>CM021250.1:30026496-30447092 GCA_010577795.1 Isatis tinctoria
ATCGAATTCATCAATCAATAAAAGTCACTTCGGCAAATCTCTGTGTTATTCTGTAAGTTTCTCCCAAAACCTTGACCTAGGTGAGGTCATAGTTCAACACTTGCTGGATCTTCTTCTCCTCGCAGACTTTGAAAAACGAGGCGTCGTCGAGATGCTATGTCGATCGTCGAAATTGAATGTGAGAAGAGATGGAAATCGAGTGAGCGAAGCTGTTTTCTTTTTCTTTCACAAATTTGTTCTGGTGAAGAGAGTTTAGAACACGTTTCTTAATTTTCCCAACATTTCCTATATAGGAAACGTTTCTATTCTAAAAATATTTTTTCATTTAATTTAATGTTAAGAAATTGCTTAAGAACCTCTTGATATCTGGGTTGATCATGGTTCCAATTACAATTTCGATGCATATGTCGGCATAAAAAAGCTATTGCTTTTGATGTTGGAACCAAAAAGTTTAGAAAAAAAAGTGATGGAGAAAGTGTTTAAGAATTTAGGAGACAAAAGAGAATTAGGAAGAACAAAGCTGTTTATTTCTTAAATGGTCACTTAGAACAACTCACAACTTCTTAACTTAACTTGGTTACAAATGAGGAGGGGGTGGAGGTATTTATAGCCTCCACATTACAAAATATCTTACATATTTTATTCATAAATCTAGAAATTTCTAACATAATATCATAATTTTATATCATAAATATCTAGATTTTTTCACAAAATATCTAGACTAAGGAGGTGGAGGATATTTCTAGAAAACTTCTAGAAATTGGATCACATTATTGGGTTCAACCCAATAATTAAACTTGATCCAAATCAAGTTTAACTTTCAACACCCCCTCTTAAACTTGATTTTGTCACTCGAAGCAAACTCCTCATCTTGATAAAGTCTTCGCGCTTCAGTGGCTTGGTGAAGATATCGGCTACTTGATCGTTTGTCTTCACATACTCCAATTTTACTTCCAACTTAGTAACACACTCTCTAATGTAATGGTAGCGGGTGTCAATGTGCTTACTTCGATCATGGAAGACAGGATTCTTTGCCAATGCTATTGCTGACTTGTTGTCCACAAAGATTTTTGTTGGCTCTTCTTGTGGCAAGCTCAACTCTTTCATCAGATTCCTTAACCAGATAGCATGACACACACATGAAGTAGCCGCTACATACTCCGCTTCACAAGTAGAAAGGGTGACAATTGGCTGCTTCTTTGACATCCATGTGAAAGCGGTTTCTCCAATGAAAAACACAAATCCACTTGTGCTTTTCCGGTCATCTACGTCTCCTCCCCAATCGCTATCGTTATATCCAACAAGCTTGTAATCATCAGGAACAGAGTAATACAAGCCAAAGTTTATGGTACCTTTGATATAGCGAAGGATCCTCTTGGCTGCCTTGAAGTGAGTTGTTGTTGGATGCTCCATGTATCGGCTCACAACTCCAACTGCATATAGGATGTCTGGTCTAGTGCAAGTCAGATAACGTAGGCTTCCAACCAAGCTCTTAAAGAGTGTCGGATCCACACTCTCTCCTTCTTCTTGCTTTGACAGCTTGGCTCCACATTCCATTGGCGTGCAAACTGGATTTGAATCATCCATCTTAAACTTCTTAAGCACCTCTTTAGCATATCCTTCTTGAGTAATAAAGATTCCATTTTCTTCTTGCCTCACTTCAATTCCAAGGTAGTAGGACATCAATCCAATATCAATCATCTCGAACTCCTTCGTCATCTCCATCTTGAAATCTTCAAACATATTTGGATTGTTGCCTGTAAATATCAAGTCATCTACATACAAGCATGCAATCAGTATATCATTGTCTTGTGTTTTGATATAGAGTGCATGCTCATATGGACACTTGATGAAGTTTTTCTCCTTGAAATACTTATCAATCCTAGTGTTCCATGCTCTTGGTGCTTGTTTTAGCCCATAAAGTGCCTTCTTCAACCTCAACACTTTGTCTTCTTCTCCCTTGACTATGTAGCGTTGTGGTTTTTCAATGTAAACTTCCTCTTCAAGGTCTCCATTCAAGAAGGCTGATTTGACATCCATTTGATGTATCCTCCAACTCTTTTGGGCTGCCAATGAAATTATTAGTCTAACAGTTTCTAAACGAGCAACGGGAGCAAATACCTCGTCCTAGTCGATTCCGGCTCTTTGACTATATCCTTTTGCCACCAATCTTGCTTTGTATCTTTCAACTTCTCCTTTAGAGTTCTTCTTTGCTTTGTACACCCACTTTACACCAATTGCTTTATGCCCATTTGGAAGTGAAGCTAACTCCCATGTCTCATTCTTCTGTATCGCCTTATTTTCTTCATCCATTGCATCCTTCCATGTCTTCTTTTCCATAGCTTCTTGGAAATTCATGGGCTCGCAATCCGCAAATAGACAAAATAAAGTGAGATTATCTTGATTTTCAGTTACCTCATAAATCTCTTGAAGACTTCTAAAACGTGGAGTCCTTTCACTTGAGCTCTCATCTCCTTGAGAACTTGGTGTTGGTGAAGTTGGTGGGGTAACTGGTGGATCCTCTCTTGGTTGCTCATCTTCTTCGATATGTGGAAAGAAGTTGTAGTCTCCATCAATTGATCTCCAATCCCATTCTCCTTCTTCATCAAAGATGACATTCCGACTGATGATTGTCTTCTTTGTTTCAGGATTGTAGAGCTTGTAGCCTTTGGAGTTAGCGTCATACCCAATAAAGATGTACCTCTCGCTTTTATCATCTAGCTTGCTCCGCTTCTCGTCTGGAACATGAGCATGAGCAAGACTTCCAAATACTCTTAGATGTGAGACACCAGGCTTCCTTCCACTCCATGCTTCTTGTGGTGTCTTTTCCAAAACGCTTCTTGTTGGAGATCGGTTTGATAGATAAACAGCGCACGCAACTGCTTCTGCCCAAAACTCCTTTGGTAGCTTCTTACTTTTGAGCATGCTTCTTGCCATCTCAAGGATTGTCCTATTCTTCCTTTCCGCTACTCCATTTTGTTGAGGGGATCTAGGCACCGTCAACTGTCTTCTAATGCCATTATCTTCACAATACTTCATAAACTCTTTGGACATGAACTCTCCTCCACGATCAGATCTCATGGCTTTGATCATATCCTTCTCATGAACATGGGCTTTGAACTTTTTCAAGTTTTCAAATACTTCTGATTTTTCTTTCAAAAAGTAAACCCATGTCTTTTTTGAGAAATCATCAATAAAGAGAAGGAAGTAGTTACTCTTACCGAGTGAACTTGGTTTGATCGGGCCACATACATCTGTATTTATGAGTTCCAATGGCTTCCGTGCTCTTGTCTCTGACTCCTTTGGAAAGCTCATTTTGAATTGCTTTCCAAGTAAACATCCTTCACAAACTTGATTTGGATGATTGATGCAAGGCAATCCTCTCACCATTTCCTTCTTGGAAAGTTTCTCTAATCCTCCAAAATTGAGATGCCCAAATCGAAGATGCCAAAGCCAAGACTCATCTTTGTAGCACATCTTGAGGCATTGTGCGATGTCATTTTGAATGTTTAGGACAAACATTTGATTCCTTGTCATCGGCACCTTGGTGATGAGATTGTCTTCATGATCTCTTATAGAAAGGTTGTTATCCTTTAAACGAATATCATAACCTTTCTCTAAGAGTTGTCTTAGGCTCAAGATGTTGGTCTTCATGTTTGGAATATAGTAAACATTGGAAATGAATTGGTGATCTCCATTCTTCAATCGAATGAGAATATTTCCTTTACCTTTCACCTCCATCATCGATTCATCTCCTAAAGCCACGTTTCCTTTCACCGATTCATTAAGCTCCACAAACATGTTTCTTTTCCCGCACATGTGATTGCTTGCACCACTATCGAGGTACCATTTGTGAATCTCCTCTGGTTCTTTTTTCTTGTAAGCCATCAATAACATAACATCTTCTTTGCTCCTTTCTTCAACATAGTTGGACTTCTCTTCAACTCTATTGTTGTTCGGAGCTTTGCATTCGGAAGCATAATGTCCAAACTTTTCACAGTTGTAACATTTAACACTTGACTTATCATACCTTGCTTTTGGGCTTCCTCTTCCACGGCCTCTTGATGAGCTTTCTCCTCTTTGGTTTGTATGGTCTTCATTGGATCTCCAACCACGTCCATGTACATAACCACGACCTCTTCCTCGGGCTTGACCACCACCACGTCTTTGATAACCTCTGCCAGATTCTTCTTTAGTATCAATCCGCATCTTGAGTACTTGCTCTGTGATGTCTTCCTTTTTCTTCTTCTTTTCTTCATATGCTTGCAGTGATCCAAGAAGTTGCTCCATCGTCATAGTCTCCAAGTCTTTTGTCTCTTCAATCACTGTGACAATATGCTCAAAATTTGAATCCAACGATCTAAGAACTTTCTCCATGATTCTCACCTCATCTAACTTCTCACCGTTTCTTTTTAGGTTATTGGTAACCGTTAAGACTCTTGAGAAGTAATCAGAGATGATTTCACCTTCCTTCATCTGCAAGGCTTCAAATTCTCCTCTTAAAATTTGTAGACGTACCTTCTTAACTTGTTCAGCTCCTTTGTAAGAAGTTTGAAGCTTCTCCCATGCTTCTTTGGCCGACTTTGCTCTTGCGACCTTCTCGAATGTGTCTTCATCTAATCCTTGATAGATTAGACAGAGAGCCTTCTTGTCTCTCTTCCTTGAGTCTCTCAAACCATCCCTTTGAGTTTGAGATAACCCACCATCATTCTCCGGTTCAATGAAGCCTTTCTCGACTATCTCCCACACATCATGTGCTCCTAGGATAGCCATCATCCTTAAACTCCAATTGTCATAGTTGCTCTTTGTGAGCATTGGGACTTGGAAGGGAACACCATTGTTTGACATCTTTAAGAGAAATAACTAGCTCTGCTACCACTTTGTTGGAACCAAAAGGTTTAGAAAAGAAAGTGATGGAGAAAGTGTTTAAGAATTTAGGAGACAAAAGAGAATTAGGAAGAACAAAGCTTTTTATTTCTTAAATGGTCACTTAGAACAACTCACAACTTCTTAACTTAACTTGGTTACAAATGAGGATGGGGTGGATGTATTTATAGCCTCCACATTACAAAATATCTTACATATTTTATTCATAAATCTAGAAATTTCTAACATAATATCATTTTTTTATATCATAAATATCTAGATTTTTTCACAAAATATCTAGACTAAGGAGGTGGAGGATATTTCTAGAAAACTTCTAGAAATTGGATCACATTATTGGGTTCAACCCAATAATTAAACTTGATCCAACTCAAGTTTAACTTTCAACATTTGATACAGTAATGAAAATGACAAAACTATTTGGTTCTTGGTTTATAGTTCATGCGTGTTGCGGTTTGCCTTCTTCTATAAGAAGATGGACCATAGATTTGACGACTTCGTTGTGGACAATACCTGATTTCTGCAACCACAAACAAACGTGAAGAGAGATTAGCCCTGAGGCTACTTATTTACTACACTGAGTGGGGATCTAACCAAGGATCGAGCATCTATGTAACCTCAGGTTTTCGGATGAGATCTTTGAGAATTGAATACAGAGTTAACCGAAGCTCTTTGAACAAAACCGCGGTTTGAGCTGGTGCTGCTATCTTCGACCACCCATCAATGGTGACTGATCCACACTGTAACGAGAGGTAAGGGCACATAAATCAAGTATTATCCATCACGTTAAGAGCCAAAGAGGAACTAGTGTACGACCCGACATTAGTGTATTCATTGTTTGACGAACAAATCAGTATAAAATTCAATCTTTGTTTTCTCAATTGCAAGACAACGTGATATGGTTTAACAGTTACCTGATGATGAACATTGATTGAGCCGCCAAAAAGTAGAATGGAGAAAGGAGAAACAATGGTTGTGTCACGCAGATATACTTTGTGCGTTTCAACCTACAAGAAACCATGATTAGATGGTTACAAATTTACACCAGAGTAACATCGCAAATTGAAGTATATTTAATACGAAAGCACACTGAATGAGACAACTTACCTTCTCAAGAAATACAAGGAAAGGGTTTTGAAATGCTTTGAAGTTGCTATTTATAGAGGACGGAAGGATATGAACTTCCCTTCTGCCATCGTACCATGCCGAATAACTCTTTGTTTGGTTTCCTTGTTTTGTCAAACTGTTAACCGCTGCCTCTGTAATTCCCTTATCATTGGCAGCAATATTTGGATATAGCCCTGCGCATATTGACAGTTGAATTCAGACACCGACCAAACAAATAAGGACATAAAAAAAACTCATGTACAATTGTAGTAGATAATTCTTAGCAACAGACAGTAATTTTACCTTTATAACTTCAGGTTGTTGTGAATACATATTGAAAGGTTGAGTTTGGCCAGAAAACCAGGCATCAAGATTCTCCTTTTTTTCTCAGTGCAAACTATTATTAGAAACGAAGAGATTCTTTATCAGATTTTCATTAGATAAATAAATTTTATTTTATGAAGTTTTAGTTTCTCAAAATTAGAAATTGACATAATTTCCGCAAATATTAAATCAGTCAATCGGATTTTGACACCTATAAATTTCTTCTCCTAAATAAAAAAAGAATTAAAAATTATGTTTTCTTAGATAAAAAATAATATAGTATACCTAATTCATAAAAAGATAGGTTTTAGATAATTTAATACAAATTTTAAATTTTAAAATCTAAAATGTATAAATTAAGTTATACATGTCATCAATTTTAGATTTTAAATACTTCATTTCACTCGCGTATCCTAATCTAGTATATATATATTTACTAACTAGATGATAGCCCGCACCATGTGCGGGTATAATATTTGATATATAGTTGATTATTATATCGTGACCAAAAAAAGTTGATTATTATATAAACAGTTATCATATTAGTCAAATTTTGTTTTTAATGGCTATTATACTATTTGTAGTTGTTTGTTGTATGAAATTATTTTTGTTGATGTTAGAAAATTATATTATATGAGATTATATATTGTGATGATTGGTGTTTGAATAATTGTATTATTTGTATATTATATTTTGTGTTTGTTTAGTAGATTAAAAGTTATAAATATTTTTATATTGTTGATTATATGTTTTTTCTGTTTAATATTTTTTTGAAATATAATCAAAGAAATTCTGTATAGTTGAATAACTATTTTTACAAATATGAAATATTTAAAATCATATTTTACATTTTTAGAATTAAATTGACATATGTTTAATTTTTACCAAAATATTGACCTAAAACAAATAAAACCCATTAAATTTAACCAAAACGAATTAGAAAAAAAATTCTATATATATAAATGGGTTTTAATTTTTTTAAAACATCATAAAAGTGGTTAAAAATTATAAAAGTCCTAGGATTTTTATAATTTTTACAAATAATAATTAATCTTATATCTTTTCATTTGTAAAAAAAACATTTGATATATATAACCAAATTAGAAGAAAAAAGTTCATAATTTCATTTGGGCTATATTAGATTGCGTTTTGTAAATAGAAGCCCATTAAGCATGCCTATTAAGGATGAACTTTTTAATGACATGTACAAAAGAAATATTTTGATTGGTAGTTTTTCCTTCTTTTAATCTCTTTGAGACATGTGGTAAAACGTCTTTTCTTTTAATATATAGGGGATTAGTTCAGCATGGGTATGAATTTTTACAAAATAAATAAATCATAATAGTTATTTAATATTTTATTTTTATTTGTTATAAGCTGTAGAAGGTGATAGTGATTGTGATGAAGAAAGTGACTACAAAGAACTCTATGAAAACTGAGTTAAGATCACAACAATGTAAAACTGCTAAAAGAAAAGATGAAACTTGAAACACAGATCACACAAGAAACTTTAAGGAAAATTAAAGAAGAGAATGATCGATTGTTTGTCTTTCATACAAAAATCATAGAAGTCACTCACAAGAGCTGATGATAATTTGGAGAAACAAAAAGAAAGTCTAAAAGACTGCAGTGATAAAAGTGATAATACACGTTATTATGGACTTGACTAGGTATCAAAGGAGAAGTATCTAGTAAAGAGAGGAAATGGTGAAATACAAGGAATCCGTCAAGGCTGAGAAGACATCAGTCACTGGTTCTGATTTTAAACATATATATTACTGTTAAAAATTGGTTCTGTCCAGTGTAAGCTAAAAAAGGATCTTCAAGTCAGTTTCTACTTGAAATCATTGTTCAACATATAGCAACATGGAAAGAGCTATCATCAACAAACAAAAAATTGGTCTCGGATTTTACATGTAAGGTTGCAGAAACTGAAAATACAAGATGAAGTGGACAAGAACAACATACCTAATTGGAGTTGAGTTCTTTGATTCTGCTCTAATGAGTTCAGATTTCTTGTTCGATTGTCTAGAAGAGAATAGGAACAAGTTGGGGATTTTTAACTTTTTTATTTGGCCAAGATTAAATTTTGTCTTAATTCAGGATGGTTATGTTTGGGTTTCCGGTACTATTTTCATGTTGAAATGTAGGATTGCTTGATTGAAACACAAAATCAACAAAGGGAAGAAATGTTGAAGCAAAGAGACTTGCGCAAAAAATGGAAACATGATGAACCGACATCGACATATCTGCAAAGACAAAGAAAAAGGAAAATCAGCATGCAAGGTTTTATGAAAAGGAAAGTTACAAAAGGTATTTATTAAAAATAAAAGAAATCGCTCTTCAACATCAAAAAGAAGATTAACATATTGAAAAGGAAAAAAGAGACAAAGGTCATTCAGCACTATAAAAGCAGGAGTACTTCGATGAATTAGACTACCGATTCTTGCATTGAGCATGATCGTTTTTCTTGTCGGAGTTTCAGAGAGAATCGAGTGTGTTTCTTGTTTCAGAATTATTAATTAAAATTTATCAACGGTCAAAGTTTTCTTCGTGAATTTCTGTGGCTGTGGTGAAGATTTAAATTAGGAGTACGATTTTTTTTAAATTATTACTAAACCCTAACCCTAGATATATAATTATATTAGAGTCTCACCGTCCCATCAGCAACTAGAACGATCGATCATGGAGTCCATCCCGATTGATCTGCTTTTGGAGATATTCTTAAGATTGCCTTCAAAGTCAATAGAGAGGTTTCGTTGCTTGTCGAAGCTCTGGATGTCTTTGCTTCACCGTCCATATTTCACCGAGTTGTTCTTGACCAGGTCCTCGGCTCGTCCACGTCTCTTATTTTCCACCGTAAAAACCGGAGAGAATTGTTTCTACTCTTCTCCACAGCTTCAGAATCCAAATGAGAAGTCGTCTCTTGTAGTAGCGGCCGATTTTCATACCAAGTTCCCGGGATTCACTTGTAGTTATGATTCTGGTTTGATCTTTCTAACTGATTTGATCGGTCACAACTTTGCGCCTATGATATGTAACCCTAACACGGGACAGTATGCGAAATTACCTGAACAAAGTTGTCTACGGTCTAGCTATATAGGTTTTGATCCAATTGACAAGCAATTCAAAGTATTGTGTATGGCTAATCTACTTTCTGAAGAAATGAATGATCATACAATTTTGACATTAGGTACTGGAAAACTTAGGTGGAGGAAGATCCAATGTCCTTTATCCCATGTGTCTTCGTATGGAAGTATATGCATCAATGGGGTTTTGTATTACTTGGCTAAACAAAAAGGAACGTATCATAGAGTAGTTTGTTTTGATATTAGGTCTGAGAAGTTCAAGCTGATTGATGGAGACTACAGAGAATACTTTCATGGTTTTTCTTATCAGTTGGTAAACTACAAGGGCAAATTAGGTCTGATTTTATGGAGGTCGAATGAGTTGCGTGTATGGGTTCTAGAGGATGTGGAGAAACAGGTATGGTCCAAATATGTTTACACTTTGCCCAAGATTGAAGTCTGTGACCCTCGCTATGTTTCTGTCGCTGGAGTGACTGCTATAGGTCAAATCGTTTTGTCAATGTTACAACATATATGGAAGAAACCTTTTTATGTTTTCTACTTCAATCCCCAAGACAAAACTCTTCATAGAGTTGAAATCCAAGGTTTTGAAGGTGTTGACAGTTGGGCTCCAGTACACACATTTGTAGAACATGTAGAGGATCTTAAAGTTTGCGATGCAAAGCTATTTAGGAGTAGCATCTCACTTCCATCTGCGAAGAGAAAACGATGCTGCAATTAGGGAGAAGAAACAGAGAGAGACGTGTGGAGAGTCCAAGAGATAGAGACGATCACGAGCTGAGAAGAGAGAGAGAACAATCTAATCTTTTGCTGACATGTTTTTTTGACAATTTTTATTTATTAATCAATAGTTTTCTTTTTTGCTTATTCCTTGTGATTCGAACGAAGACTGATTTTTCTATGGTACACTTGGAGTTATCAGTTATGGCTAGCAATGTTAGCATGACAAAGTGATGGATTTGGTAGTCTTTGGCTCCGGTCCTTATCACATCAACCATATTGCAAAGTTTTGGTTTTGTTCTTTCATTGGGAGGCCTTGTGTTTTCTTTTCTTACATGTAAGTGAAGTAATCGGACTATCTCTGCCTTCGTTCGTTTTCGGTGACTACAAACATAGAATTCAACTCGGCATAGATATTTAAGACATCAACTAAAAACGAACAGAGCTTACGGTTCCAATTACAATTTCGATGCATATGTCGGCATAAAAAAGCTATTGCATTTGATACAGTAATGAAATTTGCAAAACTATTTGGTTCTTGGTTTATAGTTCATGTGTGTTGCGGTTTGCCTTCTTCTATAAGAAGATGGACCATAGATTTGACGACTTCATTGTGGACTATTCCTGATTTCTGCAACCACAAACAAACGTGAAGAGAGATTAGCCCTGAGGCTACTTACTTACTACACTGAGTGAGGATCTAACCAAGGATCGAGCATCTATGTAACCTCAGGTTTTCGGATGAGATCTTTGAGAATTGAATGCAGAGTTAACCGAAGCTCTTTGAACAAAACCGCGGTTTGAGCTGCTGCTGCTATCTTCAACCACCCATCAATGGTGACTGATCCACTCTGTAACGAGAGATAAGGGCACATAAATCAAGTATTATCCATCACGTTAAGAGCCAAAGAGGAACTAGTGTACGACCCGACATTAGTGCAATTCATTGTTTGACGAACAAATCAGTATAAAATCCCATCTGTGTTTTCTCAATTGCAAGACAACGTGATATGGTTTAACAGTTACCTGATGATGAACATTGATTGAGCCGCCAAAAAGTAGAATGGAGAAAGGAGAAACAATGGTTGTGTCACGCAGATATACTTTGTGCGTTTCAACCTACAAGAAACCATGATTAGATGGTTACAAATTTACACCAGAATCTGCCTAGTAACATCGCAAACTGAAGTAACAAGTCACCATGCTCATCAAATACGATCAAATGATATTGAATACGAAAGCACACTGAATCAGACAACTTACCTTCTCAAGAAATACAAGGAAAGGGTTTTGAAATGCTTTGAAGTTGCTGTTTATAGAGGACGGATGGATATGAACTTCCCTTCTGCCGTCGTACCACGCTGAATAACTCTTTGTTTGGTTTCCTTGCTTTGTCAAACTGTTAACAGCTGCCTCTGTAATTCCCTTATCATTGGCGGCAATATTTGGATATAGCCCTGCGCATAGTATAGCCTGTACATATTGAAAGTTGCATTCAGATATCCACCAAAGAGATAGTGACATAAAAACTCCTTTACTATTGTAGTAGATAATTCTTAGTAACAGAAAGTAATTTACCTTTATAACTTCAGGTTGTTGTGAATACATATTGAAAGGTTGAGTTTGGTCAGAAAACCAGGCATCAAGATTCTCCTTTTTTCTCCCTGCAAACTATTATTAGAAACGAAGAGATTCTTTATCAGATCTTCATTAGATAAAAATCTTCGGCCTTCTTTCCGTCAAGTTTACAGATATGATGAACCTAATTGAGCTGTAACACAAACTTGAGAACGATCCTTTCAACGTTTGGAGTATGATGGATCTTCCATGCAAGATCAGACACGTGTGTGTGTTTTATGCATATGCAACAAATGTTTCAACTGGTGTAGATAAGTTACCTCTCCTGTTTTAGGAAGATTGATGAGCCCGATGTCTGATAGTAACGTGCCATATTGTACTCTCATGTCTCTAATAATTGTGAGAAAAAAAAGTCAAATGAGATCAATACCGAAATGGTGTAAGCATTCTTTCAGTCTACAAGGATTTTCAGGGACTCGTGCATATATGAAAGATTCCTAATAAAGACTCAGGTTTAACCGCTTAAGTGACGTTGACAAGAAACCAAACAAATATTACTTTCCGTCCTTTAGATACTAACACAGTTTTCTCAAACTTATCTATCCATAGTCAAGCTTGCAAGGCAGCAGAAAGCAATTTAAATCATGTCTAGATAAATAGTATTGTTAATCTTCCATATAGTGAGTCACGCGACCTCAAAACTGAAGGTTATCCCTCGAAACAAGGATATAAATGAAGAATAAGCATAGCAAGGAATTAACAATATATATCTAAGTGCCATATTTTCTATACAAGTTATAGCATCCAAGTATGGTGTACCTTATCATCCGCATCACAGAGCTGCTCAAGAACTTTGATTCACAGAACCTCTGTGCAGCTTGCATTCCTCGCTGAAAATATCACACACACATACAGGATATCATTATGCATATAATTACTGTGCTTAATTCAGGCTGTTCAATGAACAGCTCAAGATCATGGATAAGTAAAACCCATGTTCAAGACAAATTACTTAGCAAAAAATGTAACTTATGTAGATCCAGGGTATAAAAACGTGAATTTCAAACCCATGGTTCAAGGGTTCTGTATTAGAAGAGAAATCAACAGCTTCCTCCAGAACTCAGGCAGACTTTTTCTTCCAGACTAATTACTCTATGCGTGTATTGTCTGTCACAGGATTTTTTTTTTTTTTTAAATATTGGTTCTTACTTCTTAGAACATTTTCCTGACTAAGAATGTAGAAATTTTGTACTTAAAACTACAATTTGGCTGGGGCATATACAAAATAAAAGCAATTACATATAGATAGACATCTACGAAAGTCAAGGTATAACCATCGATAGTGAATCAACTACTGATTCAGTGAATCTAAATTCAAATGTCTTTATCACATACCTCCTGCAGTATCTTCACCCATTTGTCGTATGCAACCATCATAAGGAGATGATCAGATTGTTTGTCATTGTTGTTTATATCACTTGATTTCTCCAAATTATCAGAAAAGAGAGCAAGTTTCACCCGGTCTACATTTTGCTTCTACGAAAACACCACCGCACATAGAGTTAGTTGACAACCTCCTTCTGAAAATCAGCCAAGCTCTGAGAATTTATAAATGTACCTCGTCTTTGGGATATATAAACGGCGATTTGTAGCTCAGGAAAGCAGCAATCGAGAGAATAGGTGATAAGCAACCAAATATTCCACCATATAGCAGCATCTGCAAGTTTCAAACATGTCATCATGATAGTGGGAAGATCAATATGATGAACTCCCTGGTTACCTACATCGATGATCAAGACATTGAAACCTAGGCAGAATTTTTCTTAATAACGTGAAAGGAGGCACATGATGAGATGAGGCTAGATGTTGAGAGAGAATAAATAAATATATATGAGAAGGCAGTGACCAAGGAAGTGCAACGGTAATTTTACTGAAGAAAACCTTTCCAATCAACACATCAACAGGAAGTTTTGCTAAATGATGCCCAAGTGGTGTCAAATCTTCGTCTCCTTCAACAGCACCAACCTAAAGAAGACAGGGTTCATAAAAGAAGACTCAGCAGCAAAATCAAAATGAGTTTAGTCTACGGCTACAATGGAAAAAAGATCAATCAGCCCCACTGCAGGACAACCTCATACACATCAATTATATGTCCAAGTGATGGGTCTCGTGACTTTTGGATGTATCAAATATGACTAAACTAATTATTCTTTAGGAAAAATATGCTTCTATTTTATGGTACCTCGTGTAACAATGAAATCGCAGAGGTTATAGCACCTTCACTTGGAGGTTCCAAAGCCTAAAGACGCCAAATGTAAAGAAGAATCAGATGGCTGATAATGTTATTTCTTTTTGGCAATAAAAATCGTATAACTTGCCTTCGACAGAAAAGGCTTAATGTGACCCAGTCCAAGCAATTTGATTTGTAGACATAATTCTACTAACGGCATCCGCAGCATCTCAGGAACCTTGTCACCAAGATGGAACTGATGAGTTTAGGAGCTGAAACTAAGTAAAATAGAGACCAGGAAGGGAACAAAAAGAAAAACACCTGATAGGGACGCATTAGCTTCTCGAACCTATTGCGTGTGTACATTGAAAAGCAAATCCCAGGTTTAACTCGTCCAGCTCTTCCTGTTCTTTGTCTTGCATTTGCTTGAGATATCCAATCTTCCACCATGCTTGATAGTTTCTAAGATGATAAAATGATTCAGCCCAAATTGACATAGCAAGACAAAAAAATACAATGATCATGAGGCAATCACAAGGGAGAGATACACAAAAAAGTCACCAAACAGCACCTATATAGAGAACTGAAAAGTAATTTCAAGATACTACAAGTTATAGGTTAATAATGTACCCAAGTAGCGGATATAAATCTTAAATCGGTTTCACAAGGAAGAGGTTATATGCGAATATCACAATAAAAAGTGCATAATGATATAATTATTTCAGAAAACGATCGAAGCTTCAACGGGGAAAAGGAGATCAACATTAAAAAATAAGATATTGGTCTACAAGCATCATCGTAAATGAAACTGCAACTGATTCACTAGCATTAGGAATACCTTCTGTGGGTTATAGCGATTTTCCTTGTGTTTGCCACTGTCAATCACATACACCACATCATCAATTGTTATACTGGTCTCTGCAATATTTGTAGCTACGATGACCTGAACATAAGAAATGATGCAAAAGATGAATCACATTGGATTTGCAAAAGTTCATGCAACCTAAACTTATAATGCAAATAGGGAGCACATGCATTTGTTGAAAGGGATTCAACACTCGTATTTGCAGCTATCTTTCAAGAATAGGCTAAACCCTTTCGATTATATCTTCTCAAATTTTGTAAAAGTTTCTCTCATCAAGTCATACATGAATTAAACTGTTCTCTGGACATTATTCTTAACTTTGAGATATATAATTCACATAGTAATCCCAAAGAAAACTTGCAAGAAGACCAAAAGCAATGTAAGCTTTTTTGTCAATCTGGAGGTAGTAAGAAAAAAACCTTCTCCATAGAATATATTTACTTGTAACCAGATGTGATGTTACGACGTTTACGCTTTATACTACAATTGAGGTAATTTATTGTGCACAGCACTCATTCATTTGCTTCGGAAGTAAAGGAAGCAAGTTGCACGAGGTGAGACTGAAACCTTTATAACTGAAAAACAATGCATCAATAGTCAACATGTTTTCCAGCAACAAAATGCAAAAGCAAGGCGTTAATGATAAAGCCATTAAATTTGCTCATCTGGAACAAATGAATAAAAAGTGACTCGCCTCCAGAAAACTAGGCATCTAAACCAAGTATAGCAATAGTGCAACAAAGTATATAGATGTTACAGGAACTCACCTTCCGTACGTCTTCAGGTGGGCGCAGAAACACCTTTTTCTGTTCAGTAGATGCAATAGAAGAATGTAGAGGAAGAAGCCAATCTGCAGAAGGTCCGCGAAAACGATAAGAAGCAGCTAACCTATCGAGTAACATGTGAATTTCTGCCACGCCCTGTTATTAACCAAACAAATGTCAAGCTGAAGCGATAAACAAGATGAATAATTCTCAATTAACACGAACGGCCTCAGTATCAGCTTACAGGCAAAAAAACAAGGATGGCTCCTTCCTGGCAAGTGTCGTCAATGTGGCATATCAACTCTTCAAGAAGCTCGTAGTCAATAGCGTCTTCGTTTAACCTTTTCTGCACAGCATTCACATACCATTGAGGCTCAGGACAACCAGAAGAACAAGAGGAACATAAGCTCAAAATGCAGCGTACCAGATTTTGTTGTGTTTGATCACTGTATGAGTTGTAATTACTGGAAACATAAAACGGGTTAAGACAGTCCTCTGAAAGCAAATAATCGTCACCCCAGCCAGCCAATACAAGATTCTTCTGTCCCCTACGGTCGTTTACAGAACCAAGCTGAAGACAACGAACCCATATATTAATTACACTATCTCCAAAGTTTTGCTTTCACTAATACAAGCTCAATGGGAGTACCAGTATATAAACACTAGAATCCAAATTAGAATCATACAACACACAACTAATCAGACACAACTAATCAGACGGCATTCACATATTTATATTTGTGCTGGTCGTATAGTTTGGCTGTGCAAATATCGACATGAATGAAACATTCCTCGAGTAGAAAATACTCCAATACAAAATCAGAAGAAAACTCATACATCAAGACGTGCAAGTGTCTAGCAGCTGCAACGATCTATTTCTAGCAATTGGTGCGGACTGCATAAAAGGGGAATGGAAGAGATGCCGGAAAAACATGGGAGTTGCTGGCCAAAATGAAAAAGGGGATCACAGAAGTATAATAGATGATATAGTTGTTACGAATAATCTAGATACCTTGTCTCTAACAGATGAATCAGATCTTAGTGCAGCAGGAGAATCTGGAGCCAGAAGGTATCTAGTCCTCTCATAAATCTCCTCCAGAAAGTGAGTAGTAACCGGGTGTGTTCGTCCTTGAGCAGTAATTACAGGACAATGAGCAAAATATCTTGAGAATAGATCTGCGTCAACAGTAGCGGACCTGCACCGCATCAGAAGCATTGATTACTATGACGTTTACTACTATTTACGATCTAGCTTGAAAAAATAAAAGCAACAACACGTACATAAGGATAACTTTCAGTCTACGTGATGTATTATCGCATGATTGCTTCTCAATCAGGCTCTTCAAAATAATGAGAAGAAAATCACCCTGAAATGAAAATGAGAAA
Source organism: Isatis tinctoria (assembly GCA_010577795.1). Taxonomy (NCBI): domain Eukaryota; kingdom Viridiplantae; phylum Streptophyta; class Magnoliopsida; order Brassicales; family Brassicaceae; genus Isatis; species Isatis tinctoria. The sequence continues at coordinate 30,043,444 of CM021250.1, forward strand.
AGGATAAAAGGCAAAATTCTGTCAAGTTGTTTAAAACTTGCAAAATGGACGCATCGAAATTTGAAATATAGATCTAGCATTCTTTATTAAAAGAGGAAATTGGATACTAATAATGCTTGTCCGCACAGAAGAAGCATGGAAGCAAGACATATAACTCCTTTATTCTAAACTACTGTCAAAAGAAGCGAAAAGAGAGAAAAAGGTGGTGAAAAAGACATTCAACACCAAGGTTGCAAGCTTTTGGATTCCGCAATAATAAAATGCGATGGAATTGTAGTGGAGTGTCACTCTACATGCATATTTTAAAAGTAATACTAAATTTTTAGTTTTATTTCCTAGCAGGTTTTTGTACTCTAGTGATTCATTAGATGATATTATAAGGATTCTCAACTAGACCCCTTAACTTGGTGTCTAGTTTTCTTAACAAATATCCAATTTGTGGGTGAGTTAATCAATACTCACCAAAAGAGACCGCTCGTGCACTTCATCGACTATAATATGTGTCACATCGTTCAAGGTTTTATCCCCCTGCAAGGTGTGCACAAACAATTAAACAGAAAATACAATAAGAGAAGATTGCTGATGTAATCTTAAAATTATCTCCACAAATATTTAGAATGGCTTCTTTCAATAATGCTTTACGGAATAGCATCAGTGTCTCAAAAACTGGAATAACAAATTCCTTAGATTTCGTCTTTGCAGCAAATAACTACCTCAACTATTGGAATTTCAATGTTCCCCTTAGTAAACAGAGACTATGTTATGTAATATCTTCTGCAAGATCATGTTTTCTAAGAAGAACATAATTTTTGTAAAGTAGCTAATGATATTTCACCTTTATCCACGTCACCAGAATGTGTATTCATAAAAATGTTATCATTTCTCAGTAGCATAAAACACTTTGACCCATCGAATTATTTGGTTGCACAAGCGCTTATTATAAAATAGGGGACGTACAGCGAGTTTCCTCAGTAGAATGCCAGTAGTACAAAACAGCAGCCTTGTCTTGTCACTCCTGAAGAAGGCACAAATATGCCAAGGAAGGTTTGCTTAATCCGCAACTCCAAGGAACATTATTAAAGGTAAAAAACCAAGGCCATCATTATATTATAGTGCACGTTTACCAAGTGTCCTCTTTATCAAATATTTCAATGCCACGATTAATTCTGATCACTTAATTTGGGTTCTTGAGAACAGCGAATGAAATGAGGGTACAAGACACAGTAAAATCTAATCCGCTAGCAAGACAACAGAAAAAAAAAAGGTAAAATCAAGAGGCAGACCTTGCACTTTCAAGACGAACTTGATAACCAACCAAAGAGTCATCGAAGCCTGGAGAGGATTCACAACGCTCATCAGCAACTCTTTGAGCAACAGAGATAGCCTAGACCATATTACCCAGTTACTAACAATAACAAAAGGTAGAAAGAAATCTGCACCCTAGGCTAACTGGCATCATTAAGCATTCCAGAAATAAAAGAATCAATAAGAATAAAGAGATCTTAATTTATGCCAGTATGAAACAATAAAGGAATCCCTGAAAGCAAGACATCTTCAGATCGAAATACTCACTGCTATCCGCCGAGGTTGTGTGCATATGATATTACAGTGTCCACCACGCCCTGACTCGATCATATCATCCAATATAAATTGAGGAACCTAAAACAAAGAAATGACTCAACTGTAAGCTGGAAGATAAAATTGGCAAAAAAAAGGCAAACAGTGAATAGACACCAAGTAACAGGGAGCAATTGATGAGACCAAACCTGTGTAGTCTTCCCAGAGCCTGTTTCTCCGCATACTACTAAGACATCTCTTTCTTTCAGATGCTGCAGTATGTCATTCTTCACTTCAGATATAGGAAGAGCAGTTCGAGTTTTTAACATATCCTGAAAAAGTATAGTAGGATTACTGGGAGAGCTGCAGTAACAAAGATTTGACCATGCTGAAAAACATAGTTCTGTATATCTTATTGGAATGAGCTAATCAGTCTAGGAAGCTTGATACATATAACTATAACGCATAACATTAGCTACGTGAACAATATTTTTTCCATCTCTAGAGACAAAACTTTCAAACATAAACAAGAATGTTCTACCTTGTATTTCCGCGTTTTCTTCTTGTTTTCTTGTTTTTGTTGGAGAGATAAACATATAGCTTCTATGGAAGAGTCCCCTGTAATAAGGAAGATAGATGATTGATTATATTTCATGCTAATGATTTGGCAGTTAAATCCAGAGTTATATTGTTTAAGCAACTTAGTGACCACAGATACAATCAATGACAAACATACTTTTGGCTCTGTGGTTAGATTTGACAACACCCAGCTCTTCTTTTTCTTCGACATAAGTGTCTACCATTGGAATTGCATCGCCAATGCCACTCGACGAAGCGTTCAAACTGAAATTGTCCGCCTCAAGCAACTTATCAACAAAATTAGCTCTTCGATCTTCCTCTGTGTTTGGTAAGGTACGCAACAGTTCCTCTGTGAAAACTCAAGGCAACTGTATTAGAGCGATTAAGATATTGCAAAACGCTAACATATGTGTGATCATTTAGAATGGTAAAACATATAGCAAGAAATTATGTCGTAAATCCCTCCATTTTACCTCATATACGGTAATAGTCTCACTCGAAACTGATGCTCTTTTTAACAGCCAAAATGTTTTGAAAAAATAAGTATTAAAACTCTCATGCAAATTATAGTTGTTGTAGAGTTACCATAGAACATGCCAATGTAAGCATAGAAAGACAGGTGATAATAAACTAGGTTAATCAATCAAAACTTTATGTGGCTAACTGGACATGTCACTGCAAAATACCGTTTAAAAAAAGAAATACCAGGTACTGAGACAAAATTCATAAATTCACCTTGTTTCCAGATCAAAACTAGAGAGGAATAAGGCTCAGTGATTGCAAAATAAACAGGCAAATCAGAAAAGAGCTTATGGAGAGCAAATGCCGCAACTCTGTTTTGTGCATCCTGTCACACACAACACAAGTGCACACTAATTAGCATACTAATTACATGGTCAGCATATTATTCAAGCACTGATGATTATTTCCAATCAACAGCTTACAAACTTTGATAAGGTTCGTAATCAGAAATTTCTAAAACTTTGAGCAACATTGCTAGACATATGTACATGGTACACTATAGACCTTTCTTTCTAGTCCTACTTTATTTTTCCTCATAACCTGGATAATCAAGGAAATAAACTGGAATTTTCTTCTGAGAGAGGTTATACCCTAACTACATTTAGTCTCAGGGTCCTAATCAGATACTTTAGCATCTTATTAAGAGAATCTCAAATGTTAAACCATGGATCAAACGAGTACCTCGATAGATTCAAAAGCCTCATCTTGATGAGGAAGTTGAAGAGTTACCAGACCCCCGGCTTGTCTACTTTTACCCCGTCCACTGGCTTTACGCAGAATGCTTACAGTATAAGAGATTTTCCTTCCTTCAGCGGTTACTTTGTTAAATTTTGGTGCTTCCCACCCCGACCTTTGACACAATTGATGGAGAAATGCCTTTGGGACCTTTTGCGCCTCACCCTGTAAAAAATTTCATGTTAAAGAGAGAGTCGAACAAAAGAAGGTGCCCAGATAATAAAGGGAGCAGCCGCAGGGAAAAAAAAACAAGCTTACACGTTGTATACAAAGAAGCAAATTGCATATTTATCTAGCATAGTTAGAACTCAGCTTACTGAATCATATTGTCAGCATATGTAACAAAATGAAAATTTAAGAAGCAAGCATAAACACAATAAAAGCACTAATACCTTTTAAATGTGATTTTATTTTGAAAGCTAAATGTATTTATCCTACAATCTTGTTTGATGAAAAGTTACCTTCTTCCAGATGCCCTCTAATTTCCCCAGGTTTTGCTCACTGCGTAGTTCTCTCATCTTTTCTTTCTTCTGCAATTCCAGGAGTTCATGGGCCGAAGCTTCACAATGCGGGCCATCTACTGAAAAAATATCTTCAAGCGCCAAGTCCTCTGAATTATCATCAGATGCAACTAATTCTTGTCCCGGGGAACATGAGGAAAGAGCTTTAGGTTGATTTTCCTCAGATCCACAGCTCTCAACAGGATTTTCATCCAATGCCGGATCATCTAACGGATGAACAGAGACAGAATCAGCATTTACTGTCTCGTGAGCATTATCGAGCATGGGAGAGGTTAATTCTGTTTCTGTAACTTCTTCAAAAGCATGTTCACGCTGAAACTCAGATTCCAACGTTGCTTCAGATAGTCCTGCAAAACAAACACATATAACTCATGACATGCTGCGCCAATTTAAATGATTGGCAGATTGATTACTAAGAGATTAAACTTAACCAAGAGCAGATATCTCTTGCTTAAGCTTGCGAATTGCTAAGCCTGCTTGCTCCTGTCCTTTTTTATCACGCTTCTCCTTTGCTTTTATAGCATCCGATCTTGCCGAATAATATTCTTTGGCAATCACATCGAAAGGTCTCGGACCGGATACCTAGTATGATTTTTACAGATATCACCGCAGAGAACGACAAAAAAAAAAATTAGAAGATGATACCAATATGGTTTTGCAAAACTAGTCGAATGAAGTCTATAGTTTAACATGACCATTATAAACGAATGATAAAATTTTCCGCTTCTACCAAATGCGAAAGAAAATATACAAATTAACACGTTGCAACCAGCAACAGAGCCACAAAATAGCGCCATAAGTTTCTGCCATGACAGATCTGCTTAACCTATGTAATAACCGTTTCAGAAAATAACAATTCATGATCCAAATTTAAGAGCATCCAGGTATTCATAGTTTTGTAAAGGTGAAATCTTTTCACACCACAAGCACGAGGGAATATTTATTTATTTATCCATGCAAGAAAACACTGAAATTATTCCACATCAATGACGGAAATGGTCTCACTAAGTAGTCCCTCTATTCCATCAATAACGGAAAGAAGCCACGAAAAGAGTTGAATTACCTCCCTGCTGGAGCCAACACCATCAACCTCATCTTCCCAACATTCCAATTCCTCCTAAAATTTGAACTCCATGAGCAAAATTCATCTGTAAATTAAATATTGTGGCTAGAACTATCATGTATTGTGCTTTCGTACAGCGGTTGAACCACTCTAATGTGTACCTCCTCTTGTCTTTTGATATACTGACGGATCCAATCAGCTTGAGATGACTGGCCAGAACTAAGAGTATCCTCATCTTGCTTCCCCTTCACTTTAACCAAAACTTCAGGTTCCTCCTCCTCGAGCTGGACTGAAGAGTCAGAAGACGCAATCCAATCTTCCCTTGAGGTCAGTAACACACCTACAGAACCACCTGCAACACCAATGGGAAGGTACAGGCATCAATCAATGCACCAAAAATAGAAGAGGTTCCTAGAGAATATTACAACATACCTCCTGCAGGAAAGCGAGAAGCTCCGGTAGAAAACTTCACTGGCAACTCATGACTCGGCAAGTTCAAGCAGAGCCAATCAAGTGCAGCCTCAAACGTCGCTCCACCCTTAACAAAACATACACATCGTATCAAACATTGGATTAAATGAATCAAACTGAAACCTAAACTAAAATTCCAAATTTTCTCAACAAATGCGAGATGGTGAGAGCGTTACTCTAAGAGAAGAGAGTGCGAGCTCAATCTGATCATCTACGAATCCTTCGCAAGAGAGCTTCTCGTAGACACTATTGAGTTTCTTTGCCTTCTGAGTTTTGGAAAGCGCGCTATGGATAGGTGCCGGAGCCGGAGGACCGGTGCGGCCAGAATTGAGCAAGAGCCGTCGCAAACGGTCCTCGTTCTCCGCCGAAATCTGAAGCTTAGGACCTGAAGAAGGTTTCTGGTGGTTCGATTTCGCCGATGAAGAAGCAGTAGCTTTGTTGCTTTGCTTCTGAAGTTTCTTCTTCGGAGCCATTTTCTTCGTCTCCGATAAACGACGGACCTGAGAGAGAGACGGAGAAGAATATTAAAATTGGGGTCTTGTCTTGTCCCACGGAGGGAACAAATATTATTGGGCCTTATGGGCTTTCGTTTTGAAGCCCAAAGTATTTTGTTTTATATTTTGCCATGTATATCGAGTTCTGAGTTTTATAACAAAGCCTGAGAATGAAGGTTATGGGTCTGTAATCTCTGATGCTCCTACTGCTGAATCTCATCGTCAAACGAACTCACAAGCTGAGAAAGTAGTAAACTTGGTGGACAAATATGTTAAAAATATGGAAAACGTTAAGCTCAAGAAAGGGCTTAAAACTGCTTGCTATGAAGATTTCGAATGAAGGGAATCAGCGCCGGCTCATGTATATTATAAGCCCTGGGGAAAGATTCAAAAATAGGTCCCTTAACATATAAATATGCTCTATAACATTGTTTCAATCAAATTGGTTAATAATATTGATTATAGAAAAACTAGAGTAATTCCAAAATTTATAACATAACAAGAAAACAGAGTTTCATAATCTTCTTCTCCTTTTCTGTAACTTTTTTCCATTATTTGTTTCTACAAAAACTTTTACAGGATCTTCTTTCATCTGAAAAAAAAAGTAGTCATTCCAAAAACAGATAAATGCATAAAAAATGATTTTTCTAACTTTACTTGATGCAAATCATGAATGACAGCTTCAAAACAAAAATCACAATTTTTCTATGTTTTTAATAGAATTAATTCATCAAACTCAATAATAGTAAATCAATAAAAAAAATCAAGATATTAAAAAAAAAAGTAAAGAATCAAACGATTATATCTGAACCAGTGATCTTCCCTAATGTTAAAGGTAAAACAAAACAGAGAATCAAACACACACAAAAATCTGAAATTGAGAACTTACTGAAATTAATTTTGTTAAACAGTTTCTGGGTTTGAGAAAGAGTTGTGCAGAAACTTTGGACAATTGATAATTTGATTATCTCATAAAAGAGAATTATGGGCAGAGGTGAGGAAGATGGAGGGTTTTTGACTGTTTTGTTTTTGGTAGAGCCGGGGAAAAGAGAAAATAAACAGAAAGAAATATTAGTGTTATAACAATCAAATATTTCTAATATATATTTATGATAAAAAACTATGGGCCCTATTATTATTTTTTTGTCAGGGAATGTGCTTTGCATATTTTTTTTTAAACTAAAAACAATGGATCCTTATATATAAAAATAGGTTTTTTAACTGACAAAAACAAAAATTTGGACCCCTTTTAGGTGTGGGCCCTGGACTGGTGCACTGGTCCGTGCTTATAAGCTGGCGTTGCCAGCTCCCTAGAGCTCCCAGTCCTCCAGCTCTCCCAAGCCTCCAGCCTTCCAGCTCCCTCGAGCTCCCAGTCTTCCAGCTCTCCCGAGCCTCCAGCTCTCCTGAGCTATTTGTCCCAATATCGTATCATTTTTTATCTTCGCAAATTGTTCGTTTTTCGATATTCACAACATCAACACTCCCGAGCTGACTTCATGAGCTTTCCAAATCACTTTCTTCCTATCACCCGAATTTAACTTCGTATTTTCCGAGATGGATTTTATAACCTCTGACTTGAAAATACGTTTCTTTAACAAAAAATGAAAAAAAATGAAAAAAAAATATGTTTTGTATACTATTCGAATCTAAAAACATCGTGTCGTTTTACGGAAATTTTCGTGCTGTTCCAATGATGCAAAAACATTGAGTTTACGTATGAAAACAAAATCAAGCCATCAAACCGCGATTAAACCAAAACGAGAATCAATTTGAAGGCATTATGTCAAAGTCGCAGTCTCTCGCAGTCTCGCTCTCTCTATTTGTTCTCGTCTCGTTCCGTCTCTCTCGATTTGTTCCGGATCTCTTTCTGAATCTCTTAATGGCACCGCAGAGGAAGAAATTCGGGGAAAAACTTGTTGAAATCAAAGTTGATGGCTCCCTCCAAATCGTAGTATTAGATAAATATGGTAAACATCGTATCCTCGCACAACCTAAAGCAAAGGAAGAGGTATGATATGATTTCTGCTCTTACTCTCTCATCATTTCAACAAATTTCTTACATTTTCAACAAATTTCTTAGATTTGTTTTTGTTTTTGTCAGAACAAGAATCCGAATTTTTTTTGGCAAGACATAGAAAACCTTCTTATCCCTAAGGACATGGATCCTAAGAATTTGTATGACTCTATAGTCAAAGGACTAGCTGAGAGGAATTACACCAGAGAAGTGACTATTCTTATGATTTTCTCAAAAACCAGTGAACACATTACCCTTGAATCACTCTCAAAGATGGGAAATATTGCACAAGTTGACCTTGGATATTGTAAGTATTTTCATAATCTGAGATTTTTTTTTATTTTTTTTTTTTCCTTATTGTTTTGTTTGATTTCATTTTCCCTTTTTTCAGATTCTGAGATACCCCAAAAGAACACTGCGGATGATGCTATCAGAGAAGAGATAGAGGAGTTTACAAAAGTTAAAGATGGTCCTCCACAAAACCTCATTATTCTAGGCAGTGTGGGTGCAAGTTTTAGACTGCTTTAAGCAAGTTCAAAAATTGTACATTTTTGTTAAAAATCATCAAATGATAACAATATAAAAAAATATCTTAAAGTTTCATAAGAGCAACCTCATTGTTTAGATACTCACTTGGTTATCTCATTCATATAGTATAATCCAACTCCATAAATTGTTTATAAAAAAATAGTAAGAAAAAAAGTTATTATTGAAATTAACTCATTTTTACATTTTTTTTCTTGCAAAATCAGTTATTAAACTCGAATAGTCAAGTTTTTCAACCATAGTTTTCTCAATTGATAACAAAGTCAACTCATTTAATCTCTTTTGTGACAAAGTAGATCTCAAATAAAAAAATTATTTTTTATTAGCTTCAACTTTGAAAAACTTTGCGACTGATACCAGAATGATAAACATCAGTGTTCAGATAACAACCCTCCATTTTTTTCAAAAAATCAAGCATTTCAATAGAGTTTCATTGGTATTGATTCTCGAAGAATTTTAATTTCATAAACAAATCATCCCCAACAATGTTTGTATGCATTTTTTTAAAGTAGCTTCTAATTTCAAACATGATACCCTCAAAGTATTCTCACTTATGGCTGCTAGTTTTTTAAAATCAAACAAAAACTCTAAAGTTTATTCATACCTTTAGAATTAATATATATATATATATATAAATAAATGTCCATATTAAATTGGATGTCTAGATCTTTGATTCACCTGCTTGTCCTGTACGCCGGGCACAAGGGAATAAAAAATATAAAAATAGACACATAATAGAAAGAAGTCGGTAGTTATCAGGATATGTCACTGTCTTCGTTCACCAAAATTGACACTTCCATGTTTAAATTTATAATTGGCCATGCTAGTAGACTAATACTAACATTAGAAAGAGATTTGGACAAGACTTGATTTAAGTAAAAACAACTAGTAGTTGGAAAGTCAACTTCTCAAGGGACCTTAAGTATGGTCTTGTCTTCACCTTTACACAACGGTCATCAAGCCTTTCCCAATATATTTTGCTGTAAAAGCAAAGATACCAAACCTTTTTTTTTTTTTTTGGACAAATCAAAGATACCAAACCTATTCAACATTTTCACCAAACAAACCAACATTACCAATACAATACCTTCTTCTCTCTGCATTGTTCCTCCATAGAAATGGAAGCGATGGAAGAACATAATCAGGTTGAGCAGCATCATGTTGATACTTCTCGTCCTTTCAGCTCGGTAAAAGAGGCGGTTGCCATATTCGGCCAACGGATAATGTTACCGGGACAAACTCATACCGTAAACCATAAACCGTTTAGTCCTGTTGTGCATGCTGCTAGTCCTAGAATCAGCCACACCACCTCTTTGCCATCTTCGCCATGGAAGCAACGAGCCTCGTTGCCTGCTTCTCCTCAAGGTCCAAAAGAAGAGTTCATGGATGTTTTGAAGAAGCTTGAAGCCGAGATAACGGAAACGAAGACAGAGGTGAGGATGTTGAAGGAGAGAGACTCTGAGACAGAGGTGGCTTTGGCTACTTTAAACGCTGAGCTACATAAGAACATGTCAAAGATGGCTAAAGCTGAGGCTGATGCTGCAGGGAAGAGCGCAGCAGCAATGGCCAAATCGGTGAGCTTCAAGGAAACTAAAGAGAAGGAAAATGGAGAGGAAGAGAGGAGGAAAGAGCTGATGAGAAGGATGCAGAAGGAGTATCCCTCATTGGCTCAGATACTTGACAGTAACAAAGGAGACAGAGATGGGTATTTTGGGAAGACTAAGAAGAATGGGAGCAAGAAGAAGAAACCTATCGTTCCTCTTTTGGGAGATTTCTTCTTCTTCAAGAAGAAAGGCTCTACAACTGAAATTTCTGGACCTCTTTTCACTACCTCTTCCACTCTGCGCTTTTAGCTGAAACACCCAAAACCCAGAGAAAATCATGTACACTGCAAGTGTATATATATATATATATATGTATGTATGCATATCAATATCTGTGATATCAATGTGGTGAGTGCGTGTTCGTGTTCTTTATTTGTTTCTCTTAAATTCTTTGTTTGGATTTTGTGTTCAAAGCAGCAAACGTGTTTTCCCTCTTTAATTCTATAATAGTTATTACCTATCAATCATTGTCAAATAAAGGAATGTAAGAAAAATCACAGAGTAAGAAAAGTACAGAGTGACACAGAACCAGGTCATAAAAAAAAGAACTACATTGTCAGATTATTAACGTTGCAGAGAAACCAAACTTGAAAACCATGAAGTATGTAGAACTCCTAACGACGAGACTGTTTGAGCAGACTGTTTTGGGAACAAGTGACAAGGCCAGTGATCAACTACTAATAGATGTTGTCCTTGATGCAAACATGAACTACAAAAGCTTAAAACAAACAGCATCTTTTATTTGTTTTATTATTGTCCAACAGATTTAACAACAATGTGTAGGATCCATACAGAACAAAAAGCGAGGTAGAAATTACAACAGCAACGAGAAGAAAAAAAGGAAGAGCAAAGGTACCAACCCAGAGATTTACACCAAAGGGTCTTCTTTAAACTTGTTCATTGTATGCATCTTCCTTACCAAAACATTTAAAGCTTGAGGTTTCTCAGGAGTTGACCCCATCTTGGAGTATCCTCATCAAAAATGTAGGTAAGAGGTGAAATTAAAACCCCACTGCCTCCGACCTGCAATAACATTGGTGAAACGTGATAAGAGAATCAAGAGAGGGAACGATAAACACAGATCACTTGAAATGTGCTCAGTGCAGAACTAAGATTACTAACCGCTCTTAGTTGCTTCACAGACTCGTATAGGGCCTTTTTTGGCACACAAATCACGATGGCATAGTAGTCAATCGATACTTTTCCATCTTGTGTACAGTACACTGGGCTTATCGTTGGTCCCTGCTCATTATAAGAGAAAGCCAAAAACAATCAGTGGGAAATATAAAAAAGCTAAGGCTTAAGAACTTCAACCAATTATGAAACATTACCTGCAAACCAGACAATGATGGTTGGCTCAACACACGCTCAGCCACTTCTTGAGCACTATTTCCTCTCATGTTTGCAACAACCTGAAATGAAACTATATGAGAAAAAAGAAAGTGAAAGTAGGAATAAGGAAACATCATCACAAGAACAAAGTGCGTACAGTGAATTGGCCATCCGCCTTCAGATGAGCCTCCAGTCTCTCGAGGATTTCGTGTACTGTGTTCAATGCTCCTTTTCTCTCGGTTAATGCTCTTCTGCTTGCCACTAGTGCCGCCTGAAAGTTAAGAAGAAATGCTCAGTAATAATGGTCACCAATAGATTCTATGCAGACTCCAATAACTTTTCACATCACCTGACTTTCCAGCACAACCCCTCCTTCAATCTCTTTTAAGTTGTTCTCTTTGAGTGTTGTCCCACTACTCACAAGGTCCAAAATGGCATCAGCTATCCCCATCTAGTTAACAAGAATAATATGCGTCAACAAATACTGCACAAAAGAATCCTTTGTCTAGAGAAAAACTTTCACGTCACAGCCTAACAGTAAAGATAAGTAATCATTACATAACATGCTAACGAGATTATCCTCCAGAACAGCACATTGGCTTAACACTTTTTGTCAGAAAAAAATACGAGAAACTTAATGCCAAAAGTAAATTCACTCTTTTTCGGTTAAGAGTTTTGTTTGACAAACAAGAACTCCAGAAAACTCTTTCCACTACAGGTAAATCTTAAGTTCAGATTAGAGGAATAACCTCTAAACAATCAACAAAGTTTAGAGATAGAAATCATGTAGATTGATCTAACACATTAGTACACATGATGTAATTATGAATATGCAACAAACTATAATTTCATTGAGAACGTGACCTCTTTTCTATCCCTTTAGAAGAATCTATATTAGCCTAGAGAAAGACTATATGGCTTAGATGTAAAATAGTGTAATCTCACCGCCGGAGCTGCCTCCAGAGCTCCGTCTGCAGTTGAAAACGTCACATGCTTTATGCCGTTTTCTTCCATAAATTTGGGGCCGAGCTGCAAAAACAAGTTGAATCATTCCCAAATATTATATTGAAGCTAAATACACCCTGAGAGGAACTTAATGACAACGGCGCACCAAAAGGAGAATCTGTAACTCATCATACATAAGTGAAGCCAGTAGCAACGCGTAATGGTCTCTCCTCACTCCACTGTGGCATTTCTGCTAGCTCCTTCAGAGAATTTATGTTCTCAAAAATCCCATAGTTTGGTATCTGAGATCATTTGAGATGCTATAAGAATACAATCTGTTGTAATGATATAAGAACCTCAACACACAATAGATTAGGGCATACCGCTATGGACAAGTGGCAGTCTCCAAAGTTGAGAGCTTCATGGACAATGATAAGATCTTCATTTTCCTATTAAAAAAATTCGAACATCTAAATTATGATGCAGACTAATGCCTTCCAGAGATCATTCAGAGAATCACAGGGAAAGATCTATATTTTAAATCCTAAAGCCTGAATCAACAATATGGCTTACCAATGTCAAAGAATCAAATAAGAGAATAAAGGGTCAACTGTTTTTTTTTTCTATCTCCACAACGAGCATAATGATTGTAACCACCACCTCTAAGTATTCCTATTCAATAAGAAAACTATTATGGTCGTCACTTACCTGACCATATTCACTAAGTGTGTCAAGACCAACGATACCTAGATCCAGATCTCCTGAGAGTAACTTCCTGACAATGTCTTTTGGCCGTTGAAACCAGACTTCCGTGTTTGGTAACTAGAATACATGAAAATATTACCAATATAAGCCAACATACACAAAAACAGAAACAAAAACGTACTCTCGTTTCACAATCGCTTTGAGTGCGTACCTGGGGAATTTGTGCAACGTATTGTCTAGGATTAACTTGTTTGACAAATAGTTGACAGTCCTTCACAGAAGAATTAAAAATTGAGAAGAGTCAGAACAAGCTCTTAACTGAAGAAATAACAATCACTATGTCCATTTCACTCAAAGTGAGAAGGAGACAACACTTCAGAGACGAAAAAAAGAAACTTTTTTGCATAGAAAGAGATGATCAAACGCAAACAACACCTCACCAAATCGCCTAGGAAGATGCAAGTTACGAAACCAAACGATTAACAGTTTCAGTAAAACGAAATAGCAAAGATTCCATCTTTTTAAAGATACCATAGAAGTTTCAACAGCACAAGAAACGTGAGTGATTAATACAAAACACATGCCGAACAAAGAAACAGACAGCTGCTTATAACAAAAAAAAAAAAAAACATAAAAACTAGTCTCTATCTTAATCAATAAAGAAAATAGAAATTATCAGAAGTATGAAGCTAAATACTTCTTTTTTAACCTCATAATAGTTAAATTATCTGAAGTATGAAGCAAAGATTCGATCTTTTTTAAGATACCATAGAAGTTTCAAAAGCACAAGAATCTAAGAGATTATACAAAACACATGACGAACAAAGAAACAGAAACTTATAAAAACAAAAAAAACATATCGAAATCAACAAGGAAAATAAAATTTATCTGAAGTATGAAGCTTCTTAATCTATAGTAGTGAATTCATTTTTCAACGTGATCGCATTAACGAGGATAATAACAATAATAATCAAAAGTGCAAATTTTTCCATCGATTTCAATGACTTCTTGTCACCTTGAGAAGATCGATCGAGTCGGCGGCCATGCGTCCTTTACTAGGAAGACCAAGACGAATCTGGTCTCGCTCGACGACAACAGCGGCGGGAGGGGAACCGTTCGCGACGGAGCTTTGAAGGGAGGCGACACAAGAAGTGACCAATCTGAGGCATCTCCGGCGAGTTCCGACGAAGGAAAAGGCCGTAGAAGGAGACGGGGAGAGGAGTGGGGTCGACGAAGAGAGGGAAGGAGAAGGGCATTGTTGTAAATTCGTGGGGAGAAGGATAGAATTAGACATTGTTGTGGCTCTTGGAGAGAGTGAAAGGGTTTTCTTTTATTTTGGCCGGAAGAAAAGAGAGAGAGATGTTTATATAATGAAGAAGAAAGGTCGCAGCGAAGAGAGAGAGCAGATACTGATTACAGATTCTTGATGCCACTTTGTATGTAATAATAATTTTATAAGACTTGAAAGGCCTTCTACATGCGGTTTCATTTTTCTTTTGTCGTGACTATCGAAACCATTATTTAAATTAGATTTGCGAATATAACACGTGAAAACATAGTGAGAGAAATAATTAAAAAGTTTTGAGTGAAAATCTTTAGTAGTTGCTAGTTGGCAAAGCCGCCATGTCCGAGTTGTACAACATTCTCGTACACTGTTGTTAAACACTTGCGGTTGGACCCGCATAATAGCATTCTCGGAAGCCCAATCTCAAAATCATTTCGACGGATCCATTACTCAGGTTTACCCGACAAAACATTACATGGTACACGAAAAAAAAAAAGAAACATAAAGACCGTACTTGTCCGGAGAAGATTCTATGTGAAATATTGCATATCAAGACTTGTTGTGGAGGATGTTACCATTCAGAACACCAAATCCAATCCATTTTTAAGTACGATTCTTATACAATTTTTGATTGAGTTAGGCCATGCATAGATAGTAACTAAATTTGAAATACAATTATTAAATGGTAAACATCATATACAATGAAAGTTTAGGTGTTATAATTTGTGATTACAGTTTGTTTTATCTTAAGAAGATTGGTCTCGTGACAAAAAAAGAAACATGGAAGCAATAATGAATCGGTACATCATCGAATATCTATTTGCAGCAAATTATATCAAATAGTAGCGATAAAGCACCCGAAAACCTGAGAAGAAAAATGAAACCAAGATATGGTCGAGAATAAAATAAAAAAGGGAGCCAAAGAAAACACTCACTAAACTGAACCGAAGCACGGAAACAGTTTCATAAGGTAGCCCGCACAGAGCACCTTACTCTTTGAAGTGGAAAGAGCCTCAAACAGAGATTGTCCTCAAAATCTAAAAACGGCGTTCATCTAAACAAGTAAAGATCCAAACACTATGATAGGAGTGCACACACTAGCAAACCATAGATCACAAGCTCACTCTACCAAATTCTCTCCCCCAAGTCAGCTAACTCAGAGACCCAGATCACAACAAAATAGCTTTACTACTTCCAACGAAAGCAAAACAAACAAGACCTAAAACCCAATTCAAAACAATTAAACCCCATAATCTGTTCCTAATCTAATCCGAGAACAAACGAGTGAAGAAAGCTAAACCCAAGATAAACCGGTCAAAGACGGGAATATATAGACACAAAGACTTACCGTGGACGGGCAACACGGCTGACACCCCCTAGAAAACTCCAAGCCCAAACCCAAACCCACAAACCACACCAGACGAAAAGTGTTTGTGTCGGTTTAGTCCGTCAAGATCTGGACACCACATTCTGTAACGTCCAAGTCTGGAGATAAGGTGCTGAATTGGAACAATATCTCATTGTGCTGTTGAACCCATCCGTCATTGTCCAGAAATTTACATTGAAGTATACACAGATGTTTCGTTCTAATGAGAGGACAAACTATGTTTCTGTCAGTTGGGCAACCATTGATACATGTGCAATAATATAAGTAACTGTTTGCCATCTGCTGTTGAGGGGAAATCACGACGCAAAGTCTAAATCTGTAGAGATCTGAGCGGATCGTCAATGAACTTCCTATAGCTCGGTGATGGAACAGTGCAGGTATTGTTTTCTGGGTAGGCATGCCCTTATTGATTGCTGGATGATTATTCTCATCACTTGTTGGCTCAATGCGAAGCAGTTGCCGAAATGGAAAAATTCAACGGGAGAGTAAAGAGGAAGAGATGCCTCTTTCAGTGATTCACAAGTGTCTACTATTAGTTTCCTGAGCGAGCCAGGGAGCTCTGGTAGTGATGCAAGTTTTGGACAACCACCTATATAAAGCGTTCTTAATCCACGAAGATCTTTGCTACTTTCTCGGTATGTAACGTTTTTCTCAGGATGTGTGTATACGGAGGCACTGAAGCTGAGAACAAGATCCTATTGATTCAAGCAATTCTTCTAGCATTGTGTCTACGACTGATAGATGTGTGATGTTGGGGGAAATGTTTGGAATTTTTCTTAGCTGTGAGCATCCAAACATGTAAACAATTTTAAGTGATGCCAAGTTGAGGAGACTCGGAACAGCTTGTAGTTTTACACAGAATGACATCTCCAAAAGCTCTAGTTTTTGAAAACTTTTGATAGAGGAAGGAATCTCTACCAGACTAGAGCAATTCCCCAGTTCCAGTCTCTTGAGATTTGTAGCATTCGAAAGATCCGGGAGTTCCTGGACTTTGTCAAAACCATCTTCTTGAGATTTACAAGTGGCTGAATGTTTAGAAAAAAAAAACATAACATAACATGAGAAAAACGAGAAAGTACATATATATATATATATACTTCAAATATTCAAAAATAACCATTCAATAGTTAAAAACCAACCTGAGTTCCTTCCCAGAGCTTCTCCAGCTGGTTATCTCTCAAATTGAGTTCCACAAGATAATTTGGACTAAATGTACGAGAGAGACACTTTCCAGGGTATGTATCCCAGTGTAATAACCTTAGACGTTGCAGAAAATCCATGTTATCGGGTACATGCATTCTATCATTTCCATCATCTTTACTTTTCTAAACTTTGAGGAATCGAAGATTAACCATTCTTTTAAAACCTCTCTCGCTGACATATACTTCACCGGTATCAGATGTATCAAATGATATGCCGGACACTGTCCTTGGACCCTAAACCAATATTCAAAAAAAAACAAATAAATATGATTAGCAACACATGTAGGATTTGCTTATCTTCACCAAATGCCAAAGTTTGAATTATAAATTGATGAAACAAAAAGATCTCAAAATGGTGCATTTGGGAACATCCAATAGATTCCAGACGAGACAAAGAAGATTACTATGGTCGCGCAAGGATGACACACAAATCTAGAAATGGTCCAAAATAGACAAACGGTCCAACTTTTGTTATTAAAGAAAGATATCAAATACGAGAGAAAGAACTTACTTTAGCACGTTCAAGAATATCACAAATCTCCTGAGCATCTATCAAGATTCGGCGTTTCCAAGGTTCTTCTCTATAAATAGCTTTTATACCCACTTTTTGCAATAACTTGTGCATCACTAGGTCCCCTTTGGTAGATATATATATGAGAGATCTACTGGGTAAGATTTCTAACCCATGTTTGATATCCAACTTATTGTCAGCGAACATGGCTTTCAAAAGATCACCATCATTACAGTTGAAGAAGATTGCAATATGGAGAAATAGAGATTGTTCATTCTCATGTAAACTCTCATAACCAACTCTTAGTACTTGCTCGATATCTTGATGATCAAGAATAGTTTCTAGCTTGTTCATTACGTCTTCCCATTCGTCCATTTTCTTCCCACATATGAACCCACCACACGTAGACCCAAAGGAAGCTTACCACAAAGTTCTGTTACTTTTAATGCAAGCTCTTCAAAACCATCATGTGGATAACTTTGTCTAAAAGCATATCTACATAAGATCTCAATAGCTTTTCTGCTAGATGGAAAACCCACATGGTTCGTATTGTTGATACTATGTTGCTGCAAAAGCTCCTGATTTTTTGTGGTCACCACAACCCTACTTCCAGGACAAAACCATGTAGTTTCATTAGCCAACATCTCTAGTTGCTTTATATTGTTCACATCATCAAGAATGACGAGCACTCGCTTGTTGCGTATATTTTCTTTCATTGCACCTAGATGGCATATCTGAATACCAATTTGGTTCATAACATTTGAATGAAACTCTTCTTGCAAACGCAACTTCAAACCATACTCATCAAGACCCTTGGGATCGCTTTCCCTAAGGTTGTCCACAAAACAAGTAAGCTGAAACCTATCATAGAGTTAACTTTGCAAAGCTCTTGCAATGGTAGTTTTACCAATCCTTGAAGGACCCCAGATTCCTACCATTTTAACTCCATCGTAATCCAAATCTAGTAAAGACTCCATTTCTCTCAAACGAGCTTCAAGTCCCACAATGCCATCAAAATCCATAGACGGTGTAACATTTAGTTTGTCTGAAACATCTCTTGCAATCTTCTCGATCATTTTCGCTTCATTGTCCCTAACACAGAGTAAAACAGTATTGTTTCCATCAAATAGCAAGGAAAAATGAAAAACCACGAAGATAACATCCTGTTTTCCCAATAGATTATGACATTTATTTCTTATATTTTCCACAAGAGATTATAATGCTCATTCAACGAAAATATTATTCTTAATCTATTCAGTGTTCCTCTAATTCATCATAAACATCATTTTATGAAGTCTTTTTTTTAGAGGTGTATTGAATCTATGATTTGAAAAGATTTTGAAGAATTTCTATTAAAATGATAAACCCACTGTTATTTAAACATGAATATAAAAACATACTTTAGGATTTTAGGAGAGTTGAGTGTTTTGGTGGAATTAGTTTAAAATATAAAAAACCAAATATCAAAGTTTTAGTCTTTTAAATGGAATTCTAGATTTTTTTTAATTAAAATCACAGCAACTTCTCTAATTCACTCAAAATCTTCTAATAAACTTATTAAAAACCAAATCATCTCAAATACTATATTCAAAAATACTATATTCAATACACCCTTACCAGATAAAAATAATAATTAATTAAACACAAACCAATTTTGGAAGTTTTCTCCGGCTATGTTGGCAGCATCTGTCAAAGCTTGGCTCCATCCTCTCCTCTCCTCCATTCTACAAACACACGTTACGTTGAAAGCACTTCCAAAATCTCCGGTTTGTTTCCAAACATGAGATGGATCTATAGCAGCTTCAAAATCTCCAGCAGCTCATTACGTTGAAAGCACTTCAAAATCTCCAGCAGCTCATCCAAACACCAGCTCGATGAAGCATAGTTTCTCGAGAGAATCACGATCAAGATCCTCGATTCCCTAATCCCTTGAATGATTACAGGGGCGATGGTGTGGCCTCCCACGATCTTTTCATCATCGAACATTGTAATCCCATTGTAGTTAAACTGTTTGCGTATATGACTTAGAAATTCTTTACGGATGTCTGGTCCGTGGAAGCTCGCAAAGACGTTGTATTACCCTTTTGTCCTCTGACCATCAGGCTTTTCTTACCAATATTCAAGCAGACCTCATTCCAGAATCTTATGAAGAGGTTGTGGTTAAGAAGGAATGGAAGGATGCAGTTGGTGATGAGGTTCGAGCTATGGAGTGCAATCATACATGAGATGAGGCTGACCTACCCAAAGGAAAGAAAACTGTGAGATCAAGATGGGTGTTCACCATCAAGTACAAAAGCAATGGAGATATAGATCGCTACAAAGCTAGACTAGTAGCTCGTGGTTTTACTCAGACCTATGGAAATGACTACAAGGATACATTCGCTCATGTTGCCAAACTACCCACTATAAGAGTTGTTCTATGCTTGGATGTTAATCTCTCTTGGGACTTATGGCATATGAATGTAAAGAATCATTCTTACAAGGAGCGCTTGACGAAGAGGTTTACATGAGACCACCTTCGGGTCATGAAAACTCCATTGCTCGGTGAGGAAATGTTAATTAATGGAATCTCTCGGTGTCCTCTCTCTATTCATCATCCCAATATATATACACATAACTGAGACTTAAATACTGAATATAAATATTTTATATTTCCTATTCTATCACTCCCCCTCAATCGCAGCAGCATGACGAGTGATGTTGAGGCTGGATCGAAAGTCATTGGGTAGTGATGATGGGAACCCTTTGGTAAAAATATCTGCATATTGATGTGAAGAGGGCACGTGAAGTACTCGAACCTGACCAAGAGAAATCCTTTCTCTGACAAAGCGGAGATCAATTTCTACATGCTTCGTGCGTTGGTGTTGAACCAGATTTGTGGAGAGATAAATTGCACCGATGTTGTCACAGTAAACCAAAGTTGCAGTCGTGAGAGGGCAGTGGAGTTCAAGAAGAATGTTGTGAAGCCATGCTGTTTCTGCGACGGCATTTGCAACCCCTCTGTATTCGGCCTCTGCACTGGAACGAGAGACAGTGTGTTGCCATTTTGAAGACCAATATATGAGGTTGTTACCGTGGAAAATGCAGTAGCCAGAAGTGGATCGTCTTGTAGTGGGACACCCTGCCCAGTTGGCGTCAGAGTAGGCTGTGAGGCTGTTGGCCTTTGTCTTGAACATTTGAAGGCCGTGTTCAATTGTGCCTTTAAAATATCGCAGTATCCTTTTGAGTGCATTGAAGTGTGATTCTCTGGGATCGTGCGTAAACAAACACACTTGCTGAACGGCAAATGAGATGTCCGGGCGTGTGAGTGTTAGATATTGGAGAGCACCTGCAAGAGATTGGTATATGGTAGGATCAGAAATTGCAGCTCCATCATCCGCCGACAGCTTTGCCCGAGAGTCTGCTGGTGTGGTGCACGGATTGCGGTTGGACATATTTGCCCGGTGGAGTATGTCAGCGGCGTAATTGTGTTGTGAAAGGAAGATTCCTTTGTAGTTACTTTTATGGCAATTACGAGAAAATAATGCAGCTCCTCGAGATCGGTCATGGAGAATTCATTGCTGAGTAAGCTGATGAGATGTTGGCGGAGTGTTGGGGAGGAAGCTGTGATAGGGATGTCGTCAACATAGAGTAGGAGGTAGGCAAGTCATACGGGTCCATTGTACACGTACATAGAGGTGTCAGCCTTGCTTCTAATAAATCCAACACGAGCTGCAAACTGTGTAAATCGTTGATTCTAGGCGCGCGGAGCTTGTTTGAGACCGTATATTGAGCGTTTGAATAAGCACACATGATCTGGACGGTTTGGGTTGTGAAACCTCGGCGGTTGATGCATATAAACTGTTTCTTCGAGGTTGTCATGGAGGAACACATTTTTGACGTCGAGTTGGTGGATTTGCCAGTCCCGAGAGACAGCAACGTTGAGAACAAGGCGGATGGTTTCTGGTTTAACGACCGGGCTGAAAGTTTCATTGCAGTCAATTCCCATTTGCTGTGATTTTCTATTTGCCACCAACCGAGCTTTGTAGCGAGTTAACTTGCCATCTGCATCAAACTTATGTCTGTATAGCCACATGGAACACACAATGTTAGCGTTTTTAGGCCGTGGGACCAAGTCCCACATTCCAGTTTTAATCAGAGCATCATATTTCTCATGAGTTGCAGGATTCTAGTTTGGATCCTCTAAAGCTTGCCGATATGAGGAAGGGAGAGGAGAGAGAGTTTCAGTCTAAAAAGAAAGAATTTGTTTTGGTTTGGTTTTACCCGTTTTACTTCGAGTGACCATTTTGTGACGAGGTTCTATTTGAGAAGGAGGAACTGGTGGAGGGAGAGTTATGGTGGGATTAGGATCCGGAAGGTGGTGGCTGGTCGGCCTCATTATGTGCAGGTGGTGGTATTTGAAGAAGTGGTGAGAGAAGAGGTGATGGTGGAGGAACATGTATCGTTTCAGGTATTAGAGAAAGAGGTGAGGGGATAGCTGAGAAGGGAAATTGTGTTTCGTCAAAAATGTCATAGCGAGATATGATTACCTTTCCCGTGATGATGTCAAGGCATATGTACCCTTTGTGATTGGTAGGATATCTGAGAAAGACACAAGCAGTGGAGCGTGGTGCAAGCTTGTTTGATGTGGTTGGGAGCAGGTTTGGATAGCAGAGGCATCCGAAGATGCGTAGGTGAGTGTATGTAGGTGGTTTATGGAAGAGTTTTGTATAAGGGATCTCATTGTTTATAGAAGAAGAAGAAGGAAGAATATTGAAAAGGTGAGAGGCCATGTGGAGTGCTTCGACCCAGAAGGTTACGGGCATAGAAGCTTGAAAGAGTAAGGAGCGGATGGAGTTGCTGAGAGTACGAAGAGTACGCTTCAGCCTTCCCGTTTTGTTGAGACGTATACGTGCATGAGAAACGCGGGAGGATTTCATGTGTGGCTAGAAAATCAAGTAAGGGACGGTTTTGATACTCACCACCATTGTCACATTTCAGAGACTTTATGCTGCGTCCAAAATGATTAGTAACATAAGAATGGACTTGTATGAATGAGGAGAAAACATCAGATTTTCGACGGAGAGGATAAACCTAAACAAAATGAGTAAATTGGTCGAGAAAAATGATATAATATTTGAGTCCGTTGATGCTGGGAACCGGGGAGGTCCATACATCAGAATGAATTATTTAAAAAGGTGCAGAAACATTGAAAATAACATAGTGAAAAGGAAGACGAGTGTGTTTCCCGAGTTGACAGGCATGACAGATAGGCATATCAACTTTAGAACAATTTATTAAACCAGAAGAGATTAAAGAGTGAAGAGTAGTGTTTCCCAAGTGCCCGAGACGACAGTGCCACAAAGTTGGAATAGCAGCCGTAGTGATCATAGCTTGTGGAGAGAAGGTCGATGATGAACGCAATGGTGGTGGTGAAATGGATTAGAGGGGACCGTTACTATTACATCGGAGAAGAGGTATCCGAGTGTTGTACTCCTTGATACAAAAACCAAACGGGTAAAATTCGACAGAAGCACAATTTTCTTTGGTAAATTATCTAACAGATATGAGGTTTTTAATGATGGTTAGACAGACAAGCACTTTATTGAGATAGAAAGAGCGATTATTAGAAGGAAGAGAACATGAACCAATGGCAGAAGTAGCAATAGAGGAACCATTACCGACCATAACCGATGGAGATGAGCTCGAATTAAAAATGGAACTAAGGATACCTGGTTGCGATGCGAGGTGGTTTGCGGATCCGGAGTCCATGTACCTATTTGTGTCATTGGGATCGTTCATGGTCATAGTCCCGAACACAGCAGCAAGACTCTCAGGTATTTGCGTTGGGTGACGGACTTGAACAGGCATGGATGATGGCCCCTAAAAAACTGGCTGAGGATATGAACCAAGGATTCCCGTTGTTGGGTGAGAAGTTGCCAGATTGGCATAGGTTGTGGCTGATTCCAACTGTTCGGTGTCCATTGTGGGTTAGGAATATACCTCGGTGGTGGAGTTTGATGCCATTGTTGTTGTGGTGGCCAGTAGTTCTGATCCCATTTCCCATTGTTCCGACCTCGTCCGCGTCCGTTGTTGTGGTTTTGTTTTGACCTCGTCCGCGTCCATTGTTATTGCCACGCTAATTGTTGTTGTTGTTGCGAGTCGAGTTCGAATCGGCACCGTGAGACACATAGAGAACATTAAGAGAGGAAGAGTTGGCTGTATGGGACACCACCACTTTGGGGTGCTTCATGAGACATTTTCCTCCATCAGAAGCATTGATCTTGCAATGTCGAACGCAGGGAATGGACATCTGTGTTGGATAACGTTGATGATGTTATCATATTTCTCTGTGAGTCCGTTGAGCATGTGCATGGCCAATGCTCTCTCGGTGACTGGTGACTCGACGTTGGTGAGATTGTCAGAGAGTGTCTTGAGCTTTTGACAATAGTCGTGGACAGAAAGATCACCGATAGTGAGGGAACGAAGATCATTCTCAAGTTGAATTGCTCTTGCCTCCTTATTACCGCGGAATAAATTTTCTATGGAGATCCATAGTTCGTGAGCAGTGCATCTTGTTTTCAGAACTGTATCGAGAAAGGAAGAGGAGATTGTCCCGTATATCCACATCTTGACAAGACCATCACGTTCCTTCCAAGGTGTGTATTCTGGATTAGCAGGAAGAGACGTACTGTCAAGGTGACCAGAGATATTGAAGCTGAGACAGTGGGTCTCAACCAGTTCACGCCATGGATCATAGTTCATCTTTTGCAAGTCCAGAATCAGAGGAATATATGACTTAATGTGAGTAACGCCAAAAGCTTTTTCTGATAGGTTAGCCATGAAAGAGGAAAAGATGAAGAAGAGAGTGAGACAGATCTCTCCGTGGTGGTGTGTGATCGAGTGGTGAAACGACAGAGATCGCGAGAGTGAGAGAGAGAGAGAGAGAGATTGAAGAAAGAGAACAAGGATTATAGATCTAGAGAATAGACAAAAGAAAGATCTAGATCTAGAGAATAGAGAAGACAGAGGAAAGAGAGAAGGTGATTATAGATCTAGATATAGAGACAGCTCTGATAGCATGTTAATTAATGGAATCTGTCGGTGTCCTCTCTCTATTCATCATCCCAATATATATACACATAATTGAGACTTATATACTGAATATAAATATTACATATTTCCTATTTTATCAGGAAAGACATCTATGGGATGAAGCAATCCCCACGGGCTTGGTATCACAAACTGAGTCGCACTCTTTGGGATCAAGGCTTTCGCCGATCCGAGGCAGACCATAGCTTGTTTACCCACAAGTCTCCTAAGGGCATTATGGTGGTTATTGTCTGTGTAGATGACTTGATCATCTCACGAGACAACAAAGAAGGTATTGAACGTATCGAATCATCTCTTAAATCTACTTTAGACATCAAGGACCTAGGAGAACTTAAGTATTTCTTGGGCATTGAATTATGTCGATGTGCTGATGGCATTTTCCTATCCCAAAGGAAATATGTGGTTGAACTTTTGAATGAGACAGGTTTCATGGAGGAAAAACTAGCTAAAACCCCCCTTGCCGATGGCTACAAGGTCAATCGAGAGGGGGCCGGGAGAAGGAAGATGAACTATTTGAGGACCTGGGCCTATATCGCAAGCTTGTAGGTAAGCTGATTTATCTAAACCTTACCCGACCTGACATATGTTTCTGTGTAAATCAGGTTAGCCAACTAATGAAGGCTCTAACCAAGTATCACTGGACCATGGAGGAAAGGATCCTCCGATATCTCAGGGGAGCTTGGACCATGGTGTGTGGATGCGCAGAAATGTGAGTACAGATATTGTTAGATATTGTGATGCCGACTGGACCGGAGATAGAGTGGACAGGCGGTCCACAACCGGCTATTGTACCTTCATTGAAGGCAACATGGTGACCTGGAAGACCAAGAAGCAGAAGGTGGTTTCTTGTTCAACAGCAGAAGCGGAGTATCGGGCCATGAGGAAGCTGATTAATGAGCTAACATGGCTCAAAAGTCTTCTTGCATATCTCGATTTTGACCAAGCCACTCCAATGACCATGCACTGTGACAACCAGGCGGCCATTCACATTGCTTCCAACTCAGTCTTTCATGAAAGGACCAAGCACATCGAAGTTGATTGCCACAAGGACAGACAGAAGATTGAAGATGGGACTATCTTGCCATGCTACACTATGAGTGAGGACCAGCTGGCGGACATATATACCAAGGCTGCAAATTCCAAGGTTTGCAATTCTATTTATGGCAAACTTGGACTTGTAGACATTGCTAGACCATGGTAGTACTTCCCTCGCCCATGAAAGCTCACACTCTTTTTACCTAACAGAGTTTTGTCCCATGCGGTTTTCTCTGTTGAGGTTTTTAATGAGGTGAGACTTCATGGGTAATCCAAGCTTAACATTCCTTGGGTGATTCCAGAATGCTTA
Source organism: Isatis tinctoria (assembly GCA_010577795.1). Taxonomy (NCBI): domain Eukaryota; kingdom Viridiplantae; phylum Streptophyta; class Magnoliopsida; order Brassicales; family Brassicaceae; genus Isatis; species Isatis tinctoria. The sequence goes on from CM021250.1 coordinate 30,069,354, forward strand.
GCTTGAGGGGGAGTATTGAGCCAGAAGTACAAACCCGCCTACCCTCAAAACCCGCCTATCTGAAGTCAAGTCACAGACAGGCGGACAAACATCAAAACCCGCCTACCCCAAAACCCGTCTATCTAGAATCAAGTCACAGGCAGCGGACAAACATCAAAACCCGCTTGGTTGGGAGAAACGCTTGGCTAAGCAAAGTCACTTATCGTATAGAATAGAACAACTCGGTGTCATTCATCGTATAGAATAGAACCCGAGTATTGTTCACCCTTCCCTTTGAGGAAAACCCTAAAGCTTTCCCTACATATATGTGATGTAATAGACCAAATGAAAAAAAAAAGAAAACAAGGAGGCAGACTGTATTCTCTTGTTCTTCATCAATGGCAATACATAAACTCTTTCCAATCTCTTCATTTTTTTGCTTATTCTTCAATTAAATCTCTCTCTATTTCCGCAAATCTTACACATACATGCATAAATGCTTTCTTCCTTTGCTTTCTTACTGTTTTTTTTTTATTAGTTGCTAGCTCCCTTTTGCTTTCTTGATTTGTTGTTTACTTCTATGTTTTCCTTCCTTTGTTTCATATGTGTGCTTGCTTGTTTTTTTTTTTGCTTTCTTGATTCCTTCCTTAGTTGTGTAGTACCTTACTTGCTTCATTGACTCGTTGATCACTATCTTGCTTGCTTCCTAATTTTTCTTTGATTTCCTGCTTACTTGCAAGTTGCTTCCTCGCTTACTCAATATTACTTACCACCTACTGAACTTGTTTAATTTTCTTTGCTTATTTCCATGCGTGCTTGTTTATTTTCTTATTTCTTTCTTGATGCCTTGCTTAATTGTGTGGTACCTTACCTGCTGCATTGACTTGTTATTTACTTTAGTGCTTGCTTCATTGATACAAATTTGTGGAAAAGTAATTCAATAGAACATTAAGATGGTTTTGATATCTTCTATATAGTCGGTAGCACATTTAACCTTTCTGAATGTCAGTGTCATATTCTTGTTTCTGAATCAAATCTTTATTAATGTTCCCTGATTTTTTCTTTTAACACTGTTTGTTGTTTGGTTTTGCTCATAATTTAAAGTTACATTCTCCTTTTGTGATCTCCTTAAGGTTTATAGTTCAAAAAGGCTCTTCCTACAAGAACTCAACGCATTCTGCATTTAACCCCATTGTCTGGGGTGAATTTCCTACTGAGCATCTTAAGTTGAAGGAAGCATGAGAGGAAAACAAAACATAATCAGGTTAACAACCATTCAAATAGCATCGAGAACCAACCCATGTAAGTTTCTCAAAAAGGAAAATATTAATATATTTATTATATAATTATATTTTAATTAAGTATGAGTAATTGATTCAGTAATAAACTGACATGTGTAAAGTTAGAGGTTCTCATAGTTTCTGACAATTTCTCAACCCAGAAACTCTCACACACTTTCTCCTATTTTTAATTTACTTTTTCTTTATTTAAATTTTTAGAACCCCTATAAAAACTTTCTAGAAGTGCTCTTAGACCATTCCCATCGGTAAGTTCTCAGACAGTATCTGAAGAATAAAAAAATGAAAAAACAGAAAAAACAAGAAAAAAGTGAGATCCGGTTCTACTGAGATAACTTGTTAGAAATTCTCAGAACCATCTTCTTCTCAGCTGTCACCATTTTAATGGTTTACTTAAATAAGGAAATAAGTTTTAATTATTTAATCCAAATATATGACAATAATAATATTTTAATTACAAGAACTCTCACCGATGGAGTTGCCCTTAGAGCATGTGCAGCCCAGATTCTACCCAAATTCTTAAGTGAATTTTCTAAGATTAAAAAAAATTAAAAAAATTGAAAAGAGATGAAAAAGAATGAAACAAGATTCTTAAATGATAAGAAAAGTTCTTACATAAGAATTTTAAGAAACTTTTAAGAAACTCATGAGACACATGTCGAATTGTTATTGGTTTTTTTTTTGTTTTATAAATAAGATTTATTTTTTTCACTAAATTTAGTTAAAATATTAATATTTTGGTTTTTAAGAAACTAGAGTTGATTTCTGGGTTGCACATGCTCTTATTTTTGCAAAAGACATCAAAGAGTCTTTCCAGTTTCCCATTTTCGATATGATCCACATATACAATATACTTCTCAGACACTGTTTTCCCTACATAAGTTCCATCACAAATTGCTAAGATTCTTATTCATGAAGTTTAACATTCTCTTCCCTCTTTTATTATTCTTAGTTGTTTGATTTTGCTCTTGTAGTTTCAAGTTACATTCTCCTTCTTTTTTCTGCAATGATTATGTGTCTGTGTTCTGTTTCACTTTGGTAGTGGTGATCGTGATGGTGAGATCATTTCTTAAATCCATAATAAGTGTGCTTATTAAGGAAGCCATAAAATCATAATTCCTATGGGCTTCAACGCAGGTAACAAACATTCTTTTAAGGCATATGGAATTAAAGTTGAGCCAAAAAATGAGAAAATTTATTATATTATAGACTATTTGATGGAATTTAAATTTAAGGCATTTTTGGATTGTGAAAACTCAGTCAATTGGATAATCTGATACTAGGTTCCGTTATCAGATTTTCATCTTTTTCTTTGCAAATGTAAGGTTATATTGGTCTAAAGGAGAAAGATGAACAATTTCAGCAAAAGGAGAGGACTCCATCAATCATTCTTTTAACAAGAAAGATTGTATAAAGTATAAACCATACGAATCAATAGTCATAAATTTATTACACGAGTACATGCAAATCCAACTTCCAATTCCTTACATGTCAAGAAGCCTAGCAGTTTATGAAATAGGTTTCTTATTCATGACGGTACACAGGCAAATGCCTTATATACATGATACAGATATGTATTCGACAAGGGTATACAACTTATATTACAGTCAAACTAAACTAAGGCCCATATGAGATCCATATGGTCCAATATTACATCACACAAGTTATGTTTATTTTGTTGAATCTTCGTTCAAAACATTTATTTATATGTAGTAGCAAACTCTTCTTGGCAAGAGGGATCATGCATGCGGAGCTTTAATTGACATGCAAGTAAAAGCTTCATATTTTCAGAAGAAGGATTGTGCGTATTTGTGGAGTTTCATCTCTACTTCATCAAACTTCACACCCACAACTCTGTCTAATTCTTGGCCTCTCTTCATAAATACTATCGTAGGCAAAGTATGAAGCTTGTACTCTATCCACGCACTCTGTATTTCATGTAATCGTTATTTTATAACTCAAAGCCAACACAATATTTGTAGAAATCTTTCTTCAGTCTTTGAGAAAGAAGACGAGGAAAGAAAACGGATTGATTAACTATAGTTACCGTTAACACATCGACATCAATCTTCACGAACTCAACATCGGTGTACTTAGCCGCCAACTCTTCAACCTTCGGCTCAAGGAATTTAAATGGTTCACACCATTTGGCCGTGAATTCAATCACCAGCTATATATATATATACAAACATGAGAATTTTGAATATGCATTATGATATACTCAGACTAAACCTAATAAAAAGGTCAGTTGCATTGGTTGAACAGGTACAAGTGTCTCCTATCTTTATCAAGAAATCCCAGTTCGAACCTCTACCATTGTAGCACAAGATATCTCGAGAAAAAGTAGCTATAGTCTACGTTAGAAAGCGCATTAAGTAATATATTACCAGCTTGTTGGTGTCGTTGAGAGCGTTGAGCCGAGTTTTCCACTGATTCTTGTTCTTGATTTCCACAATAAAGGGACTAACTTCGACTTCGTAAGAAGAAATCCGGGACTTTAAGCGAGGTGTCCATGGCCTCCTGGAAGGAAGGTCGGATGTCGCTGAAAGTCTCTGGTCTGGCGAAGAAAATTTAGCACCCATTGTCTCGCTCTATCTCTACGTATAAAGGAACAAATGGTTCTGAGTAGAGTTGCTCTTTTACTCTGAGTGGAAGGTGAGAGGAAGAGTTCGCTTTTATAACCTCAGATATTCTTGTGTGGACAGAATCTGTACACTACAGTTTCTATTGGCTCTTAAGTGTATATAAGTCGTCGCCCAAATCTATTCGAAGCAAACTATTTTTGGAAACCCACTTTGATAAATTTATTAAGTCGCACGTTTAAGATCAAGTTGTCTGAAATGTAACTGAATTCTAAAAACGTCTACCAATTTTTTTTTTTTTATAAAGAGAGAATCTCAAACCGAAATCTATACTAAAATCAGCATTAAGTGAAATCTATACATAGAAACACCTGTTTCTTTCACTTAGCTCTAGGGCTTTTCATTTTATCGTTTATAATATCCATACTAGCTCGTCAGGGTTGAAAATGAAAACACAATGGAACATTCAAATTGTGGGGGTTCTTAGATATAAGATTAATTTCAATTGATTTAGAATTCTAAACAAAATCAAGTGCTATTGGATTAAAGATTTTAGAGTTCTTGTCAAAATCTTATGTTATTCATTTAATGATTTCTAAATATTAGTTAAAATTAGATGTTATTCAATTAAACATATTTATTTATGGGTTTGATTTTAAAGTGGATTTTAGTACATCTGGTAGCATTTATATGTTAAAAATACAAACACAGAAATCTGAAGAAAAACCTATAAATTTTAAAATATTAATAAAATCCACTTATCATATTCTAAAATCATTAAACTTCACAAAATAAAATATAAATAGATATAGATTTTCAAATTAACTAAAATACGTAAACAAACTTTTATCTTCCACCCAAACTTTTTTAACCACTGAAGCACTACGAATTGGTTGAGGCAAACCTGTTTTGATAATTCATTTTTTTTTTGTTTCTCCAGTCTATGTTGAGTAAATCTGGAACTATATAATATATTTTTGATGAGTAACTCTGGAATTTTATATTTATTTTGAAGAAACTGTTTTTCTTTTAAGTCTAGGATATAATTAAAATTAGTGAAAATTATAAACAGAGAAGATAAACGAGTCAGCGCCGGCTCGTGGTTTTACGGGGCCCTTGGGCAAAAATTTTTTTTAACAGTATACATGTTTACTAATTATTTATATAAAAAATTGTTTTTAAAAAATATTGTGATATAACATTTTTAAGTATCTTATATGATCTTTTTTATATTTAGTTATGATTAATATATAAAAGTTAAGTAAATACATATATATCTAACTTTTTATTTGTTAAAAAACTTTTTCTTTTAAGTAAAAAAAATTTTTTTTTTGAAAATTTGGGCCCCAAAAAAATCGTAGACCTTGGGCGGTCGCACTCCCCGCCCACCCACATGGCCACATGAGCCGGCACTGAAACGAGTAAACGGCATTGGAGAGATTCCACAGTTCATTCTTTTACTCTATACTATGTAAACAAGAGAATTCAACGTGATATTAAATACAAGGCAAGTCTGAGTTGTGATCAAATGACATACGAGAGCTTCCACGGGTGCTGCTAAGGCATAAAGTTATCTTTTCCCCCAAATGCTATACTCGTTTTTTTTTTTTTTTCGCATACTCATAAAGGAGAAAAAAAGGGAGGCAGCAGAAGTATTACGAGATTTTTACGGCCGCTAAATTGCGTGAAAAGAAGGATTCCAAATCTTTCACAATATATGATTCCCTTATTAGCTCATGATTTTAATTTACTTTATTTTGCTATTTTGGTTTCTGGATGAAAAAGATGTTGTATTTATTGGTAAAGTAAAAGGGTTAAAGCAAACAAGTACTAATTGAGAAATTCTGATCCTACGGAAATCAATGTAGCCTAGGTGAAATGAATGATGGAATATATCTGACCAAAAATCAGACACAATAAACATGTTTAAAATTTGATTTCCCAACCACAAAATCATTCTAATGCCTATTATGTATAAATGTATATGTATAGCAGTATAGGCATTAGAATGATGTATACATATACATTTATAAATAATAGGCATTAGAATGATGAATTTGAAAAATTGGAAGTATTTAAAGCGATTATTAGTTTGGAGACAAAAACAAAAATGTGTGAAATGAGGAAATGGGATTAGGATGAAGAAAACAGGGAGTTCGTGTTGAAAACTAAACTTGATTTTGGATCAAGTTAAATCATTGGCCAAATCCAAAACAACTTGATCCAATTTCTAGAAGATCACTTAAAAATATCTAATCACTCCACCTCCTTAAACAAAAATATCTAGATATTCATATGGAATTATCTAGATAATTAAGAATAAAATAATATAGATATTATGAAAGAATTCTCTAGATTTTAGATTATAATATGTAAGATATTTTGTAATGTGGAGGCTATAAATACCTCCACCCCCTTCTCATTTGTAACTAAGTTAAAATCAAGGAATATAAAGCTTTCTACTAAGTCTTCCTTTCAACATTTCTTCTCTTCCAAATTTTCTTAAATACTTTCTCCATCACCTCTAAAATAATTTCCTTTCCAACAAAGTGGTATCAGAGCTAGTTATTTCTCTTAAAGATGTCAAACAATGGTGTTCCCTTCCAAGTCCCAATGCTCACAAAGAGCAACTATGACAATTGGAGTTTAAGGATGATGGCTATCCTAGGAGCACATGATGTGTGGGAGATAGTCGAGAAAGGCTTCATTGAACCGGAGAATGATGGTGGGTTATCTCAAACTCAAAGGGATGGTTTGAGAGACTCAAGGAAGAGAGACAAGAAGGCTCTCTGTCTAATCTATCAAGGATTAGATGAAGACACATTCGAGAAGGTTGCAGGAGAAAAGTCGGCCAAAGAAGCATGGGAGAAGCTTCAAACTTCTTACAAAGGAGCGGAACAAGTTAAGAAGGTACGTCTTCAAACTCTAAGAGGAGAATTTGAAGCCTTGCATATGAAGGAAGGTGAACTCATCTCTGATTACTTCTCAAGAGTCTTAACGGTTACTAATAACCTAAAAAGAAATGGTGAGAAGTTAGATGAGGTGAGAATCATGGAGAAAGTTCTTAGATCGTTGGATTCAAAATTTGAGCATATTGTCACGGTGATTGAAGAGACAAAAGACTTGGAGACTATGACGATGGAGCAACTTCTTGGATCACTGCAAGCATATGAAGAAAAGAAGAAGAAAAAGGAAGACATCGCAGAGCAAGTACTCAAGATGCGGATTGATACTAAAGAAGAAACTGGCCGAAGTTATCAAAGACGTGGTGGTGGTCAAGCCCGAGGAAGAGGTCGTGGTTATGTACATGGACGTGGTTGGAGATCCAATGAAGACCATACAAACCAAAGAGGAGAAAGCTCATCAAGAGGTCGGGGAAGAGGAAGCCCAAAAACAAGGTACGATAAGTCAAGTGTTAAATGTTACAATTGTGGAAAGTTTGGACATTATGCTTCCGAATGCAAAGCTCCGAACAACAACAGAGTTGAAGAGAAGTCCAACTATATTGAAGAAAGGAGCAAAGAAGATGATATGTTATTGATGGCTTACAAGAAAGATGAACCAGAGGAGATTCACAAATGGTACCTCGATAGTGGTGCAAGCAATCACATGTGCGGGAAAAGAAGCATGTTTGTGGAGCTTAATGAATCGGTGAAAGGAAACGTGGCTTTAGGAGATGAATCAAAGATGGAGGTGAAAGGTAAAGGAAATATTCTCATTCGATTGAAGAATGGAGACCATCAATTCATTTCCAATGTTTACTATATTCCAAACATGAAGACCAATATCTTGAGCCTAGGACAACTCTTAGAGAAAGGTTATGATATTCGTTTAAAGGATAACAACCTTTCTATAAGAGATCATGAAGACAATCTCATCACCAAGGTGCCGATGACAAGGAATCGAATGTTTGTCCTAAACATTCAAAATGACATCGCACAATGCCTCAAGATGTGCTATAAGGAGGAGTCTTGGCTTTGGCATCTCCGATTCGGACATCTCAATTTTGGAGGCCTAGAGCAACTTTCCAAGAAGGAAATGGTGAGAGGATTGCCTTGCATCAATCATCCAAATCAAGTTTGTGAAGGATGTTTACTTGGAAAGCAATTCAAAATGAGCTTTCCAAATGAGTCAAAGACAAGAGCACGGAAGCCATTGGAACTCATACATACAGATGTATGTGGCCCGATCAAACCAAGTTCACTCGGTAAGAGTAACTACTTCCTTCTCTTTATTGATGATTTATCAAGAAAGACATGGGTTTACTTTTTGAAAGAAAAATCAGAAGTATTTGAAAACTTCAAAAAGTTCAAAGCCCATGTTGAGAAGGAAAGTGGCCTTATGATCAAAGCCATGAGATCTGATCGTGGAGGAGAGTTCATGTCCAAGAATTTTTGAAGTATTGTGAAGATAACGGCATTAGAAGACAATTGACGGTGCCTAGATCTCCTCAACAAAATGGAGTAGCGGAAAGGAAGAATAGGACTATCCTTGAGATGGCAAGAAGCATGCTCAAAAGTAAGAAGCTACCAAAGGAGTTTTGGGCAGAAGCAGTTGCGTGCGCTGTTTATCTATCAAACCGATCTCCTACAAGAAGCGTTTTGGGAAAGACACCACAAGAAGCATGGAGTGGAAGGAAGCCTGGGGTCTCACATCTAAGAGTATTTGGAAGTATTGCTCATGCTCATGTTCCAGAAGAGAAGCGGAGCAAGCTAGATGATAAAAGTGAGAGGTACATCTTCATTGGGTATGATGCTAACTCCAAAGGCTACAAGCTCTACAATCCTGAAACAAAGAAGACAATCATCAGTCGGAATGTCATCTTTGATGAAGAAGAGAATGGGATTGGAGATCAATTGATGAAGACTACAACTTCTTTCCACATATTGAAGAAGATGAGCACCAAGAGAGGATCCACCAGTTACCCCACCAACTTCACCAACACCAAGTTCTCAAGGAGATGAGAGCTCAAGTGAAAGGACTCCACGTTTTAGAAGTCTTCAAGAGATTTATGAGGTAACTGAAAATCAAGATAATCTCACTTTATTTTGTCTATTTGCGGATTGCGAGCCCATGAATTTCCAAGAAGCTATGGAAAAGAAGACATGGAAGGATGCAATGGATGAAGAAATCAAGGCGATACAGAAGAATGAGACATGGGAGTTAGCTTCACTTTCAAATGGGCATAAAGCAATTGGTGTAAAGTGGGTGTACAAAGCAAAGAAGAACTCTAAAGGAGAAGTTGAAAGATACAAGGCAAGATTGGTGGCAAAAGGATATAGTCAAAGAGCCAGAATCGACTATGACGAGGTATTTGCCCCTGTTGCTCGTTTAGAAACTGTTAGACTAATAATTTCATTGGCAGCCCAAAAGTTGGAGGATACATCAAATGGATGTCAAATCAGCCTTCTTGAATGGAGAACTTGAAGAGGAAGTTTACATTGAACAACCACAAGGCTACATAGTCAAGGGAGAAGAAGACAAAGTCTTAAGGTTGAAGAAGGCACTTTATGGGCTCAAACAAGCACCAAGAGCATGGAACACTCGGATTGATAAATACTTCAAGGAGAAAAACTTCATCAAGTGTCCATATGAGCATGCACTCTATATCAAAACTCAACAATGATATACTGATTGCATGCTTGTATGTAGATGACTTGATATTTACAGGCAACAATCCAAGTATGTTTGAAGATTTCAAGATAGAGATGACAAAGGAGTTTGAGATGACCGATATTGGATTGATGTCCTACTACCTTGGAATTGAAGTGAAGCAAGAAGAAAATGGAATCTTCATTACTCAAGAAGGCTATGCTAAGGAGGTGCTTAAGAAGTTTAAGATGGATGATTCAAATCCAGTTTGCACGCCAATGGAATGTGGAGCCAAGCTGTCAAAGCAAGAAGAAGGAGAGAGTGTGGATCCAACACTCTTTAAGAGCTTGGTTGGAAGCCTACGTTATCTGACTTGCACAAGACCAGACATCCTATATGCAGTTGGAGTTGTGAGCCGATACATGGAGCATCCAACAACAACTCACTTCAAGGCAGCCAAGAGGATCCTTCGCTATATCAAAGGTACCATAAACTTTGGCTTGTATTACTCTGTTTCTGATGATTACAAGCTTGTTGGATATAGCGATAGCGATTGGGGAGGAGATGTAGATGACCGGAAAAGCACAAGTGGATTTGTGTTTTTCATTGGAGAAACCGCTTTCACATGGATGTCAAAGAAGCAGCCAATTGTCACCCTTTCTACTTGTGAAGCGGAGTATGTAGCGGCTACTTCATGTGTGTGTCATGCTATCTGGCTAAGGAATCTGGTGAAAGAGTTGAGTTTGCCACAAGAAGAGCCAACGAAGATCTTTGTGGACAACAAGTCAGCAATAGCATTGGCAAAGAATCCTGTCTTCCATGATCGAAGTAAGCACATTGACACTCGCTATCATTACATTAGAGAGTGTGTTACTAAGTTGGAAGTACAATTGGAGTATGTGAAGACAAACGATCAAGTAGCCGATATCTTCACCAAGCCACTGAAGCGTGAAGACTTCATCAAGATGAGAAGTTTGCTCGGGGTAGCAAAATCAAGTTTAAGAGGGGGTGTTGAAAACTAAACTTGATTTTGGATCAAGTTAAATCATGGGCCAAATCCAAAACAACTTGATCCAATTTCTAGAAGATCACTTAAAAATATCTAATCACTCCACCTCCTTAAACAAAAATATCTAGATATTCATATGGAATTATCTAGATAATTAAGAATAAAATAATATAGATATTATGAAAGAATTCTCTAGATTTTAGATTATAATATGTAAGATATTTTGTAATGTGGAGGCTATAAATACCTCCACCCCCTTCTCATTTGTAACTAAGTTAAAATCAAGGAATATAAAGCTTTCTACTAAGTCTTCCTTTCAACATTTCTTCTCTTCCAAATTTTCTTAAATACTTTCTCCATCACCTCTAAAATAATTTCCTTTCCAACAGTTTGGCAGTTTGCATCAGCGATTAAGTGCAATCACTATGAAATTTTAGAGAAGAGACAGTCATAAATAGTGGCTTATAGCGAGATGTTGAAGCAACCAAGTTTTCCAAGGGATCCAGCGATTTTGTGCAGCAGTCTGGTGCAACCATTAGATGGTGTCCTGAACCATCTAAATACACTTTCTTTTAAAGTTTTCTAATTCTATTATTGAATTATCGACACATTTTCCTTATAATTATTCTATCAACTATATCAAACTAAAAACATTGGAGAACTATTATATCGGTATATATCTTCCTCTGCTTTTAGTTTTTTTTTTTATATATACCAGTATAAGCTTTCGTTTTATCTCAATTTTTTATGTTAGTGATCATGTATATGATTATGTCTATTTATTTAATATATGACTATTATCACATTTTTAATTTTGTTTATCTTTTATTATAATCTGCATCATATTTTTGTAGAATATAACTTTTTTATTCACTCTCATGATTTGACAAATTGACAATGATGTTTATATCTTTAATAAACGCTTAATTATTCCCTTGTTAGTTTTCTTTTCTCGGTTTTTTGTTGTTCGTTTTTCACATGTATTATTTTATTTAATACCAAATAACTAGGTAATAACGTGCATCCTGCGCATGGTAAAATAAATATATTAATTATTTCATTAGTTTTGATTTAAAAATTATATTATGAATCACAAAGCTTTTAATTTTTTTTTTTCAATTTGTAGGATTTTTAAACTATTTAAAATACAATTATATAGTACATATTGTTTAAATTTTATGTGTTTGTGAGACAAAATTAATAAAAATATAGAATAATAATATATAAATTAAAGAGCTCAATCAATAAAAGTCTAAGAAAAGAAAATTTGATATTTGTGTATTACCATTTTCTAAAAATATATTTTATCTGATTTAAATCTAATTCAATGATGATTTGATTATATATATGATATTGCATATGGTTTCCATATATGGTTTAAATTTAAAGTTGATGTAAATTAATAATAAAAGTCACTATTAATGATTATATACCATAATTACCTTAAGCTGGATTTTTTAAATAACTTTTAGTATTATTGTTATATAAACATATGTTTTACTTAATAAAATATTTATATATTATAACATTCTATATGTGAATAACGAAATATATTATAAAATATGTAATATATAAATTTATTAAAGATAAATTGTCATGAAATGATTAAATTTTATTGTAACTAATAATTAAAAAGTTGAAGAATAATCATATAATTAAATATAAAATATGCATTTGATGTAAAATTTATTTAATAAATATGAAATATAGAACTTTTGTAAAGTTATTTAATTATATTGGTAAAATATATAATTAATATTAGGATATACAATAAATATTGTATGAATCATTGGTGGCATGTATTTTAATTAATCTAGTAATTTAAGCCTATTCATAAATTTTGTATGAAAATACATATGGTAATGACACATCATCATGACACACATGTAAATAACACATGAGAGTAAGTTTTATCTTTAGCAATGATTCTCAAATAATATATAAGAGCACCTCCATCAGAGGTCTTTACCATCGCCCCTTAAAAAAAACAATTTAATATTTTGTGGGTCCCACTTTTTTTATCAACCTCCACACCAAAAGTTGTTATATTAGAACCAACCCTTCACTGTTCGTAATACGTGGCGTGCTGTAATTGGTCGATTTTTATTTATTTATTTTTCTAAGATTGAAATTACGTGGACCCCACTTAAGGCCCCACTTGTGAACTTCTGGCCTTGGTAGGCTGATGGAGCTGGTCTAAGGGATTCAATGAGGATACCAAATCAATTTTCGGTAGTAGAATGAAACCAAACATTAGAAGATAGGTCTTGAAGCTTTCGATGTGCAGTGAAACTTATTAGACAAACTCTATCGAAAGTATGTGATAGAGTATTTGGTAAATAAAAAATATAAAAAAGAAAAAAATAAGAAAGATAAGGGAGCATGGGTTCTCGTTTGAGATCTTTGGAGAACTTATCAGATACCCATATTACCATGTGTTGATTTATGAATGATCAAATTTAAAAGATAAAAATAGTTAAATAACTAAATTACAATAAAATATATATATTATATATGTTCAGATACTTAAAAGAGGATATGAACAATGAGGATGCTCTTACACAGAGTTTCTTATGTCTTAGAGCATCCACATCAGTGGAGTTTTTAAAATAAAAATTTCAACTAATATATATTAATAGTTTATTATAATAGATTTATCTATTTAAGTTTTATATTTTTTAACAAATTAAACTACTTAAAAATTAACATGTGTGTTAAGAGTATCTAAATTTTCACTTTTGATACTTTCATCTTTTTCTTTCCTACTTTATTATTTTTATTTTATTTAATGTTGAAATATTTACAAGAATTCATCAATAAAAGTGCTCTTAGAGGATGATCAAAGGAGAACCTCATATGGGGGTTTTAGATAATTTTTTATTCTAAATTTTGGTCAATAATCCTAGATAAGAACTTTTATTTTGTCTTTATCTTATGACCTCCCATGAAGAATTCTTTCTTTCAAAAAAAAAAAGAATTCTAGTAGGGTTCTTTATGGTCCCATGATTCTAGTTTGAGTTCCGTATGTCTCTTGGTCCCAGCCTCAGAGCATTGGTGGTTTAGTCCTTTTTTGTAAGTTGTAAACCAATTCAAGATTCATAGACCGGTTTCTTGTTTAAAACTTGCAGATGAAAGAGAGCGGAAAAGCTAGAGTTGTGGAGAATAACAGGACTAAAAAGGAAGATAAGAAGAAAGAGAAAAAGAAGCTTTTGCATGAGAAAAGTTCATTGTGGATCGAGCCGAAGGAGCTGGAGAAGAAGGTTACGGAAGCTCTGGTTGGGTCCACTACTCTCTAAACCCAAAGCCCTTCTCTTCTTAACGATCACTTTAGTAATTTTGGTGGAGACAACACTTTTCTTCTACAAACAGAGAAGATACCCAAAGGCGCTTTTGGCCTTTTTGCATTGGTGGATGAAGTTTAAAAGTTGATCTTGTGATCATTGTTTGTGGTTTTGGGTGACGTAATACCTCATTAATAAGAACTTCGATTTTATATGAAATAATTGGTACTTGTACTTCTTCTTTGAACCAAATGTTTTGGTATTTCGTAAGGCAAATAAAACAAAGATCTTTATATCTGACATTAGTTGAGCAGAAAAAAAAAAATTTGTGGTTTAGGACGTCACTTTTATTGGAGTCTTTATACATGCCAAATCTAAACTTTGTTTTCCGCACAAATTTGTTTTTCATATAGTCATACAACAAATTCACCCAATTTATTGCCTCTTCCAATAATTAAAAAAAAAAATATAAGATTTTTTTTTTGTTAAATACCAAACGCTTTCAAACAAAACAAATATCGTAAATTACATTAAGCTGATAAGAGCGATAACAAGAAGATTTTGAAAACAACAAACAAAAAAATCCAAGAAGAGAAACGTGAGAAGATTCTCTGTGTCTAGAGAGAGAGATGGGTGTAGTAGAAGAAGCTCACAACGTAAAGGTGATTGGCTCCGGGAACCAAGCTACGATCGTTTTAGGTCACGGGTTTGGCACGGACCAGTCGGTGTGGAAACACCTGGTTCCACATCTGGTCGATGATTACCGTATCGTTCTCTACGACAACATGGGAGCCGGTACCACTAACCCGGACTACTTCGACTTCGATCGTTACTCAACTCTCGAAGGTTTCTCCTTTGATTTGCTTGCAATCTTGGAAGATCTTCAAATCGAGTCTTGTATCTTTGTTGGTCACTCTCTTTCCGCCATGGTTGGTGTCTTGGCTTCTCTTAACCGTCCTGGCCTCTTCTCCAAGATCGTCATGCTTTCTGCTTCCCCAAGGTATAACTATAATCTTCATCTATTATGTTTTGAGATCTTTTGCGTCTACGTCTCTTTTCTGACATAATTTCGATCAAAGACCTCTCTGTTCCTTCTCTTGTCTGACAACAAAAATCAGTTGAGTATTTAAATATTTTAATCTCAATAGAAAAAAAAACTCGTGAATTTTTAATATTGAATTGATCAGAAAAACACTTCGACATACTCATTTGCTTATTAGATGTTTGCTGTTTTTTTTTTTTTTTTTTGGTTACGTCTCCAAATTGTTAAATTTAATCGGTTATGACTGTTTTTTAGATTCGTGAACGATGCTGATTACCAAGGTGGATTTGAGGAAGACGACCTAAACCAGCTGTTCGAAGCGATGCAAAGCAATTACAAAGCGTGGTGCTTAGGTTTCGCTCCACTCGTCGTAGGGGGAGACTTAGACTCAGTCGCGGTCCAAGAATTCAGCAGAACGCTCTTTAACATGCGTCCGGACATAGCTCTCTCCGTTGCTCAGACCATTTTCCAAAGCGACATGAGACAAATCTTACCTTTTGTAGCTGTTCCTTGCCACATACTCCAAAGCGTTAAGGACTTGGCTGTACCTGTCACCGTCTCCGAGTATCTTCACACAAATCTCGGATGTGAATCCGTCGTCGAGGTTATGCCTTCAGAGGGTCATCTTCCTCAGCTTAGCTCGCCGTCTTCTGTTATTCCGGTTCTCCTCCGTCACATCTGCAATGACATTGTGTAGGTACGCAGACTCTACAATATGGCTGGCTGAATAATTGTAAATTATTTTGTATAAATATATTGATATAAAATACCGATAGAAAAATTTGAAAAGACTAATTTGCAGAGGCGAAACAGTTTCAGTGTGACGGTTGCATGACATTCTAAAATCTTATGATACAACTATATATGTTTTTGTCTTCCATCACTGAAGAACGTAACCTATTAAACATTTTTCTGTGTTATACTCTCATGAAAATAAAAAAGAAATGAAGAGAGAAAGATAGAAAAAGAATTGTAAGAGATTGTTGTGTTCATTGTACATTGTGAATGAGAGAATTAGACCATTTTATAGTCTAAAATATATGGAGTTTTATTTTTCAATATAATTGAGCATTAAGGAGAAAGAAGTTACATAAAATTGTCATTAATTACTAAATTTAATATGACACATTAATGTTCTTACAACATTGAATTCAGATAAGATACAAAAATGATTTATTTTCTTTGGAATAAGATAACCAATTAACATAATTGTATCCATCCAAAATTATTGATTTCTCACCATAGTGCATCCCAAACTTTTAGTATACTGCATATAGCTCAATACTCTAAATATAGTTTTTCGGTAGTTACAACATAGATCACTTGTATATTGACTTTGTAAATGTACATAGTACAATTTGTTAAGTATTTTAGACTTTCAATCATATTTTAGCAGAACATGAATTTCTTAATTACCATTTTAGCTTATAAACTTGAGATAGGATGATTCTTTTTGAATATATAGTGATCCTAATCACTAAGAATCACATTGCTACTTACTCTCATGTATTACATGTCAAAACTTCTCACCAATAATATTTTTAGTTTGTTTGATCGTCTTTTTTTTTTTTTTATTGTTCTTGGTAGATATGTTAAACTTGAATTATATTCAAATGTTCTTATGTTCATCTCTGTCCTATATATTAGTTTATGTTTTTTAGTATCGAAAACAAAACTGATTTATCTAACTTAAAAAAAGAAAAAAAAAATAACTGAACTATCATATTAATTGCTTTGATGAATTGAAACAGAGAACATTGGAGAACAAAAAAAACAAAATGACGGGCTGGCAAAACATGGCTTTGAGTCTCCGCTTGTTCTCTCCCACTCTTTCATTTCTTGTCATTTAGGTCACCTCTTCCTATGATTCTTACCATATATACTTGTCCAAACAAAAAACTAAACAATATGTTTCATCGTATCTTTGTTTTGGAACTGAAACACTTATTCGTCCATACTTGTCCAAACTGAAACACTTCATTGACCGATTATTCGTCAACGAGGTGTAACTTTGTTAACAGCTAACCAATTTATTCCTGACTTTCTCACCCGAGGATATAGAATGACGCTAACTTGGTCTGCTTGCGAAGCTAATATGAAATGCTCGAATTTGTTGTACCTACGTCCAAAATTAACAGCAACAACACCAAATTTGTTAAACCGAACACCTCGGTTGACAACGAGGTCGAACCATTCGCATTTGAAAAGGACGCATTTTAGCTTCAAAAACCCTGGAAATTCCACTTCAATAATCTCCTGCATGATCCCATAGAAAGTGTAAGTACTCTTTAAAGAACTCGGTAATATTTTTCCTCGTAATTTCAAAGCAATGTTTACGAGGAGATTACGTGGAAATGGTTTTCCTGGTAACTCGAAGCAAACTTTACGAGGAAATTACGTGGAAACATGTTTTCCTCGTAAAAGACATGTTATTTAACTACCGTTTTACGAGGAAATGGTTTCCTCGTTATTTGACGAACGAAATTACGTGGAATGTTTCTATCCACGTTAATTCCTCATAAAATCCACGTAAAGTAACGAGGAAAATATTTCCTCGTTAAATTTCCTCGCTAAGTCCGCATTTTGTTGTAGTGCACCTAAAACCCAGTCGACAATGTTATTGTGAAGGAAACAAAATCCAAAAAGAAGCAGTCATAAAGATAAAAGCCATCCAGACAACAGTTTGTTATTCCACAACTTCTTCCATCTAGAAAGTTATTCCACCTGAAAGTAGATCTTAGAGCATCTCTATTGGTAGTATCTCAATAGATATCTCACTCCAAAAAAAATAATAAAAATATAAAAAGAGAGGTGAGAGAGTGAAATGAGTATCTAGAAATATCTCATTTGAGATGTTTTGAGAACTTTTGAGATACCCACATCTGACACATGTTTGATTGTGAATGGTCTAGATTTTTGTTTTAATTTAAAATTTAATAATATAAGTAAACTAAATAAAAATATTAATATTTACATAAATGAAATACCCAAATGAGTATCTCACCAATGAGGTTGCTCTTAGTTAATCTGAGCCACAACTTCACATCAAAAACAATTTCACAAGGGGTTTTCTTTTGGTAAAAAAAAAACAATTATAAAATATATATATCAACATAAACATAATATATTTCTAATCATTATGAAAAAGCCTGAAACAATCAAATCCGAAGTTTGTTCTCAATTCACTAACAAGTAATTGTATAAGATCATCTTCAATTATATTTACCTTAATTTATTAATAAAAAACATATGCCAACCAGGGCAAAAAATCTGAACCCAAACCAAAAAAATAGAATCGAACCTGAACATAAATAATAAAATATCCGAACGGATCCTAAATTTATATATCTGGAAACCTGAAACCGAATCTAACCCGAACTGAAAACTGAACGGGTACCCAAAATACAATTATATATATAAAATATTAATTTATTTATATTTGATATAACTTATTTATCTTAAGTTATAATTATGAATCTAAATATATGAATTACTTTTAAACCAAAATAACTAGAATATCAAAAATAAATAGAATCTATAAAATTTTAGTTATATTTGTCAAATTTAATTAAATTAAATTAAAATTACATAATTTTTATTTTATTTTTGTAAATTTCCAGGTACTTGGATCGAAGAATGAAACCAAACCGAATCCAAAAATTCTAAAATATTCAATGAATTCTATATCTTTAAACCCGAATACCCGGAACCTAATGCAGGCCTAATGCCAACTGCTGAGTTTGCATGTTAATAATTCTAAATTTCACATGCGCCGATGATACCAATGTCTCCAACCGCAAAGATATCTTGAAAACATCCAAAAAAACATTTCAAATGTGTTTTGACCCCAAAAAAAAAACCATTTCAAATGTGTTTTTTTTTGTTTTTTATAATTAATTTCGGGAGTTGCAACATACAGAAAAAAATTGCGATTAAAAGGCAAATGTCATAGAATCTTTTGAAACTTAAAAACAAAAATTGAAGATAGTAAATAAATCACGGGTCCTAATGTCCTATTATTACTTTCCACCTATACAAATGAAAACATTCTCTTCCCACAAAGAGTCCATTTGGACCCAAACCTAACAATTCCCACTACTACTACTACTACAAACACCCAAACCTCACAACAAATATTCAAACCGCTCCAAACGTTTTAAATTAAATTCTTACCGAATTCCAGATTCTTCATAAAAGATTAGTTTACATCAAAATCACTCATCGCTATTTGAATTCTCATCTCTACTATCGTCATCCTGATCGCTCCGTTGTTGCTGCTGCTGCTTTTCTTGATGTTCCACCGCATTGCTCACTTGTTCCGCGTTTGCGGTTGCGTTCGCGTTTGCACTTCTCGAATAAGCCGCGTTCAAAGCGGCTAGCACCCCAAGGTTCGAGTCCGGCATACTTAACCCTAAGCTCTGATTCGGTTGCTGCGGCTGAGCTAAAAACGAACCTAACTGAAGTGGACTTCCTCTGTACTGATCCATCGGAAAACTAAACCCCGTTCCCGCCATAAAATGAGTCGCGACTCCTGCTCCGGCGCCGGCTCCGAACGGCCACATATGTGCACGGTTGGTGTTGCTGCTGCTCTCCATAGCTGCTGCGGTGGTTGGTACCGGAAGCATCCAGAAGTTGTTTCCACCGGCGGACCTATTCGTCGGAGCAACCGCCCACATCGGCGCCGCAGAACCAGCAGCCGGAGAGGATTCACTTTCCTTCAAAGACTTGCTCTCGTTCTCTTTCCCGTCTTCACTTTCCTTCGACAAATCAACCGATCTGTACCGTTTCCTCGAGAAACTCTCACCGTCGGATCCTTGAACCGTTTCCGCCGCAGCTTGGTTCTGACTCTGATTCTGATGATGTTGTTGCTGCTGTTGCTGTTGAAGATGATGATGAAACCCTAAAAGCGGAGGAGCGTGAGCACCAAACGCGCCTCCTTGTTCCTCGTACTGATGGTGATGATGATGGCTAAGTCCGAGAGCGCCGTAGAGAGGCACCGATTTGGACGGAGGAGCGGAGAGAGTCGAACCGCTGCTCCGGAGCGAGACGCTTAGAGAGGAGAAGTTCGCCGGGATGGTTCCGGTACCAGTAGCGGCGACAATCGCCGGTTCGGCTTGCTGGAGAAGCCACTCGATGGTTTCTCCGTCGGATTTGTGACCGAGCTCTCTCGTTAACTGAAAAACCCTAGCGGCGCAAAGAGCCGGCATCCTGATTCGCCGTCCTCTTCCGTCGACTTTCGTGTGGCGGTCTTTCGTCGACCGCTTCGTCACGACTCCGGAAGTAGTCGCCGGTGAGGTTGTGGTGAGGGCGGCGGCGTCTTCTGGAGGAGTAGATCTGGGGACGATTGAGAGAGAAGCATCGACTAGTTGCCGAGAACCTCCTCTGGCGGCGGCGGCGCCATCGGAGAGATCCATTAGGGATATGAAGAAAGAGGGAGAAGATTGAAATTAGGGTTTGGAGGAAGAGAGAGAAACGGCCATGGATGCTTCGATTGTCGACTTCATATGGCTTCCTGTGTTTGGCTCTTGTCTTCTTCTCAACATCGGAGAGAGAGAGAGATGAGAAAAAGAGTTTGATGATGTAAAAGCAGGTGGATGACTTTTCCAGCAAGCGGAATTATTAAAAATTCTATAAAGATTTTATTTTATTTTTGCCGTCATTAAAGTAATAATCCTTTATTAATTGGATTGTTTATCATATAAACGGAATTAATTAGGAAAGAAATGGGTGAGGAGAGAATATATAAAAATTAAAAATACTCCACTCGTTGTTGATGTGAAAATGGGGGCTTGACCTTCACAAATATTAAGTGTCTCTTCCGAACCAAAATTTAAAATTTAATTTACTAATTTAGTACTCCAAGTTTTTTCTCTTCCAGACGTAGGAGGATTGTCTTCACAAGGATTTCAAACCATTTTCCTTTAGATCTGATGAAGGGAAAGTTGGCTCGAAATCCAGAAGTTTGAGCATGGACTATGGAGGCTTGGGCCTTGAGATACATCAAGTGTGTTGGTTGATTATTAGATGAGTAGGGAGCAGTACTTTTGATTTAATTTGTAGATTTGGAGATTTTAGAAGGTGTATTGAATTGAGGATTTGAAACGATTTACATTTAATAATAAGAGAAATTGGGTCGCATATACAAAAAAACTTCTTAAATTAGAGATACAGATATTTACTGTGCAAACTTTTTTAATACGAAAATACCCTTTATATACCTTCTCTCTCCTTTTGTTTTCTTCTTCTCTCTCCTTCTCTTTCTTCTCCATGACCTCTCTCTCTTTCTCGTTCTACTCCACAACCTCTCTCTCTTTCTTCTTCTCCTTCTTCTCTTCTCGACGACCATTGATTAATCATCTCTTCTCTCTCGCCGACGCGACGAGAGCTTCGTTAACATTTGTTTTGTCTCCGCTACCAAATATATTAACCGACTATAATTTTCTTAATTTGTATTTTATGTTTCCGATAAATCACCTTGATATTTAATAGCTTGGTATTTTGGTCTTTTGCACCATACTCTTCTCTGTACTGCCTAATTTCATAAAATTTTCTCTGTATACCTAATTATAAAAGTTTCTATGTATATTGAGTTAATTGACTCTAATAATAATTTTATGTAATGTGTGTATATATATATATATATATATTGGTTATAATATTTATATATATATGTGTCTCTTCAGATTTAGTGCTATCTAATTAGTTAATGGGAATTTATAAATAATAAATTTTAATCTATTTTTAATAGAAATATTGTAATGGTTTTAATACTTTAAAGATGCTTAAAGAAATTTCTAATTAGGATCACATAAATTTAAATTAATTGATTTATGTAATTATTATTTTCTAAAAATGACTAGTTTTACAAAATTCAATTTTATATCCATTAGTTAGCTACATGCATTAAGTTTGGTGTGTGATTTTTCATTGAAGAAAATTATTCAGATAACCAACACTCAGTTTTTACTTGTTATTATTATAATTCAGTTATACATTTTGTATGCTTTTTATATGTTTCACATCTTCTTTTATATAGGTGCTGGTTTAAATTATTTTAACGATTTATTTTTTAAAAATTGATTTAGAAACCAACGACATTCATAAGACGCTTAAATTAAAAATATTTAATGCAAATACTTGTTTTCCTAGTAGTATTTGAAATGAAATAAATAGAATGTATATATCTTGTACTAATAATTTATGGATAGAAACATATATTTTCAGTTCTAAACGGTTCCTTTTAAAACGATGTACTAATTTTTCATAGAGCGTTTATCAAAAAAAAAAAAAAAAAAAATTCATAGAGCTAAACATGTATACATAATCTATTTTCACTCTAGATTACAAACATTGATAGGAGCCGAGCGATGTTTTCTATGATCAGCCAAAGGCGGATAACAATGCACTTTGCAGCATACTATTTTGAATTGGTGAAAATATTTTCACCTATGACATGATACACATTAAGATAAATTTGCGAGAATCACAGATTTGTTTATCTACTATATTCTGTAATTTAAATTTAAAAGCGGAAAATATATCATATAGTACACTAAAAAATCCTGTAAAAATACAATAAAATATTTGTATGATGTTAATCATGTACATTGTTTTTATTTTAGTTCTGTAGATTTTGTACTTTTGATTGAGTTTTTGAACCATTTTCATAAAATTTAACTTGTTGAGAATTATAGTTTAATTTATGTCAATAGATAGAATGTTTTCTTTTCAACAGCTTCACTACAAAAAATACGAATTAAAGTTATTAAATTCCAATAATTGTTTATAGTCCGTACAACTACATGCATTCTAACATGACAAAAATAATAAAATTGGGTTGAAAACATGTAACTATGGAAGTAGAGGGACCCAGCCAGAAGTAGTAAAAGTCGATGCGGGGATTGAGAGAGAGACACAAACACAAATGTTTTACGAATAGTTTAATGAATTTGTCAAACAGAGAGAACAGATAAGCATCTTTCAGACAGTGAAGCGTGCGTATTTTTGCAGGTGGGGACAGCTCATTCCAATCCACCTCCGTATCTCCATTTTACCTTTTTCTTTGATATTTTTAGTTTTATAAGATTTGTTAAATAGATATACTTTTTTATCGTTTTTATAAGTTAAGTAAATGGCATTAAATTAAATTATTAGGTAAATAGTGTTGGGAGGAAATTACAAATGCATGTAATTTATTACTCCTCTGTTTGAAATTATTAGATGTTTTAGATTTTTTTTTTCCTTTTCAAAAATAGATGTTTAAAAGTTTTCTATGCATTTTTTATTAACCGATGCTGATAAATTGTAAATTTCAAAAACATTAAATGGATTTATTGAAATACTATTGGTTTATAATCAAATTTAATATGTTTTTTTAATATGTGTGGTTTTTTCTAAAACATCTAATAATTTGAAACAGATGGAGTATTAAAGTTAAAATGGATACTTTTACGATAATTTAATACAGAATAACAAAACTGACAGAGTAAATGAATACTTTGAAAACAAAAACTGACAAAGAACTAATTTTTATCATAAACATGCTTTAGTTTGTTTTGCTAGGTAAACAGTGTTGGGGAGAAATTACAAATGCATGTTTTTCAACTAATTTATTATTAAAATTAAAATGGATAATGTTATGATAATTTAGTGTAGAGTTGTTAATATTAGTTATTTATCATCTTAACACTCTATATGGAAAAAAACTCCCTAATTATATATACTAGAAGAGCTGCTAATCCCGCGCACGCGCGGAGGGTGGTGTTTCATTGGTTATATATTTATTTGTATCATATTTATTTTTAATAACATTAAAGAAAATTCATAATATTTATATATTTTTTGTTCGTTGTATTATATTTTAAGAATTGAAAAACAATTATTATATATATATATATATTCCTCAACCCCTCTAATTAAACATAATAGTTGTGAACAACAAAGTAAAATGTTTAATGAATAAATAAAACAGTTTGTTTATGTTTTTTTTTAGATGGGATGAGATTGTAAATGCTTGATTCTTTGTTTTTGTCTTCTGTTAAACGATTGTTTTTTGTTCCATTGAAGTTCATATGTGGAGCGTGTAATTTATCAGTAAAACCCATATATGTTTTATGGTCCTTACGTTTAAACTTTTTTAATTGTAATTTAATAATTCTTTACCTTCTTTTGTCTTTTTTATACCTATTGGTTACGATTAGGGGTGTTCAATGTGGATATCGATTCGGTTTTTTGGTTACTGAAATTTAACCACCATACTAAATCCATATTTACTTTGGTTTGGTTCTGTTATATAATTTTCGGTTTATTCGGTTTTAAACCGAAAGTTATTAAAATACAAAAAAGAGAAAGAAATAATAATAACAAAAAAGTAGTAAAGCACCTATTTAACATCGTATAAAGTTATAAACTATAAAAGAATCAAAGTATAACTAAAACTTTGAAAAAAAATCAACGAAAAGAATAGAATAATAAGAAAAAGAGTTATTAGACTCTTCTATATTTTTCTTCCACCAAAGTCACACCTCATCGGATTAAACACAAACCTCTGTTCTTTTATAGATTTAAAAAATATATTATAAAACATTGGCATTCTCTGCATTATGATTAATATATTTTTAACAATATATAAAACCTAAATGTTAGAATTTTGGTTTTGAAATACATCATAAAATCCAAAAAAGGAATACACATATAAGTTATTTATCCATAACATAAATGTATTATAATGTATCTATATAATATATAAATTAGAAAATATCTTATGTTCGATCGGTTTTATTCGGTTTATTCGGTTAGTTCAGTTATAAACCTAACCATATCCATATACTTAGGTTTTCAAAAAATAACATCCATACGTTTTATATGGTATTACCAAAACCAAACCATATGCTTTATTTTGGTTCGGTATGGACCGACTCGGTTTGGTTTTACTGTATTGAACATCCCAAGTTACGTTTCATTCATCCATGTTGATAGTTTCTTCTCTTCTTCGTTATAAAAATTAAAAACGGAATGTAAAATCTTTTTATTAATGGGTTTCATTAAATATTTTGTTTTGAAATATACATTTCATTCTCATACCAAAAGAAAATAACAAAGGAAAAACAGAATTGTGAAATGGTCTTCATAAATTATTGGTTTGAGATATAAATATCATTATAACAGAAAAACAGCTCCGGCCCTGGGCTAAAGCCCATAAAGCAAAGCTTTATATGCCAAATATAATAACTATTATAGGGGTAACTATTTCAGTTAAATACTTTAGTGTAGTGGTTAGAGCTGCTATATGATGATTGTTATTGATGTGGAAAAAATTAATACATATATATATATATATATATATATATATATATTATCCAACAGCACTTGGATAGCAAAGAAAATGTGTATAGTTTCTTACATAAATTATATTTTAATTAACACTAAAAACCTATTTATTATGAAAATAGTAAGATTTTAATAATTATTTAGTTAAATTTTTAAAAATCAAGTAACAGATAAAAGTTAAACCAGTCTAAGTAGTTAAAAAAACCAAAAAACTAAAATTTGGTAATTGACTTGAATTTGCAAGTTTTTTATTTGAAATACTTATCTTGATCATGATAAATATATTTGTTTTACTGGAGAAGGACGAGATAAATAACGGATACGAGTCTTGGACATATTTGCGTCCAACCTACCAGTCATAATAGAGTGGCTTAGTCGGACCTAAATTAAGCAACTGCATGTTGTTTTTGTTAAATGTATGATTAATGATTGTAAGAGAATTTACTTGTATGTGAATGAATTCTTTGCTTCTCTTGATAAAAGTCACTGGTGACATTTACTAAAGTCATTTGTGATAGTTTATCTTTTTGATTAATTTGATTTTCAAAACTTGGTCGACCTCATTGTTAGCTGTTCTACTTCTTTCGGACCCGAGCTTTAGAGATTTTAGTGCGATTCAGGAGATCTGTAATGTAATTTTTTATGCATTAAAATAAAAATGAAGTCTTTTTAGTAGTCTTTAGCTTCCACGGAAAGAAGATATAGTTTTAAATCACCTAAAATGTATTATTCCTTTACTATTCAAAATGGCATAACCAAAGTCTCAAATTTTCTAAATAAACAAAACTTACGATTTTTTCCCCAAAATTCACGAAAATCTCTCAAACTATACCTAAACCCAATGTTCGAAAACTCGCTAGGCGCTAGTCGGGCGGCTAATCTGGGTCTAGCGAGTTACAAAAAAATCGGGAATTACTCGGAGATTATTCGGGGGAATTTTAAGATATTATTTTAATATGATATTATCTATATATTTGTTTTTGTGTACGGACCAAACTGATTTACAACATAAGCCATAAAATAAAATCATAAATCAAACCATATATGATTTTACTTCCTTTTATTCTTAAGTTTAACTATGATCTCAATTTGATTGATGGATCCCAATAACTCGGCTATGTAATATAAAGAGAGGAATTTGATTACAAGTGTTCTTCTTGGATACTTGGCAGTCCAGTGAACAAACTGTGTGCAATTTGCCGATGTTTAGAGTTTCACTCGTTAACTTATCATATGATAAGTTATTTAGCAATTGATGTTCTTGACATATCAAGCCCTGAGCTTAATTGCATTTGGGGTAGTTCTGGTTAAAACAAGTTGTTGTTTCTATTGTCATACGAATGTATAAAGGGTAGATTAGGGAATGTATAAGACCTAGCTGTGTATTGTACTCGTATATATATTCTGTATTCTCCTCTGTAATAAGATAAGTTATTTAGCCTAAACCTATATGGTATCAGAGCTTCTGATCCAAAAATTTTAAGCCGCCCATTCTGCGATTCAAATCTCCTTCTTCCTCTCTACCATGGCTCAAACCCAATCCGAATCAATTCCGCTCACCACCAACACAAATCTGATCAACGTGAACATGTTTAATGTCACCAAACTCACGGCCACAAACTTCCTCATGTGGAGTCGCCAGGTCCATGCTCTCCTCGATGGCTATGACCTTGCTCACCATCTCGATGCATCCTCTCTCCCTCCTGAGCAGACAATCACAACCGATGGTACGTCTGTACCGAATCCAGCTTACACACGGTGGTTAAGACAAGACCGACTTGTCTACAGCCCTTTACTTGGCGCGATCTCTACCTCTATTCAACCTCTCCTCTCCACGACATCCATGGCGGCTCAGATCTGGACCACTCTGACGAACACATACGCAAAGCCCTCCCGAGGTCATGTCAAACACCTCAAGCAACAAATCAAACAATGGAAGAAGGGCACCAAGTCCATCAACGAGTACTTTCAGGGTCTCACCACCCGATTTGATCAATTGGCTTCGCTGGACAAGAAGATTGACCATGAAGATCAGATTGATTACATCCTTGAGGAGCTATCAGATGACTATAAGCAACTCGTGGATCAAATTGAAGGAAGGGACAACGCACCATCCCTCACTGAACTTCACGAGAAGCTGATAAATCACGAGTTGAAGCTTCAAACCTCTGCTTCCTCTGAGTCTCCCATTCCGATCTCTGCCAACAATGTCTCCTACCGGCACAACAACACTCGCAACACCAATAACAACTATCGTGGCAACCAGCGCCCTCAGAAGCAGCCCCAAACTTGGCAACAACAACAATTCTCCACCAACAACAGCAAGTCGGAGAACTATGTTTCCCGTGGTTACCAAGGAAAGTGCCAGATCTGCAGTATCTTTGGTCACAGTGCTCGAACGTGCCCCAACCTGTCCTCTCTAGCTGGTCCTTTCAGTGCACCACCAACTACTCCACGTCCCTCGTCTGGTGTGACACCGTGGCAACCCAGAGCTCATTTTGCGGCTCAAGCGTATGATCCCCAAAACTGGGTTCTCGACAGTGGTGCAACGCATCACCTTACTACAGATTTGAACAATCTGGCACTCCACCAACCATACACAGGTGGTGAAGAGGTCACCATAGCTGATGGTTCTGGTTTACCAATCTCACATATTGGTTCTGCCTCTATCTCTACTCCATTTAAATCCCTTGCCTTGAATGATATCTTGTGTGTTCCAAACCTTCACAAAAACCTTATCTCAGTGTATCGCCTATGTAATGCTAACCAAGTGTCTGTCGAATTTTTTCCTGCCTCCTTTCAGGTGAAGGATCTCAGCACGGGGGTCCAGTTGCTCCAAGGCAGAACTAAAGACGAGTTATACGAGTGGCCGGTTCATCCAAATTCATCCGTCTCTCTCTTTGCATCCCCTACACCAAAAACGACCCTACCTCTTTGGCATTCACGACTCGGTCATCCGTCTCAATCCATGTTGCAATTTCTTGTTTCCAAATTTGATTTACCGCTTTCTTATTTCAATAAACAAAACACTTGTTCTCATTGCCATTCCAATAAAAGTCACAAATTGCCTTTTTACACAAACTCTATCGTCTCTTACCACCCTTTGGAATATGTTTATACCGATGTCTGGACTTCCCCTATTGTCTCGGTTGACAACTATAAGTATTATCTTATACTTGTCGATCACTACACCCGCTACACATGGCTCTATCCACTCAAGCAGAAATACCAAGTCAAAGACACGTTTATCGCATTCAAAGCCTTGGTGGAAAACAAATTCAACAACATGATCAAAACTTTATACTCGGATAATGGTGGGGAATTTATCGCACTCAGGGCGTTCCTTGCAACTCACGGCATCTCGCACTACACGTCTCCACCACACACCCCCGAACACAACGGGATCTCCGAAAGAAAGCACAGACATGTTGTTGAAACAGGTTTAACTCTTCTCCATCAAGCAACCTTGCCGGTCTCGTATTGGAGTTATGCTTTTAACGCAGCTTTTTACTTGATTAATCGGCTCCCGACTCCGGTACTTCAAACTCAATCTCCATACGCCAAGCTCTTTAATCAATCGCCGAACTACTTGAAGCTTCGTGTGTTCGGCTGTCTCTGTTTCCCGTGGTTACGTCCGTACACAACCCACAAGCTTCAATCAAGATCTGTCGCATGCGTATTTCTGGGTTACTCTCTAACGCAGAGCGCTTACTTGTGTTTAGAGCCAAAGAGTGGTCGCATCTACGTCTCCAGACATGTTCAATTTGATGAGTCAGAGTTTCCTTACTCTGCACTCTTGAACCCAGTCATCCCGACATCGGTACCTGGAACCGCGATCTCCAACCCCCCATCTCCCTCTTTCACCATTGTTCCATCTGCTCCCACTCCACTCGTCCCTGACTCGTCGTCTGCGCCCCCAAGCTCGGATCCTCACCAACAATCATCATCCGTTGGCTCAGAGGAACATGTGTCCACGACAAATTCCCCTGAGAATGATGATGCTGAATCCACTAACCCCGATTCAGCGGCAGGAACAAATTCGACAGCTCTCAGCCCAGGTATAACTTCATCTCCCTCTTCTTCCTCAAATGTTGTACCTAATCCGCAGGTTCGTAACCCATCATCAACCACCACCGTAACCATACTAAATCCACCACCACCACAACCCACCAATACTCATTCTATGCGGACCGCGCCAAAAGTAACATTACCAAACCCATTCAAAAACTCACCCTTCTCGCCCAAACCATCCAATCCTCCCCAATCCCAAACACGTACCAACAAGCTTTAACCAATGACCTTTGGAGGACAGCGATGGGAGCAGAATTTAATGCAGAGGTTCGTAATCACACATTTGATCTGGTACCTCCCAGTCCAGATCAACATGTCATTCCCACAAAATGGATTTTTACGATCAAATATCTTGCTAATGGGGCTATTGATCGTTATAAAGCTCGTTGGGTGGCCCGTGGTTTTACTCAACAGTATGGTGTTGACTATGCAGAAACGTTTAGTCCTGTTGTGAAATCTGTGACTATTCGTCTAGTTTTGCAGATTGCAGTAGCTCAGTCTTGGCAGCTTAAACAGCTTGACGTCAATAACGCCTTCCTCCAAGGCACTCTTACGGAAACTGTTTACGTCTCGCAGCCACCTGGTTTTGTGGATAAGGATCGACCGTATCATGTCTGTAAGCTCAACAAAGCTCTTTACAGGTTAAAACAGGCCCCCAGGACATGGTACCAAGAACTGAAATCATTTCTTTTGGCGTTGGGATTTGTAAATTCATATGCGGATACATCGGTGTTTATCTACGTCACTGACCGGGATATTGCGTATTTCTTGGTCTACGTCGACGACATCATTGTCACTGGCAGCCAACCATCTTTGATAACTCGGTTTATACAAGCTCTTTCAGCTCGCTTTTCACTCAAAGAACCGACTCATCTTCACTATTTTCTCGGGATAGAAGTTTTGCGCACATCCGCTGGGTTGTATCTGTCTCAGAAGAAATATATTATTGATCATCTCATGAAGACGAAGATGGTAGATGCCAAAACTGTCACTACTCCGATGGCTTCTACTCCACGCCTCACTCTTTCTGCCGGACAAGCTCTCTTGGACCCTCGCGAGTATCGGCAAATTGTTGGCAGTCTTCAGTACTTGTCATTCACTAGACCAGACATTGCTTATCCTGTGAACAGACTCTCTCAGTTCATGCACGCCCCCACCGATGTTCATTGGGCTGCAGTGAAACGCGTTCTGCGTTATCTGGCTGTTACTTTCTCCCACGGTCTGTTCATTCGGAAAAACTCGCCTTTGTCATTACATGGATTCTCAGATGCTGATTGGGCTGGGGACACATATGATTTTGTGTCAACAAATGCTTACATTATCTATTTTGGCACAACACCTATTGCTCGGTCATCTAGAAAACAGGACGGTGTTGCTCGATCATCCACTGAAGCCGAGTATCGTTCCGTTGCTAACACCGCATCAGAGGTGAGTTGGATCTGCTCTATACTCTCGGAACTTAATGTCAAGCTTCTAAAGTCACCTGTGGTATATTGCGATAACGTTGGAGCCACCTACCTCTGTGCAAATCCTGTGTTTCACTCTGGGATGAAGCATTTAGCTTTGGATTACCACTTCATCCGGGACCGCATACATCGAGGCGAGTTGCGCGTCGCACATGTGTCTACTCATGATCAACTCGCCGATGCTCTCACCAAGCCGTTATCTCGTCAGCGATTCCAGGAACTTTTTCACAAGATTGGAGTCACATATGTACCTCCATCTTGAGGGGGGATATTGTCATACGAATGTATAAAGGGTAGATTAGGGAATGTATAAGACCTAGCAGTGTATTGTACTCGTATATATATTCTGTATTCTCCTCTGTAATAAGATAAGTTATTTAGCCTAAACCTATAGTTTCTTCATGACTTCATCTGCAGCATAACCTTCATATTTAGACATACAAAGCGTAAAGTTTCAGACTTGATGAGTTCTGTCATGATTGTTTTGCCTTTTGCTTGTGCATTTGTCTCATGAATGAAAAATAAGGTGAGTCTGCTACTTTCTAACAATTATACGATATCTCAGTGTTTCAATGGATCCATTTCTTACTAATGAGCACACAAAAAAAAAAAACCAAATACCCTGCAGCAAAAACCTGCAACAGTTACTAACACAAAGAAAGCTAAGAAAGAGGGATGTGAAATCAAACTTATATATAGAATTCCTTTGTTATATGTATATGATTCAAGTTTTCCACTAAAGGCAGGCTGTTCCACGGTTACAGTCGACTTGATCATACATTTATACCACTCCATTCTGTCTCTTGAACACACTCATAAACTGATTCCTTCTTGAGCCTCTTTATATGCTCAATTTTTCTTTCCAAATTCCAATCCTTATATTAACACTACTGCAAGATTCCCAAGTATACAATGGTACCTGAGATTTTGACTCCGTAGTTGTTCCGTCTTTTTCTGGATCTTCGTTGAATATTTTGTTATGACAATCGATTGAATGTCTGTGCTGCGATTTGCTCGAGGATCCTGTCATGACATCCACCTATTCCAGTGAACCAAAGTGATTTTGTAATTCCTCGACGACGGAGGATTCGATCGTCGTCACTCGCGCTTCCACCACCGCTTCTGGAAATTTGGATTTACGCGGACGCCGGATGATTAGTCGGATTTATGCGGCGTTACGCGGCCACAACTCGCCCTTCCGCCTAGCCATCACGCCTCGACCCTTTTCGCCACGGCTGGTCTCCGCCGAGCGCCTAGTCGTCCGATTAATCGGCTAGCGCCCGCGTTTTCGAATACGGCCTAAACCAGGTAGAAGATTTTTTGGAACCTTAGAAGTAGGCTTGAGTATTCAGTTCGTTCGGTTCGGTTTAATCGGTTTTCGTTTTTTTCGGTTTTGGATAAAAATTTCCGAATGTAACCAAATTATATTTTGGTTCGGTATGGTTCGGAACTCGGTTTATTCGGTTCGGTTTTATGTATTATTGTGTTCCGAATAAAACCGAAATTGTTTTATATTTCGGTTAATTTGGTTAAAAATCTTGGATATTTTTGGATAATTTTGGTTTACTCGGTTAATTTCGATTTTATTTTCGGTTAATTTCGGTCTTATTTTCGGTTTATTCAGTTAACCGTTCGGTTAGTATTGCCGAACTGAGCCGAACCGATAACCGATTGAATTTCAAAATCAATTCCGATCGGTTAATGAATATATTGTTTACATAAACCGAAACCGAAATTTTCGGTTTGGTCGATTCGGTCACTTTCGGTTAGTGCCGATTGCCCAGCGCTACCTAGAAGAGTCATCCGAAAGCAGAGACCTCCATAAAAGCTTCAAGAAGTTGCTGAGAATTACTTGGCTTGAGTATGTTGATTTTTTTTTTCTATACGTCTCATGCGTTTCAATGTATTAGGTTGTCTTACTATTAGATATGCACATTCCTTTTTCATCTCTGTTGCTTAGATTGACAAAAGTATGATTAGATCTCTGGTATTACTGGGCATCGGAAGCGAAAGTATTTCTTTTGCATGAACTTCACCAGCGATTGTCCAAGCTTATAGGCACTTTAAGAGGCTTGGCCAAGAGCAGTGAAACAAGTGTAGATGTGCATACAAGTACCAAGGCAGATTCTGAAGCAATTAAATATCTCGACACTTTGAAAGAACTTACAACAGAGAATGTCATCAACTTTACATGAAGCATTCACTCAAAGGGGATGCACCATCTCAGCAGTAACATAAGATACAAACAAACAAACAAACAAACATGAAACAGCAAAGATCATAATAGTACAACTCCACAGATCACTGTTTCTGCTTTTTCCGGGTTCGATGCATTCGTCCCATATCACAAGTCGCTACAACAATCACCAATAAATGAAGTCCAGGTGTCTGATCTTCGAACTAAGCCACCTCAGGCAAGCCATCTGCTGGAAATAATATAGGTTTTCAGGAAACGGAGAAAGTGTTAAAAGGAATATTACGAGACGTAGATTCGGCTCTGATCTTGTTGAAACGTCAGGCCCTTAAGATCTAATGAACCGGTGGGTAGAGAGATTCATCGACTAAAAGTGGAATTGACTCGTCACAGATACAGAGTCACGCCTACAGTTGGAATCCTTGGTGTTCAGAGAAAGACTCGAGAACTGAGAGTCCAGATCTTTGCTAGTGGCACGTTTGTGACTTGCTGATGGTTGATGAGTTTGTTGTTGTTGTTGTTGCTGATACAGAGTTCGTAGTCTTCCAATTTCCTTTTCCAACACCTCCTGTTCCACTGGATAATACAGAACTCATGAGTTGTAGTACTACTTTGCTACAATCTTGATAACTAGATTATACTTCAAAATTTCGGATTAGAGTTTGGATCTGGTGAAACTAAAAGAATATTTCTTTGGATGGGTGGGAGAGAAACTTACATTGCTTGATCAGCTTCTCTTGAGCTATACTTTCTAAGCGCTGCTTAAGAGCTTTATTTTCCATACTCAGAATCAGATTCCGCTGATTCAGAAAGTCAAGCTCAGCTGAAACTTTGGAGCCTTCTGCCTGTAAGTAACCAAGGAAAAGATACTTTAGTGCTCCCCAAAATTGTAATCTAATACATCTTTCTCGAAATTGGTTTTTAGCCTAACCTGCAATGCTTGGACATTCCTTTCTAGCTCAGAGATGTACTGGAGCTTACGGACACGTGATCGTTGTGCAAATTGCCTGCAGGAAGCAGCAAATAACCAAGTTAAGATAATGGAAAATAAAGACGATATCAATGAAATCATTCCATCAGTGCTATAAGTATCACTCATCTCTCATTCCAGGACATACGATGATGCTATTCAAAGATGTAAATTCTCCTCAAGTCAATAAGAATTTAGATATGTAAACTAATCAAGAACGAGTGAAGAGACCACATACTGTTTGGCTCGTCTCGTATTGTCAGCATCATAAGTCACAGCCTGAGGATGGGAGTTTTTTTCCTCAGAAGAGAACTTTTTAGGCTCATGAGGAAGAGTTTTGGCGTAGTTCTTTGTCTCTGGTATAACCGTTGCTTCTTGAGGGTGATATGATGCTCCCACGTGTTTTCCGCCAAGACTCTCTCGAGTGAAAGGTAGCCAAGAAGGACGAGCCCCAGATGCCACCAAAGAATCCCGCTGTCGATTCCTCTGGTTAAGAAAATTAGAATCAGCGTAGAAGGCAGCATCCTGAGCACTTCTGTTCCAATCAAGCTCATGTACTCCTCTATGAGAGGAAGAACCCATATTCCTATAACTGAAATCGTTTTGGAGAGTCAAGCTGATGTTTTTAGCATTAGCCACGTCTAGATAAGCGTAAGAGTCACTTGACGAACGCCTATGGCCACACTTGCGAACAGGGCTCTCAGGCTCATTGAGAAGATCATCAAGCCAAAAGGGAGGCTCTTCAACCAAATCACTCTCCGAGGAAGTCCGTTGGTGGTGAGTTTTCTCTTCACTAAGCTTAGGACCGTGCCTTGAACCAATTGAGCCAGTGGGAATATACTCGGAATATGGTGCTGACACGCTTGGAAACGGAATTTTTGGAGGGAGCAGAGCATTTTTTCCTGGGTACATCAACTCTTTAACACTCTGTGATCCCTTTGGGTTAGACATTGTCACACTTGCCTAACACTCTGTAAAACACCATTAGAAACAAACCTTCTTAAAACATTCCAAAAACGCAAACAACCAAATATCATAAGGAAGATGACAGATCTGACTATCTACACCATTGCATCAACCCACAAAGCATAGGTCTTTCTCCCAGAATGTTTTATATGAATTTGATATCTTCTATTGGAAGTAAAGCTGACACTGAAGCACATCGCTAAAGCAGACTCATTCAGACCAGACCATACTAGACCAGACAAGACCAGCTCATCAAGTTGCTTTCTCATTAAGCTAGATTAACATATACACTTTGTTTTATAGACTCATAAAAAGTGATTACAAAGGAATAATAATTCCTCATCTCTCGACTAATCAAACTTCTTGATTTTCTTTTTTTTTAACCATTAAACTATTTCTTCTTCCCGCATTTTAGTGAACAAAACAAATAATTAAACGCAAAAAAAATATTCGAGAATCCATAAAAAGTAACTAAACCACGAAATTACGATGATAACTAGATGCAGATTCGTCTTCCTTATTACCATTTCCCGATAATTGATTATATTTCAAACAAAAATAAGAAATAAAAGAAAAAACTAACCAGTCGGAGGATTCGAGGCTTGAGACTGGATCCGAATCGAAGGAAGAAAAAAAAATCAGAAAACAGAAGTTGAAAATGATGATTCTGCTTTTGTCCGTACAACGGAGAGATCTTCGTTCGTGTGAATCTCTTTGTAAAACTCTGTTGCCTATCTGTCTTATCGTTGAAGGAGAAGAATCAATTGACTCCGAGGAAGGTAAAATGAGAGAAATTTTTTAGGGGAAATTAGTTCCGAAAATGGAAATTAAAGGCTTCTCTTTTGACTTTGAGGCCTTTGTTTTAGGGCCTTTTGTCCTAGGCCTTTTCTTTTTTGTCCTTAACTTTAAAATTTTTTAAAATCTCCCGAATTACTTTTATTATAATGACATTTTGCCCCCCCATATATTTTTTCTTTCAAATCTTCGTTTAAATGGCTTTTATTTATTTCCAAACTGATAGTCAATGATTGATGTACAAATGTTGTTAAACAGCTTGGCCAACTGTCAAACCAACTATTACATAACACTTTTTCTGTGGCTAATTTACTCTCACAGAAAATAAGTTACTTCATTGAAAAATTCTTACAAAATATCTCACTTAAGATAAAAAAAAAAAGAAAGAATTAAATGGAGTTCTCAAATGAAATTCTATAAGATTTCCTTAAGAAGCTATAAATACATGTGTTTAATACTTAAGTGGTTTGATTTTTATTCAACACTAAAATTTAATTACATAATTCAAGAGTTTTTAAATCTTATGTTACAAGTTAATAACGTGCGCCATGCGCCGGGTGAAATATATGTTAATTATTTTGTTAATTTGATTTTAATATTATATTATAAATCATAATTTTTTATTATTTTCAGAATTTTTGTAAGAAAAAAGTTAAAATATTATTATATAGTAGACATTGTTTAAATTTGATGTGTCTATGAGTCAAATTTAATAAAATATATATCATAATAAAATATAAAAGAGTTCAAATAATAAAAGTCTAAGAAAATTAATTGATATTTTGTATTACCATTTCCTCCATATATGATTTTATCTAATTTGAATCTAATTTAATGATGATTTGATTATAATTTAAAGATTTAGTTATATAAGGAAAATTCAAAAAATATGGCAATGTCAATTGAAAGTTAGTGTAAATTAATATTAATAATCATTATTAATAATTATATACCACAATTACTTTAATTTGTTTTTTAAAAAGATTTATAATAATATAAAATGTTTTACTTAATACAGTACTAATAAATTAAAAATATTTATAAAGTATATTACATTTCAAATGTGAATAAAAAAGTATATTATAAAATATAAAATATATAATCGTTTATAGATAAATTTTTATGGAATGATTTTAATTTTTATTGTAATTAATAAATATGAAGTTGAAGAATAATCATATGCTCAAATATAAAATATGTATTTGATATAAAATTTATTTAATAAATATGAAATATATAATTGATATAAGGTTATTTAATTATATTGGTTAAAAATATAACTAAGATTATATACAATAAGTATTGTATGAACCATTGAATGACATGCATTGTAATTAATCTAGTAATTTAATCATATTTATAAAATTAATATGAGAATGCATATGGTGATGACACATCAGCATGACACACATGTAAATAACACATGAAGGTAATGTTAATGTCTAAAAATGATTCTCAAATAATATATAGGAGATATTATCTACATACTAATTTTAAAAAACTCCACTAATGGATGTGTTCTAAAGAGTTGGTTCACTTATGTTTTGGATTCAAACCGCTTTTAATATAAATATCTAAAGACTAATTCTGACTATTAAAACAAATTATAAACCATAAATCTAGAACTTTTTACAATCTTTAAAATTTTGTATCCATAATACAAGTGTGTTTTCGCGCCATTCTTTTTTTTTTTTTTTAAAAGGCTTTCATAATAAAGGATCGAATAAAGAGGTCAAATACAAACACGCATAAATAATTACATTTGAAAAGGGAAGAAGGAAGCTCTGAATAAAAAAGCTAGTTATACAGAACTTAAAATCGAGAACTCGTGAAGAAGAAGAAGACTAGTGCACAGACCAGAATGCGACAAGTTTTTCACCCATCAAATTGCCACTGTTCTGAAGAGCCAACGATTTGTTTTTTACCACTTTGGAGACCTTTGCCAAGATACACTTATGATGCAGGGAAAGACCAGAATGGAATCTTGAATTTCGTTCTTTCCACACCTCATAAATAACAGAGTGCCATATCTGTAGCAAAGCAACATGACAAACCTTATCCGGAGAAGCCAAAGGCAGCCACTCTACGATAGAGTCCCAAGTATTCGGAGGTTGATTAACCGGAAGTTTTCGAACCGCCTGTTGCCAAATATATTCCGAGAAAGAGCATGAAAAAAATAGGTGATCCCTAGATTCAGAGAAAGAGCCACAAAGGAGGCAAGTCTCTTCAATATCAAACCCCCACGAGATAATCCGGTCCGCCGTGGGGTTACGGTTGAGCAAGAACAACCAAGTAGTAGTTGAGTGCTTTGGGACCATTAAATTATGCCACACCAGAGGAGACCACGACGTAGCAGGCTTCTTTGAACGAATAGAATTCCAGACATGTTTGGTGTTGAAACGTTGTGAGAGTTTCCCATCCACAGACCAGAGCATTTGATCTGGGGCATTTGACAATGTAACTGAAACAATATAGGAGAGCAGCTGCAAGTGTTTGTTCGATCTGGCAGGACCCAAAGACCAAGCGTCACCAGCTCTATAATCACTTACCAAAGCCGAGAGAGGAATTCCCAAATCAGCTGGGCCTGTAGGACCTAGAAAAGACAGAAGCTGACCAAATGGAGTCCAAGGATCCCACCAAAAGAAAGTTTCATCCCCTCTATTGATCTTGATACTGAAAAAGGAGAGAGCTAGGGGACGAAGTTTAAGGAGGCGCTGAAACATCCATGAAGAAGAATATGTATCTTTATTGATAGCCCAAAATGAGTCCCGCATCAAGTATTTTTGGCGAACCCATGCGACCCACATAGATCCCGACTTGAAAAACAGAATCCAAATCAACTTGAGACCAAATACCACATTCCAGTCAGAAAGGTTTCTTAGACCTAGACCACCTTCCTTTTTTGGGTAACACACTTCCTTCCATGCAACCTTAGCCCCTTGCTTCCTCTCCATAGTTCCATGCCATAGGAAAGAAGAGACCAGAGATGAGATGATGGTTAGAACCTTACCCGGAATGAGAAAGGCGGATGACCAAAAGCCAATAATGCCCGGGATAACCGCTGAGATCAAGCGTAGCCTACCCGCCAAACTCAAATGCCGATGCATCCATCCATTCAGCTTACGTCTTATTTGGGATATCAAGGGATCACAGTCTTTCACCGATAAACGTTTAGAGCATAAAGGTAATCCCAAATATCTAACTGAAAGAGCAGAAGGTTTCAAATGGAAACGCAATAACATATTCGCCACGACTGCATCTGAAATGCCTGAACAGAACATGGAAGTTTTATTAATATTGATTGACAATCCTGACAATTTTTCAAATTGCGATAGCACTGATAAGACTCCCGCTAAAGAAGTTTCTGTCCCTTCAATGAAGATAAGCAAATCATCTGCAAAAGCCAGATGGGTTAGCTTTATTCCCTGACAACCCGGATGGTAATTGAAAACACCACCTTCCGCTGCACGATTAAGCATAATAGACAGAATATTCATTATCAGAGCAAACAGCTGAGGAGAAAGTGGGTCTCCTTGTCTCAGACCAGATTTTCCTTTGAAATACCCAGATGTAACACCGTTTATGTTAACAGAGAACGAGGGGGTGCATATACATGCTTTGACCCATGAAATAAACTGCTCTGGGAATTTATAAGCTGAAAGACATTCCAGAATAAAATCCCACCTGACCGAGTCAAATGCTTTAGTGATATCAACTTTTAAAGTGATGCGGGGAGAAAGACCTGGTTTATGGTAGCCGTTGATTACTTCTGATGCTAACAATACATTCTCCAGGAGCAAACGATCTTGGACAAAAGCCGATTGGTTAGGCATGATTAACGTTGGCAGGATCCCTTTAAGACGGTCAGCCATAATCCTGGTAATCAGTTTATAGATGGTGTTTAGGCATGAAATTGGCCTGAACTCAGATATATTTTCAGCCCCCGGACGTTTTGGAATCAGAATCAGCGACGTTGAATTAAGTGCAGACGGCATGAAAGAAGTTTTGAAGAAATCCTGAACAGACTCCGTAACCTCTGCACCAATGAAACCCCAAGAGGCACGAAAGAACTCAGCCGATAGACCATCAGGCCCTGGAGTCCTGTTAAGTGAAAGCGAGAACAGGGTTTTTTTGATCAAATCTCCAGAGATTGGAGATGATAGAGATTCACACTGCGTAGGTAAACACCTCTGATAAACGATACGGTCAAGATAGTCAGGCAGGACATAACAGTAACTTCCCTTGATAGTACAAAGAATACTCGAGAAATGAGCAACTGCAATTTGATGAACCTCCAAAAGAGAAGATGATCTTGATCCATCGCCCTTTAATAAATACTTTATGGCATTAGCAGCATTCCTAACTTTCATAACTCGATGAAAAAATCTCGTGTTGTGATCACCTGCTTCTAACCACTTTATCCGGGAACGCTGTCTAAAGAAAATCTCCTCCGCCAATCTGAGATTTATCCACAGAATTCTTGCTTGCCTTTCCAACTCGAAATTAGCTTCAGTAGGACATGAAAGAGCCATAGTTTGGCTAGATGAAAGCTGATTTTTTGCCTCCACTACTCTCCTCTCCAAATCACTGAAATGATTTGCACAAAGAGTCTTAATAGGCCGCTTAAGACCCTTATGCTTATAGCAAAGCGAAGTTAGGGTATGAACTCTTTCTCCCAAGCTCTCCCATTCTTTCTTCATTGTAGGGATAAAAGATGGATGCTTGACAAGGAAAGCTGGGAACATAAACTGTCTAGTACCAAATGTCGGCTTGGCAGACGACAATCTAATGTGGCAAGGCGTATGGTCTGAAAATTCTGGGGGTTCGAATGAACAATGGCTTGATGGGAAGAGGAGAGTCCAATGATCATTTGTCAAACATCTATCAAGCCTTTTTGCAGTAGGTGCTGACGGCCTATGATTAGACCATGTGAAAGGCGGTCCTTGTGAAGCCATGTCAAACAAGCCAACTTCAGACAAGCAGTCACCAAATTCCCTCATTGCTCTCGTTGAAGAGAGAAAAAGGGGGTTTGAAGATTCAGAGGGATATAATATTTCATTAAAATCACCGCAGACCATCCACGGTTTGGTTCCCAGATCAAAAGAGACAAAAGTGTCTTGAATCGAAGTCCAGAGACATCTCCTCTCCTCTAAGATGTTAGATGCATAAATTGCTGTGTAGTAAAATGAAATTCCTTCTTCCAAAGAAACCTGGACGGTAATAGATTGTTCATCCGTATACAGCGGTTGGACCAAACACGGATCCTTGAAAATAATCCAGATTTTTCCCAACTCTGAATACCGATAATTAGATATAACCTTCCAATCTGATCCTAAAGCCGCTAAAACTTTAGATATATTATTTTCCTTTACGTGCGTCTCCAGAAGAGCACCAAAGCATAATTTGCGAGAATGAATCCAGGAAGACAAGGGTTGGTGTTTCCACAAATCATTGATGCCACGCACATTCCAGAAAAATGTTCCTACCATAAAAACAATTAGTTTTGGTGACAGACCCCTTGACCAAGGGGGAGATCGCCACCCGAACCCGGGGATCTAGACTGAAGTTTCCTCTTTTTCTTCTGCTGAAGTCTAGAAGCATAACAAGCCGGTGAGAGTATAAGAGATTGGTTTGTGGATGGAATCTTTACCAAAGCAACATTCTCATTCTCAGGAGGTTCCTCGCTCATTGAAAGAACCAAAGCAGCAAAAGGATTTGGCGTGAGTGCGAGAGAAGATTTTTCCTTCAAGATTAAAGATTGTACCGGCTTAGCAGTTTTGGTAGCCAGAGTGAAAGAGGGTTCCTGAGCTTGTTCGATAGGATTTTCCATTGAGACTTTCTCTTTGCCCGTAGAAATAACCAGTGAAGAAGTTGAATGTTGGACCTGATCACCACTCTTTTCAATAGTTTGGGGCAGCTTAGATGCAGGGACCTGAGCTTGAGAGACAACGAATATATCATCAGAAATTTTCTCTGGAATAATTTTTTCTAAACTGGTCAACACAGAGGAAAGTGCTTCAGACACGGAGACAGATGAAGACTGATCATTTTTTCTTTTTTCCTTCCACATAGTCTTCATAGCAGGTTTTGGCAAATCCTTATGAACCGTTTTAGAAGAAGAAGTTTCTGCAACTTTTGGCTTAGACGGACAGAGGTTTTCTTTATGACCGATTTCTTGACAGATTGAACAAAGTGGTGGCAGCCACGGATAGGTGACTTGAATGACATCAATGTAACCGTCTTCCCTTTCAATTTCCACTGAGCTAGGCAGAGATTTGGTTAAATCCACAATAACCTTAATTTCCACAGATGATACACTTTGAAAAGGTTTAGAATCCACTATAACACCAAGGGGACGGGATAGTACGGACAAACCTTCATTGGTTATCAAGTCAAAAGGGACTTTGGAAAGTTTTGCCCAAATCGGAGCTTTCTGCAGAGATGGAGGGTCAAGAGAGAATGACGCCTTCCACTCAGTTACAAAAAAGGGCGAATCTCCTACTCTCCACAACTCGTGTTGCAGAATTCTTTGTCGAAGAGATGCAGATGGGATATGGAAAAGAAAAGCATTTTTCGACAAGTTATGGATAGTGACCCTACGATCTTTACCCCAAAGAAAGTTTAGAACACCCCAAATTTTTCCATAAGAAGGTGGATTTCCATAGAAGATCCCCACGATGTAATCCGCATGAAGTTTTGCCCCTCGCTCAAACACACCATTTGGCACTTTAACCCTGGGAACACCGGTATCTGAAACAGTAACTGGAATAAACGATTTCGGAAACTTGGAAGCCGACCTTGATCGAGTTGCCCAATTAAAACCTTCGGGAGAGTCAGTGGGAGCTGACGTCGCCGGAGTAGAAGCTGAAGATTGTCCTTCAGTAGGAATTGAGTGAGTAGGCTCTGGCAAAAGACCTTTCATCACAGAAACACCAGGAGATACAGGATGAGAAACCTCGCGCCATTCAAAAATAAGTTTAACTAATAGAAATATAATAAAATCTTTTAAACAGACAAATAGAAATTTTTGTTATTATTATATGGTCTTTTAGTTAAATGCTGATAAATTGATCATATGAAAAAGACCACATAATATGCAAATATAAATAAAATATTTAAAATATAAAACTGATAATCCATATAACATAATCTATAAATTTAGATTTTGAATTAAAATTTGCATTAAACTATCTAAAAATTATGTTTTATAAACTGCAGTTTAGAAATTAGTTAATCACTGTATTTTTTAAATAGGATAATAATCACGTGGTCTTTTTTTTTTCTATTAGTGAGTCAGCGACACGGTGTAGTCGGGAAGGTTTGAACAAAGTTGTTTGATTGAAACTCTTTTAAAGAAGAGTTCACCAATAAATAATTACAACCGGGGCATGGGTCAAGTTGGAGACAGCTTTTCAAAGAAGAAAATAAGTGTAGATGTGCATATTCTGAAGCAATCAATTATCTTGACACTTGGGGGAAGTTTACAACAACAGAGAATGTCATCAACTTTACATAAACCATTCACTCAAAGGGAATGCACCAACTTACCAGTAACATATAAAATACAAACAAACAAACAGTAGAGCTCATAGTACAACTCCACATATCAGTAGAGATACATTCGTCCCATATCACAAGTCGCCACAACAATCACCAGATAAATGAAGTCCAGATGTCTGATCTTCGAACTAAACCACCACAGGCAAGCCATCTGCTGGAAGAAATATAGGTTTTCAGGTAATGGAAACCAGGTGCACTGGTGAGTTAACTTATCAACCGTAAGAAAAGTTGACGACCACGGAGTATTACGAGACACCAGATCAGGGCCTGATCTTGTTGAAACGCTTAAGCCAGGCCCTTTACATCTAATGAACCGGAGGGTAGAGAGACCTTTAGAAGTGGAATTGACCCATCACAGATACAGAGTCCCGCCTACAGTTGTTATCTTTAGTTTTCAGAGAAAGACTTGAGAACTGAGATTCGAGATCTTTGCTACTCGCACGTCCGTGAGTTGCTGATGGTTTCTGATTTTGTTGTTGCTGATACAGAGCTCGTAGTCTTCCAATCTCATTTTCCAGCACCTTCTGTTCCACTGGAGAACAAAGAACTCATGAAT
The DNA here is from genome assembly GCA_010577795.1 of Isatis tinctoria. Classification (NCBI taxonomy): domain Eukaryota; kingdom Viridiplantae; phylum Streptophyta; class Magnoliopsida; order Brassicales; family Brassicaceae; genus Isatis; species Isatis tinctoria. Next base: position 30,113,044 of record CM021250.1, read on the forward strand.
TAGTTTGTTAGTTTCTCTAGCAGCTTAATGTAAATACAAGCTACAATAGATTTGAGATGGGTGGGAGAAACTTACATTGTTTGATAAGCTTCTCCTGAGCTATTGTTTCTAGGCGCTGCTTAAGTGCTTTATTTTCCATACTCAGAATAAGATTCCGCTGGTTGAGAAAATCAAGCTCAGCTGAAACTTTGGAGCCTTCTGCCTGTCGTCAATACCAATGAAATCCATACTTTAGTGCTCCTGAAACTGTAATCAAATGCAAGATATTTTTAGCCTTACCTGCAATGTTTGTACATTCCTTTCGAGCTCAGATATGTACTGGAGCTTACGAACCCGTGATCGTTGTGCAAATTGCCTGCAGGAAGCAGCAACCAATTATGTTATGATAATGGAAGCCAAAGTAAATGTCTAATCATTCCATCAATGCCATAAGTGTCTCTCATCTCTCACTACCTCACATGCTATTTATATAATGTGAGTTTTAGGGGAAAATGAACGTCTCCCATTATAGATTGCTTTGAAAAGGTTTAAATCATTCAAGAATGAGGGAAGAGATTCACATACTGTTTGGCTCGTTTTATATTGTCAGCTTCATACGTTACATGCTGAGGATTGGAACTGTTCTCCTCAGTAGGGAACCTCTTTGGGTCATGAGAAAGAGTTTCTCCATAGTTCTTTGCTTCTGCTGTTGCATCTTGTGGCATATACGATGCTCCCATGTTCTTCCCACCAACACTCTCTCGAGCGGAAGGTAGCCAACAAGGACGAGTCCCAGACGCCACCAAAGACTCTCGCTGACGATTCCTCTGTTTTAGGAAATCAGCATCAGCGTTTCTGTTACGATCAAGCTCCTGAGTTCCTCTTTGAACAGAAGAAAGCGGGGTTCGGTAGCTGAAATCGTTTTGGAGAGTCAAACTTATGTTTGTAGCATTGTCCACGTCCAGATAAGCGTAAGAGTCACTTGACGAACGCCTATGACCACACTTGCGAGCAGGACTCTCTGGCTCATTGAGAAGATCGTCAAGCCAAAAGGGAAGCTCTTCTACCAAATGGCTCTCAGAGGAAGTCCTCTGGTGGTGAGTTTTCTCGTGACTAACCTTGTGACTGTGCCTTGAACCCATCAATCCACAGGGAATGTACTCAGTGTACGATGCTGATACGCTAGGAAACGGGATCTTTGGAGGGAGCAAAGCATTTTTCCCTGGGTACATCAAACTCCTTACACTCTCTGATCCCTTGGAGCCAGCCATTACCACTCTTGTCTGCCAAAACAACAGTAAAACATGAACTCGTGTTTGTAAAACACCACCAAAGAAAAAAAAAGTTTACTTAAAATAGATCTTTCAGAACCGTTAAGATGCAAAGTCTGCAAACAACCAAAGACCAAAGCAGCTCTTTTTAAGCTAACCCAGTAGCAGAAACAGAACAAAAAGGTTCTAAAGAGAACATCATGTAGAGATCAATGCGACAGTTATAGAAACAGTTTCACATTTTTAATGTTTCTGTCCATACAAATAACACTTTCTCGTTAAGCTAAATTATCAAATACACTATGTCTTAGGCTCATAAAAAGTGATTACAGAGACTAAACGAGTTTCTTAATTATCCTTTGTCTTCTTCCCGCATTTTCCAGTAGCCAAGCAGTAAGAAACCAATCAAATAAAACGAAAAAAAAAAGAAAATATAAATATATATAAATCGAGAATCCAGATTATGATGATAAACATATACAGATTCGTCTTCAAACAATAAATATAAACAAAATTAAAATTAAAAACGGAAAACTAACCAGTCGAAGATAGAAGGAAGAAGTCGAGCCTTGAGAGTAGATCCGAATCGAATCAAAAATCAAGAAAGCAAAAGTTGGAAATGTTTACTCCGCCTTGTTCCGTTCACCGGAGATCTTCCGCCTCACTGTCTCTTATCGTTGAAGGAAGGTTGAAGGAGGGGTGGATGAGAGAAATTTTTGGGAATTTAGTCCTGAAAAGGTAAATCAAAGGCTTTAAAAAACCCTTTTGTTTTTATTACTTTTAATATTTAAAAAATCATCCCAAATACTTTATCATTTTTATTTTTGCCCCATTTGTTTGTTTTTAGGCGGCTTTGTGATTCAAAATTTCCAATTACGATCCAAGTTTGATCATACCAAGTCTCAATTTGGTTGACTCGATTTCTAATTGACTAGTAGTGATACTAATTAGTCTTTGTTTTCCAAAAATATTAGTTTTTACGAAATTAACTTTTTCTTTTACAATAGTATTTTTTTAAAAAAAAATGTTCTAATATACAAAAGCGCATAGACAGACGAAGACATTAAGGGGGTGTATTGAACTATGAATTTTAAGAGATTTTGAGATTGTCTTAAAATCCCCTGTTATTCAATTAGGAAATTTAAAATGTATTCTCAAATTTGGTGTTATTGAACCTGAGATTTACGTAAAGTCACTCGGGATCATTTAAAATTCTCTGTTATTCAAACAAGAATTTGTTAAAATCATATCAAAATCACTGTTATTGAAAATGTTTTAAGTATTGGGATTTTAATATCTCCAGGAGATTTTGGAGGATTTCAGGAGACTTTCTTAGTTTAAAATATAAAGACCCAAATTTCATAGTTTTAGGTGGGATTGTAGGGGGTTTTAATACAAAATCATAACAACTTCTTTAAATTCACCCAAAACCATCAAAATAATCTAAAATCTTATTGAAACTCAAATCACCCTAAATACCCAGTTCAATACACCCCCTAAATATAGTTAAAATTTACACGTCATAAACACTAGACAAAGGAAAAGAGGATCTTTTGTCGAAGATCATGTTTTAAGCATATGGGCCATTTGTTTATTAATTTTCTTTATTTATATAATGATTGGTGAGTTGGAATTGATCTGTTACCTAACTTAAAGTGCAACAACATGGGCCAAGTTGATCAATTTAAATAGGAAAATTATTAGTTTATTTCATTTTTATTTATAGGTTCGCAAAATGACAAAAACAAATGCAATCTCAAAAATTTATAATTGCTCCAACGGGAAAAAACCCTAAAAAGACCTGAAATTAATTACATTTGCCAGAAATGCAATCTCTAAATCGTGGTGTTAAACTACTCAATTTTGAATATTCGAGTATTTATTGGGTAACCAAAGTTACAGAAATATTTTTTGAATCACGTTAAAAGTTCATGTTTTTTTCTGGCAAATAAAATTAATGTCAGTTTTTTAGGTTTTTTCCATTTCTCCAGTCTCTCAGAGACTTACTTAAATAGTTAAATCCAATTCTCTTGTTCCCAATCCAGTATGTGGCGGCCCCTATCTTTTCCATAACCTTATGAGTTTTATTTATTTCATCGTTAATCGCTGTGCTAACTAATCATTAATCACTAGTTCTTTATACTAGTAACAATCATGCTTGTTTATGTACTTTATGAAATTAATTAACATCTATATCATAGACTTGACCAATATTTTTATATTATCCATGCGTATTTATGAAGCTTGCGTGTATAATATAAGGTAAGTGGGACGGACCATCACTATAGAAAAACTATGGCAAAGAAAGAAATTTGTAAAAGAAATTATTAATAATTGTATTGATTATTCGTTGAAACTTATATAAAACGTGTTACAATTAGAGCGTGGCGAAGTAATTCGTAACGAATGATTTCAAAAAAGTTGAATTTAGCCACGAATTTATCATGAAGAAGCGGTGACAAAAGTAGGCCACAAACAAGCCACTGTTTCTCTGAGGTTAACTGGTAACAAAACAAGTAAATAACCACTGAAAAATCGTTGATAAAATTAACATTCATATCAAGAAACCATGTATCAAGTGATTATAGTATTAACGTGTGCTAAACTGTGTTTGTAGCCTTGTAGGAAACTAGCTACTGGAATATCAAACATTCAAACAAACAAATCGTCTTATTAACTGAATTTTTTTATGCTAAGATACGTCAAGAATACCATACTAAACATATATACAAAATACTCATGATCGTATAATATGCAAATTACCGAAAATTATTGAAGTGTATTTGACATTTTATTTGCATGAAAAAATAGTAAAAGCAGCAACTTAAACGATGTAAAGTGTAAACAATAAGATTAAAGCGTTGTATACTCATGGTATCCTTAGGATATCAAGGAATCAGGTTATTCACAGATCTATTTTCAGAGGTAATTTAGATTATCTTCTCTTTATTCTAGAATTCAAATAACTGGTTTATGACTCACTACCTCTCGTGGTGATAATCAACTTTTTCTAATCAATTCTCCCAGTCAATAAAATAGCTACGTAATCAGTTAAATATATTTATCTAACTCAATAACTCAACTCTAGTAGGTTGAAGGCTTGAAGCGTTAGACCCATCTCAGATCATATTATATCTATAATCAACTAGTGTGCAAGCCAAAAAATCAAGTTTAAATTATCAAAAACACCACTTAACTTAATTCCTAAATCTTATCTATCAAACCATGAAAATCCCTTTGCAGTACCTTTAATTCCAACTAGCTAGAAATCTCTTAAATATGATAGATGAAATCGTAGCAAAAAAATATAAGACATATCCATAATCATAAATAGATAAGAAAGGGTTCAAAAAACTTTTTAAAGAGATATCAAGGGGCGAGATTTTTTTCTTTTATCAAAGATGCGTAAAAGACCAAATAAAGAGAAACGGAAAAAAACTAATTAACTCCCACTTGAGAAAAGAGAGAAGAAAAAATAAAAAAGGAAAAGCTTTAGAAAATAAGCAAGAAACTGGAATGACAGGGCGGCTAGGGTTTTAGGAGAATTTTCGAGCGATTCACAGATCGGAAGCCTCTCCGCCATGGCAACGCAGATCTGTGCTATCTCGAGACCTTAGATACAAGGAGGAAGACTGCACACACTTCTCCTTGTTTCATCTTCTCCCTGTTGGCTCTGCCTTTTGGTAAGGATTACCTGTTCTAGCTTGTTGGCTACTCGTTGGATAAGTTTTTGTTCCGGAGACGATTACCTTTCTAGCTTTTTGGCTACGATTTGCTTGTTGTTTCTAGTGAGACTTCAGGCACAACATTTCGATACACATACCCTTTAATAACTCTGCACTCTCGTTACCTGCAATCTCCCCTGTATTAGGGCGTTTCTTTGCAGTCCCACCTTGCCTTGTGTCGAATCCTCAAACTGTTTTCGAAAAAACCATGAGCAAGATCTTGGATTCAAGACTGAGGGGCGGATCATCAAAGAGTGTTCGGAGACGCCTCGAAGATGAAGATGAGATTATCAAAATTCCAGCTTTCGACAACTCTGACTTAATTAAGAAACACGCAAAGACTCTTGTTGGGCGAATGTTCCATCCAGAAAGCAGAAGCGTTGATGCTTTGCTCTTGCAAATGCCAAGGTGACGGATCTGGGATGTAGAAGGGAGAGTTAGAGGCAAAAAGCTGGACAATGGGAAGTTTCAGTTTGATTTCGACAGAGAAGAAGATCTTTTAAAAGTCCTGGATAAGAGACCTTGTCACTTCAACAAATGGAGCTTCTCATTAGAAAGATGGGAGCCAAACATCAATGAAGATTTTCCAAACTCTATGGTTTTCTGGGCTGTCATCTCGGGGATCCCAACTCACTACATGAAAGAAGAAGTTTATAAAAGCATTGGGAAGGCCCTTGGACATGTCGTTAAAGTGGATGTTGATAACGAGAGAGTTAAAGTCTCTATTAATGCGGACAAACCTCTGCATTTTGAGAGAAAGATTGGTTTCGAGAATGGAGATGTTCTCAAAGTCAATATTAGGTACGAAGATCTTTACAGATGGTGTTACTCGTGTAGAAAAATCTCTCATCTGGAGGGCACTTGTCCGGATCTATCTGAGGAACAAAAAGAAAGGAACAGACTTGAACGCTTAGAACAGAAAGCTCAGGAGGAAGCAATTAACCGGGAGATGTTTCCGGCTTTCCCTAGCAACGATAATAACCAACTTCCTCTTCGACCATCATTGGGTCAGAACAAATCCCCTCCCCCTAGGAGCCGTGAATTAGAGACAGTTCCAAAGCATCCCAATGGAGACCTGAGAAAAGAAATTCAGAGCAAACGAGATTCCAGAGCAAAGGAAGTCTGGAGAAGGATCGAACCACACTCGCCGGACAAGCAAAATAACAGCAGAGACAGAACCAGTCCCCGTAGGCGGGAGAGATTCCATCCTTACTCAGAACGTGAGAGAGAATCACATAGCCATTACCTCTCTCGACATGCGAATCCTAGGCACACGAATCTGTCTGAAGTTTGGAGAGAAAAGAATACAGATTATAATGCAAGGCGCAGAGGCTTCGAAGGAGATGAGCCTCGTAGTTTTGGTGCGTCTCAATCCACTCACCGTAGAAGTTCCCCGGATTCACAAAAAATGATCACCGAACCGTATGTGTCTCGCTATGCTCAGGAGAGGATTACACATGATCAAGCGAGACGAGACCAAAAGGGGTACAAACCATCTCCCCCAGGCTTGAATGGAGACCCATCCGGAGAGAGTCCGAGCATCATGGGACAAACGAGAAGATCTTTGAATCTGAGGAACAGAGGATCCGTAGACTGAAGGGTAAAGCGCCTGTAACGGAGCTGTCAAGAACTTCAAAAGAAGTGGAAAACCAAGCCGTCTCTGCAACACCAAATTCGGGTAAGATTTCTGAACGAAGAATGTTAGAACAAGGAGAACTAATTCCCGAAGTTAGGCAGGATGCGAATCGTATACAAGAGGTAGAGGTAGAGAACTTGGCCGTAGGAAACTTGATTGAGGAAGGAAAGATCTCTAGCAATGAGGAAAATGTCATGCAATTTGATGAGAATCTAGATAAAGAAGTCTTGAACCCAGAAGATGTTGTTAATGACGAGGATTTGAATAACTTAGAGGATCCTTTCGATGATCTGGAAATAGATGAGGAACTCTTACACAATGATGATCTTTTGGGAGAAGATTTGGAGGATGAATTACTTGCAGATGCTGAGAAAATAGAAGCTCTCTCACAACTGCCGAACACCAAAAATTCTCAGGTGACTACGAAGGACAAGGCAAAACAAAACACAGATCATGTGACAACCCTGAAACCAGTTACTCGTTGCGATTCGGAACCAGTCCCTCTCGTAGCAGACAAAGTCAAACCAGCCATGGTCAATGCTACATCGACAGGTACAAGTGGTAGAAAGAAAAGCTCTAGAAGTCCAGACATTAGAGACGCAAAAGCGTCAAAGATAATTCAGTCTCTAAGGACTCGCGCCTCACCAAAAAAGAAGAGTTACAATCCTCCAGCGGTCTCGGCTTTTATTGGTGGTAAGGATCGTCTAAAAGTCCCTCGATCGGGGGTGTTTCCGTCTTCGTCAAGCAAGAAAAAGCAAACTACTTCAGGTTCGGTGGTGTCCCAGAAACCACCCAGTACGCAGATATGAACGCTATAGCGTGGAATTGTCAAGGGGCCGGAGCCTACTTGACCAAGAAACATCTCCGGGAGTTACATCGTTATTTTTTTCCTAGCTTTCTTTTTCTTTCTGAAACTAAAAATAATTTTTCGGTTTTACAAGACCTTAAGTTTGACTTTGGTTATGATCATTTGTTCACCGTGGATCTTGTTGGTAGGAGCGGTGGGCTAGCTCTTTATTACTCCTCGTCTTCTAATGTGCGGATTTTGTTCTCTAATAATCGAATGATAGATATTGAGGCTACCATTGAAGGCCACAAAGTGTTTATTACCTTTGTGTATGGAGATCCGGTCGTTAAGTACCGCGAAGAAGTATGGGAGAGATTGACGCGGTTTAGCCTAACAAGGGATGGTGCATGGTTAATGGTAGGAGACTTCAATGAGATTACGAGTAATGCCGAAAAAGGGGGTCGTAGACGACCGAATACTTCCTTTATCCCCTTTAAAACCATGCTAGCAAATTGCGGAATGATTGAATTCCCGTGTAAAGGCAACACTTTCTCTTGGGCAGCAAAGAGGGGATCCGGGAGGATACAATGCCGTTTAGATCGGGCAGTTGGTAATGAAGATTGGCACCAAGCCTTTTCCCACACTGAGGTGGAGTATTTACGGCGATGGGGCTCTGATCATAGACCTGTATTGATGCGCATCAAGACCAACGCAAAGAAAATTCGAAAGAGTTTCAAATTTGATAAGAGATGGATTAACCAGGATGGTTTTTTGGAATCGATTATTGCGGGCTGGCGAGATGATCCAAGTGCGAAACCCTCCAAACTCCACGACAAGATCTGCCAATGCCGGAAGTCGATCGCAAGCTGGAAACGAAACAATCCATCGAATAATGCAAAGATGATCGAAGACTTAAAGAAACTTATTGACCAGGTTCAAGATGACGATAATATCTCTACTGAAGAAGAACTTGAACTCAAATGGCAACTATGTGAAGCATACCGTAACGAAGAAATATATTGGAAGCAGAAAAGCCGGGTTAAATGGCTTAAAGAAGGAGACATGAATACAAAATTTTTCCATGCTTCCACAAAGCAACGGCGGGCGCGAAACCGAATTGTAAAGATCAGGAATGACCTGAATAACTGGATCGAAACGACAGCCGGGATCGAACAGGTCGCGACTGGATATTTCCAAAACCTGTACACACCGACGAATCCAGATGAGGATGGAGAAGTTTTCCGGTATATGACCGAGACTGTGACTAATGAGATGAATCAAACCTTGACGAGACTCCCACCGACTTCAGAAATTAAGGAGGCCGTTTTTGCTATAAGTTCGGAGAAAGCTTCAGGCCCTGATGGAATGACTAGTCTCTTCTATCATAGATATTGGAAGATCATTGGAGCAGACATTATAAAGATGGTGCAAAAGTTTTTAGAATCGGCAGAGTTCGACGAACGCGTAAACCAGACGAATATTTGTCTTATACCGAAGACAGAAAGGCCATCAAAGATGACAGAGTTCCGACCCATCAGTCTCTGCAATGTGAGCTACAAGATCATCTCAAAAATATTAGCGAGATGGCTCACGAAGCTTCTCCCGACCCTAATCTCAGAGACACAGTCGGCTTTCGTGGCCCGAAGACTTATATCGGATAATATCCTTGTGGCGCAAGAGATTTTTCATGCCCTCCGGACAAACCCGAGCTGCAAGTCCAAATATATCGCCATCAAAACAGATATGAGAAAAGCCTACGACAGGGTTGAATGGGGATTTATAGAAACCCTTATAACTAAAATGGGTTTCGACCGGAAATGGATTGAATGGATCATGAAGTGTATCTCTTCGGTCTCTTATCAGGTGCTGATAAATGGAGAGGCGAAGGGTCACATCTCACCAGGGAGAGGCATCCGTCAAGGTGATCCACTCTCGCCTTTCCTCTTCATACTTTGCATAAAGGTGCTCATCTCTCAGATCCGTGGAGCAGAGCTCGAAAATCGTATATCTGGGGTCAAGATAGCCCACGCAAGTCCAGCGGTGTCAAACCTCCTTTTCGCCGATGACAATTTGTTCTTCTGCAAAGCGGAAGCAAGTCAATGCGAGGAGCTCATGAGAATCATAAATTTGTATGGTAAGGCCTCTGGTCAACAATTAAATAAGGAAAAATCATCAATATTCTTTGGTGCAAAGATTCCCGTCGATGTTAAGGCAGTGCTAAAGAATACACTTGGGATTACTCAAGAAGGTGGGATGAGCTCTTACTTAGGCATCCCCGAAAAGATCAGTGGATCAAAAAGACAAGTCTTCGCATATGTCCTAGATCGTTTAAATGGTCGAACAAACCTATGGTCAACAAAGATGTTATCTAAAGGAGGTAAAGAAATCCAGATTAAGTCTGTGGCTCAAGCTATTCCGACATACGTCATGTCGTGTTTCCTCTTACCAAAGGACGTAATTGATAAATTGACAAGTGCTATAGCGCGTTTCTGGTGGAGCTCCGGAAAGAATAATCGAGGCATCCACTGGATCGCGTGGAAAAAGCTGTGCCGTTCCCTAGAAGAAGGTGGACTGGGGTTCCGAGATCTCAGAGATTTTAACCTCGCTCTCCTGGGCAAACAGCTATGGCGACTGATGAAGTACCCCGACTCACTACTAGCTCGAGTTTTCAAAGGGCGATACTATCGAAATCCAATCCAATGGAGACCGGAAAAGCAAATGCTCCTTCCTATGGATGGAGGAGCATGATGGCGGCGAAAGAACTCTTGGGTACAGGCCTAAGGAGAACGATCGGTACGGGGGACGACACAAAAGTATGGTCAGATATGTGGATTCCCGACACTCCAGCAAGACCGGCTGCGGACAATGGGTGTTTTAGAGACCCCGATCTTAAAGTACATCACCTGATTGACCCCGACACTAAGCAATGGAATATAGCTCTCCTTCAGGCCTTCATTGCGCCGGCTGATATCCCGAGAATTCTAAGCCTGAGACCAAGCAGGTATGGCCGGCGAGACAGCTATTGTTGGGCTTTCTCACCATCAGGACAATATACAGTCCGGACGGGGTATAGGATAGCCGAAGGCATGAATCCTCCCCAGGAGGCTTTCCTCATATCAGAATCAAGCACAACGAGTCTTAAAAAGCAGGTATGGAAGCTTAAAACCACAAGGAAGATCAAGCACTTTCTATGGCAGGCCTTGTCGGGTTGCGTAGCAACGACAAGCAAACTAGCGGATCGTCATTGTGGTACTGATAGAGGATGTCCGCGCTGTGGTGCGGTGGAAGAATCGATTAATCATTTGTTATTCGAATGCCCACCAGCAACGCAGTGTTGGGCCCTGTCCTCTATCCCATCTTCTCCGGGCTTATTCCCGAGGTTCACAAATCTTGACTACCTATTCTGGAGAGCAAAAGAGAGTGGTGTACAAGAGACAGCCTTAAGTATGTTCCTGTGGCTGATATGGTATATCTGGAAGGCCAGAAATGCGAAAACCTTCAATGGAGAGGAAATTTCCCCGCTTGATACGGTCCAACTTGCATCACAAGAAGCAGAGAGTTGGAGACTGGCTCAGATTCTTGAGGAGGACATAGAAGACTTAAATGCCTTCCCGGAACCGACGGTACAGCTCCAATCAGGTCCTTTTCCAGCTGTGCCTACAAACCTTGTCCGTTGCCAAGTAGACGCGTCTTGGGAACGAGACGCATTGCTTGTGGGCCTAGGTTTTGTAGTCACAAAAGGCTGTGACGCCCCGCCTCTGTATGGATTGTGTGCGAAAAACAACAACTCATCCCCACTCCACGCAGAGCTAGAAGGACTGATATGGGCGATGCAAATGATGATCCGTCTTAGGAACTATGCAGTACACTTTGAATCTGATTGTCTACAGATGATAAAACTTATTCATGATGATGAATCATGGCCCTTATATGAGACAGAACTGGAAGATTTCCATGAAGCTAGACGAATGTTTGAGAATTTTTCGATTGCATATATTCCGCGGCAGAAGAATGCCCGAGCTGATTGGCTTGCCAAAGGCGCAAGATCCCGCGAGTCACCTTTCTCCGTCGTTAGCCAGCTGGTTCCGCATTGGCTAGGACCTTATCCGAACCTAATTGCGTCAGCATAGTATTCGTATGAAACCAACTCGATGTCAAAAAAAAAAAAAAGAAACGGAAAAACTTTATACGGTTGAGTATATGTGGTGGCTTTTGATTTTCGTCGTTTTTCTCGTGATTTTATAGTGTACAAGCTCGATTAAGACATATTCCAATTTATTTGGGAAATTCTCTGATAAATTTTTTATGACTGTTTTTGTAGGAGTGATCGTAGATCGTATATACAATTAAATTTTCAAAAATATTTAATTCTATGAAAGTTATGGATATCCAAAATGATCAGATATGTGTGAAAAATAGTTATCCGGTGAATATCCTGATTTTTTTTTTGGTAAGACCGGTGATTATCCTGATTAACTCCGATTATAAAATCGTAACAGTAATGTGAGACGATCTAAACTTGTTTTAGGTTTTTATTAAGATAATTTGGTTGATATTTATTGTAGCAGGACGATTGCACATTTCTATAAATGACGAACAAATCGAACTAAACATTTTAGGTAATTAATATTTTTCTGTTAGTAAAAGATTAATCTTGTTTTTCTAGGAAATGATTTAGCTCCTAATAGATGTCCACCAATTTTATTGTTTATTTATACCTATAACAGAGTCAAAACAACTAAGAACTGGAATGTGTTAGCACTGATGTGGCCATACCCTAATAAAGGAGGGTGGTTATGTTACTTGCTAAACAAGTTATAGCCCCCATGGATTTAGAGGAAAACATCTTAAAATAGATAGAGGCATGGCGTAAACAAAGGCTTTCACAAAACAGAAAATCCCTTTATATTTTCTGTCTATCTCTCTCTCATCTGTTGCGGGGAAACAAGAAAGAAACTTAGGCCTCAAGAAATCAACCCACAAGATCAATTAAACAAATACCTTTTTCCGCTCTCTCTCTCTTTTTCATCCCATATGTTGCTTCCGTAAGTTTACATCTTTTCTTCCGAGAGAATGGGAAGCAACATCTGAGGATTCATTGATAACCAGACATACAACTTTATATTAAAACAAAAAGAATATATTTGTGTCGTGTGTCTTAATGATGAAATAGCAGATTGAGAGCAAGAAAGAGGTATATAGGTGATTTACCGCAATGGAGATACAGAGGATGAGGCAGCTTATGTCCCTTTGGTCTAATTTGAAGAGCAGCCGCGTTTCTCTCACTGGTGGGAATCACACTGCCGCTAGGTTCTGCACTCGCTAGACTCGCCTTTCTCTTATCCGCTCTTCTATCTTCTTTTACCTGTTTTCTCTTCTTCTTATTCATTCTGATTGTCTATTAGTTTTATCTTCTCATCTCTCTTTCATATTCTTTAACTTTCAACTGCACTTTTGGCGCCCTCTCTTCGTCTCGGCTTAGCAAATATAAAAATGGTGTTTGTTACTGTCCAAGACTTTCATTCCATGTGCCAAAAGCATTGTCACTACCTCTTAAAAAAGAGAGATCGCTCGAGCTCTGCAGATTCTTTCCTCAAGGCTTCTCGTTCTGAAGTCTTGAGTCTCTTGATGCGATCAATGCTTTTGGCTTTGTTGTTTATGTCATTTACTTGGTTGAGTCTGCTAAAGTATGGAACTGACGCAACCGCTGCATCTAAGTCGGTTGAATCTGACTATCATGAGATATTTCCTTTGCTTCTTAATGATTTTGAGAAGGAAGGTCTCTTTAAGTTTGGAGATAAAGCAGTCCTTCTTAGCGGAGGAGACGATGAGGTCACTGTTACTTCATACTCTCAAACAGTTGTTGAATCCGAGGTGCTGTTTGTATCTGCAAGCGATGAGGAGACGCAGAGAACGGTCCCAAACGAGACCTTTGATTTTGCATTTGCCCATTCTCGTCACATCGACTCTGCTGAGTTTCTAGACCGGACTCTCAAAGTTGGCGGCATCCTCATCGTCCAACTCAACGTTCAGGATCTTCCTCTGAATTTCTTGAAACATTTAAACTACGAAATAGTCTACATGAGGAGCTCCGAGTACATGGTTATGGCGATGAGGAAAACAGGGGAAACAGAGCAAGAACAGGGCATAGGCGCCACCGGGAGAAAGCTTCTCACTGTCACAGAAGAAGAGGCCAAGAAAAATGCTTTGAGCAAGCTAGAGGATGTTCTCCTTGAACCACCAAGGGCAGCTTCAAGAAAATCAAGAACGTACTTGAAACGGACAAGGTACCTCCCGGACCTTATGGGAGACACTTTGGACCTCGGGAGCTACTCAAGGCGGGTATTTATCGATGTGGGTGATGGAAAAGGAAGCAGTGGAACAGAATGGTTTGTTAAGAACTACCCAACGAGAAATAAGAAGTTTGAGATGTACAAGATTGAGACAGTGAACGATGAGATGAGCCTACAATCTGATAATTTGGGGATGACAGAGTGGCTGAAAGAGAATGTGAAGGAGGAAGAATACGTGGTGGTGAAGGCAGAGGCCGAAGTTGTGGAGGAGATGATGAGGAGCAAGTCGATAAAAATGGTGGATGAGCTTTTCTTGGAATGCAAGCCAAAGGGTTTAGGGCTAAAGGGAAGGAAGATGCAGAGTAAGAGTGGTAGGGCTTATTGGGAGTGTTTGGCTCTATATGGCAAACTTAGAGATGAAGGTGTTGCCGTGCATCAATGGTGGGGTTGAAGTTAAAAAACATGGAGACAGACCTGAAAAGAGAATATCCATCTAACAAGGCTCTTTTATTCTAATTTCTGTTTTTGTTTTCCTTTTCTTTCTCTGTTGTCAATTTTGCTTTTGTTATTGTGTCATCTTGTGACCATCAATGTATTGTTGTGTTTTAAGTATTTTGTGGTATTGTAAGTTTGAGGATCTAATGAGCTTAATTAAAGATTTTCAGTATTTCCTCATTGAAATGTATTTTAGTTTCCTTCCACTCAGGTTTGAGCTTATAGCGATTTCTATTAAAAGTATTGTGTAGACTTAGTTAAACAACAATTTACGGATTCACTGATATATGAATTGACTGGTTGAAACTGTAACTGTTGGTTGCTTAAATTTTAGTGTCTGAGAACCAAGCTTTATAGTGTTTGGTGAAAAATAATTAAAGAGCTTAATTCTTTATATATATGATGAGCTGCAAATAGTTTTCTTGTGTATTTTAATGGTCCAGTTAGTTCAGTTTTAATAAAAGCTTAACTTCTCTTACTAAAGTAATTTCGATTTGGTTTTGTTATGTGAGGAAGTTTGATTAAGTTTCAGTTCACAACCTACGAAAAAGTAATTTTAGATCATTTATCTGTTTTTTCTTTACCTTAGCGATAACGTAATCAAAGTTTCGAAGAATTATGAAAATCTTAAAATGAATAAAATAAGCCATATCTTTTAAAATTAAGTATCTACACTTTATTTTGACATAGTTGCCCCTAAATTACATAATCCCATAAATAAATATGAAAAACATAAGTATATCAACAACTTTATGTATATCAATAATCTTTTTTTTAAGATTGATACAGTTTTTTTCAGTATACTATTTTCCTTAACCTAAATTTTCCTAATAAATGCGTAGGTAGAAATTTTCCAATACAATGTGTAGTTGAAAATTTTCCAAATAATATATGGGATAATATATCCCTATATATTTATCAAATTTCATCATAGTTAGCCCTGCCAAAAAATTCTTCAAAAAAGGTATGTGACTATACGTAGATTATGATGTCGACTTGTTCAGAAAAGTTTTTGAGTCAAGTTGTTCTGAAAAGTTACTGAGATGATTTATGATCTAATAACGAGTGACCACTAAAATAATAATATGAATGAAAGGAAAAAGAAAAAAGAGGAACAAAATAATAATAATGACAAGTAATATTTGTTACTTATTGTTTCTTACCAAATTTGATAAATAATATTTTTGTTCTACAATTCTCTAAAAAAATGAATGAGAGGGAATTATATGTAATAAAAATTACTTGTAAATGGTGAATTTTTCAAGGAATGAAGGGAAATCCATTATTCCTTTTCATTTTTTGTTCACCATTTAGGCCTTTAGTCACGTAGAGTTATCTTTTCACATTATTGTGCATACATGTTCTGTTCAGGATAGAAGTTTGTAGGACAAGCTCATCTTGAATTTTTTTGGTGGTATTAGTGAGGGATATTTGCGACCTAGAGATTTGGAAAAATCCTTATTTAAAAAATTTCGGTTAACACTAACTTATCAACAACTTTGGGAAGCTTTAGACATGCTCGTGCATCCATCAAAACCATCCAAGATTGCTTAATGAAGCTTCTCAATGCAAGATTATTAGTCATGGATTGCGATCTAGAAATTAAGAAAAACCTTTATTTAAAATTTTTAGGTTAACGCTAACTTATCACCAACTTTGGGAAGCTTTGGAACATGCTCATGAATCCATCAAAATCATTAAAGATTGCTTTATGAAACTTCTCAACGCAAGAGTCAAAATAGAATCGAGTTACTAATTCTTCAGTTTCACTCAATTCATCTTTGTCTTGAACTTTCAAAACCTTCCTCCTCTTTACCCAACACGATGATCCTTTTTTCAAACCATGACCAACCCATATGTTTTTTTTTTTCAAATTAAGTAGAAGATAAAATACTATGAATAAGATTTTTTTTTTTTCACGTTTTTTTATTTCTTTTTTTTTTGGTGTGTTACATTTGAAAGACAAGAGCCATATATATAGAACAATTTTACTAGGAATTTACTAGAAAATATAATTAGGTGTAACTACCAAAAACACGTTTTTCACCAACTAAACTGAAAGTACTCGTAAACAACTCGGTAACAAATTTCCTCGTAAATTCGAACCAAACTTTACGAGCAACTTACGAGGAAAATTATATTGTACACGTAAAGAACTCGGTAAACTATTTCCTCGTAAAATCGAAGAAACTTTTTACGTGAAATTTACGAGGAAAAGTGTTTTCGTCGTAAAAGACACGTTAACTAACTACCATTTTACGAGGAAACAATTTCCATGTTACTTTACGACGAATTTACGTGGAATATTCTTTTCCACGTTAAGTTCTCGTAAATTTCACGTTAGTTAACGAGGAAAGATTTTCCTCATTAATTTTCGTCGCTGTGCACGTGTTTTCTTGTAGTGCTCACCAATAAGTCTTCTATCTCATCCTTCAATCATGAGTTCATAACATTCAGCAGGTCCACATTCCCAAGAAAAGTATGGACATAAACCTACAAAATAAAAATAAGTTTGTTAAGAACAAAATCTAAACATTAACTAAAAATTTCCCAAAATCTTAACCATTTGATAACACAGATAAATCAACTGAACGACTTCAGTTTTTATATATAAAGATTATCTCAACTAGGGTAAAAAATGAAGAAGAAGGACTCTACGTCAAAACAATTTAAGTAGAATATATGTGATTGACAAAAAATCTACCTTTTCTATATTTTCTTTAAGACCAAAAAGGTCAATCCTTGTTCTAAATCCCTTTCACTTTAACATTACAGAATCATGTAAAGCACCTTCTGTAGGAGCTTTAACCTTCTTGGTGATCAACAGAACAACCTCATATCCCCAGATTTGGAGAACTTGAATGCAACCCTTGATAACATATTACGGATTACCCAAATCTTTTCTTATCTCATGAACTGAAGTAATAAAAACCTCAAAAGAAACCTTACCCCACAAATACTTCTCAAATCTATCAATATTTCTAACAAGCTCTATATATTTTCTAGGTAAATGCCGTGTTTTCTCTTGAGCCATTAAAAATCGAGCCAATATCAACGGATATGCTAGTCTAGTTATTCTTTAATCCATTCACTGCATATCAAAGCCATTTCTTCTAAATCTTGTAAAGATCGATAAATTTTTACTTAAACATCCTAGTCCACCTAGTTGTAACTTCTTAACCATCTTCCACATCATCAGTGGGATAAAGATCACAAGAGACTCCAGTTATAAATCTAAACTCCAACGAAAATCGTATTTGCTGCCCACCAAAAAGAGACCATATCTCATATTTTCTTTCGGTTACCAGCTGTTTTGAAAGAAGGAAATGAACAAGTACTGTACCTGACAAAATGAATCCATTTTCTTTTGCTAACCGATAAAGATCCCCAAACGGAGATGTCTTAGTATAATCTAACTCTTCATTAAAATACCTATCCCACTTCTCACCAAAGAGATTGAGATGAGAACTTCATATGGTTATTTAGTATAGGCTCTGTTCCTGGTTCAAAGAGCTTTTCTGGTAAGCCAAAATAATTTTCATTAGAAATACTGTAAAGAAACCAACACCGATAGTGCTTTGCACTAGCCCAAGACCGTAATACCCGAGAGATTCAAGAGAATAACCCTCTAAGTATGAGAATGAATATGGAAGAACAATTAGAGAATACTTGAAAAACTTTTAAAGAGAATTTTAGAACTGATGATGAACACTCTTTATTATTTCAACTTCTTGTACTTGTTACAAATGATGAGGTGATGAGGTATTTATAGCCTCCAAAAGATCTTACAACATAAATCTAGATTTTTCTACTCTAACCTCCTTAACCTAGATATTTCTTAATTTTCTAGATTTTTTTTTAATATAATATCTAGATTTTTATCATAGTCTAGATTTTTCTACACAAATATCTTATCTATAACCTCCTTACTTCTAAGATTTTTCTACCATAATATCTAGATTTTTATCATACAAATCTAGATTTTTCTACACAAATATCTTATCCATAACCTCCTTACTTCTAAGATTTTTCTACCATAATATCTAGATTTTTCTACAAAAATATCTTATCACAAAATCAAGTTTAATTTCAATACTCCCCCTTAAACTTGACTTTGTCAACCATCCCGAGTTTTGAACGAAGTAGCTCAAACTGGCCTTTTGGCAGTGACTTGGTGAAGATATCTGCAATATTGTCTTCACTTCGAACCTCCAAAGCTTCAATCGTTCCATCAAGCACCTTCTCCCGTATGAAGTGATGTTCCAACTCAATATGCTTAGTCCTTGCATGGAACACCGGATTATTCGCCAGCTTGATAGCACTTTGATTATCTCCATAGATAGTAACTGGCTTGTTGATTGGCTCGAACAAGTCTTCAAGTAGTCTTCGAAGCCAAATGCACTCTTGAGCTGCGAGTGTTGAAGCTTTATACTCTGCTTCAGTGGTTGACAGCGACACTGTTGCTTGCTTCTTGCTGCACCATGAAACACTTGTGTCTCCACACAGAAACACATAGTCCGAAGTTGATTTCCGATCATCCAAATCTCCACCAAAGTCTGCATCTGTGAAGCCATAGAGAAAGACCTTGGCATTGTACTTATACACCAAACCCATGCCAAGAGTTGTCTTCACATACTTCAAGATCTTCTTTGCTGCTTCTAGATGTGGCTTCCTCGGTGTCTGCATAAATCGACTTACAAGACCAACCGCAAAGGAAATGTCAGGCCTTGTAATGGTTAAGTACAGAAGACTTCATACAAGAGATCGATAAGGTCGAGGATTGGGTAGCAGAGATCCTTCATCGCGCTTCAACTTAATGTTTACATCCATCGGAGTAGTACGTGTCTTTCCTTCATATACCCCGAACTTCTCAACAATCCTTTGCGCATAACTTTGTTGGCCGATGAATATTCCATCCTTTACTCTTTCAACCTCCAAACCAAGGAAGTTGTTAAGCTCACCCAACTTCTTCATCTCAAACCTTATTGACATATCCTCTTGTAGACGAGTGATTTCCGCTTCATCATTCCCAGAAATTATCAGGTCATCCACGTAAAGAAGAACTACCACGTGGACTCTTCCATTCTTCTTGAGGAATAGACTCGGATCAGAATTAGATGGGACAAACCCACAGAACTGAAGAAACTGAGCAAGCTTTCCATACCAGGCCCTAGGAGCTTGTTTTAACCCATATAGAGCCTTCTTTAGCTTGCACACATAGTCAGGATTCTCCCTTGATATGTAACCAAGTGGTTGCTCCATATATATTTCCTTATCAAGTTCTCCGTATAGAAAGGCATTCTTCACATCCAACTGCCATAACTTCCAGCCAAAGCTTGCAGCTAAAGATAAAAGCGAACGAACCGTAGTCATCTTCGCCACTGGACTGAAAGTCTCATCATAATCTTCTCCATACTTCTGGGAGACTCCCCGAGCAACCAACCTTCCTTTGTATCTATCAATGCTTCCATCCGTCCTTCGCTTGATATAGTACACCCACTTGCATGAGACGGGTTGGACATCCTTGGGTTTTGGAACCAAATCCCAAGTTTCATTCTTTTTAAGAGCATCCATCTCCTCCTTCATTGCGGTCTCCCACTCTTTAACTCCTTTTGCTTCATCATATGATGATGGCTCTTCTTCATCTAATGGAGCTGCAAAGTAGCATGAGTAAGTAGTGACAAACTTGTCATCTCTGAACCGAGCAGGCTTGACAATGTTCCGTTTCGGCCGTTGATTAGCCATGTAACCGTGGTCTTCTTCCTCATCTTCTTCTTGGTTAGTGCTCCCCCTTTCACCTTGTGTCTCTTGTTCAAAACTTCCACCTTCTTTTGGTATCTGAACGGCTGGTTCATCGCCTTTGAGGGAACCCGTACCATCTTTCTCAAACAAGACTTGAGGAGGTCCATAATAGGAAGAAACTTCATCAAAGACAACATCACGAGATACAGTGTACCTGTGTGTCTCTGGATCCATACACCTCCAACCCTTCATTCGTTCATCATAGCCAACAAAGATGCACTTCTTCGCCTTTGCCTCCAGCTTGGTTCTATCGAACACATGAACATAGCAGACTGATCCAAATACCCTGAGATGTTTCACCGTTGGCTTCTTCCTATGAACCATCTCATATGGAGACTTCATATTATTTGGACTAAGCGGCATCCGGTTGATGACGTAGGCTGCACATCTCATACCTTCCGCCCATAAGGCCTTTGGTAAATTCTTCGCATGTAGGCAGCTTCTACAAGTCTCGCTTAGATGTCTGATCTTTCTTTCTGCTACTCCATTTTGTTGAGGTGTATATGGACATGTAAATTCTCTCTTGATACCATGCTTCCAGCAGAAAGAGAGAAACTCTTTTGACATAAACTCCCCTCCATTATCCGTCCTTAGAGTTTTGATCTTCCGACCTAACTCTCCTTCCACGGTGACCTTGAATTCTTGAAACCTTGAAAATACCTCTGATTTTTCCTTCACGAAGTATACCCAAGTGTACCGTGAGAAGTCATCAACGAACAGCAACATGTAGCGGAACCCGGAATAGGAGGATGTTCTCGTTGGACCCATCAAGTCACTATGGACCCTCTCCAATGGAGCGCTGCATCGTGAAGTAGAGTTGTCAAATGGAAGCCTATGTGATTTTCCATATTGACAACCTTCACAAAGCATTCCTTCATTCTGAATCTTCAACTTTAGGAGCCCATTCACCAGATCTTTATTCACCATAACCTTCAACTTAGTCATATTTATATGACCAAGCCTAGCATGCCATATAAAGGCACTATCATTCGTACTCATCTTCTCAACATACGAGTTTGAGGCCGATAAGACATAAAGATCTTTAACCCGTGCTCCGGTGTGAACTACATCTGCCTTTAACTCCTGAATATTCTTCAACAATTTCACATCTTTTGGACCGAACAGAACGTAGTTACCTGAGTCTACTGTATTCACCACGGATAAAAGATTCTTTCTTACTCCAGGGACATGATATACATTCTTGAGAGTGATTGGGCTTCCATCATCTCCTTCAATTACAACAGTCCCTTCCTTCTCAACCCGGTGGACTGAATTATCCGCGGTAATAATGGCTTCTTTTCCGTCATGACTTTGAAGACTAGAAAATAACTTCTCATCTCTGGTAATATGATGGCTACAACCAGAATCCACGATCCAATCATTTCCTAAATTTTTAGTTTTGGATGTACCTGAAGATGCAGCCACCACCGTAAAGCATTTTCCCCAATCTTCGTCTTCAGCATGAGCTTTTGATTCCGCCATATTTGTTTCCTTCAGCTTGACTCTACAGTCCTTTTTGAAATGCCCAAGTTTTCCACACCGGTAGCACTTGAAATTCTTCTTATCTCCCGTAGAAGATCCTTCCCGTCCATCATTGTTCTTTGGACCTTCATTCTTGGTTTTGCCTTTGAAGCTCTGTTGCCTCCGAGCTACGAAAGCACTCCCCGAGTCATCTTGGATTTTGACTCCAGCCATTTGTGTGGCTAATGATTCTTGTGAAGCTAGCAGGTTCTCAAACTCCTCCAAGGAAGGTTGTGTAGCCCATCATTGAACGGAAGTCACAAACGGAATATACTCGGGCCGTAAACCTCGAATAATAGACCGTTTTAGCCGTGCTTCGGAAATTGATTCCTCCGGATTAAGAGTATTAATCTTAGAGCAAAGGTTCTTTACCTTGATGAAGAACTCTGAGATTGAAGACTCCCTCTGCTTCGCATTCGCCAGCTCATTCTCTAACAGCTGTAGACGAGCTTCATTCTTCTTGTTGAACAACTGATCCAACGCCTACCAAATGGAACTAGCGGATGTGCACCTTGAGACATGCTCAAATACTCCCGAGGATATTGACCTCTTCAATGCAAACTCCGCCTTGGCATTCTTTCGTGTCCATTCCTTTGTCGCTTCTGCAGTTGCAGCATCTCCCCTTGGTGGTGTTGTGCTGCTACCGCCGACGACATCCCATAAGTCCTCACTCACCAAGTATGACTCCATGCATGACTTCCATAACCGGTAGTTAGATTGGTTTAAGATCTCCATCCCCAATCCAACAACACGACCCATTGACTCCATACTTAGAAAAAACTCAAGCTCTCTTTAAATCCCGATCTTGAAAAGAACCAAATTAGAATGGCTCTGATACCATGTAAAGAAACCAACACCGATAGTGCTTTGCACAAGACCAAGACCGTAATACCCGAGAGATCCAAGAGAATAACCCTCTAAGTATGAGAATGAATATGGAAGAACAATTAGAGAATACTTGAAAAACTTTTAAAGAGAATTTTAGAACTTATGATGAACACTCTTTATTATTTCAACTTCTTGTACTTGTTACAAATGAGGAGGTGAGGAGGTATTTATAGCCTCCAAAAGATCTTACAACATAAATCTAGATTTTTCTACTCTAACCTCCTTAACCTAGATATTTCTTAATTTTCTAGATTTTTTTAAATATAATATCTAGATTTTTATCATAATCTAGATTTTTCTACACAAATATCTTATCTATAACCTCCTTACTTCTAAGATTTTTCTACCATAATATCTAGATTTTTATCATACAAATCTAGATTTTTCTACACAAATATCTTATCCATAACCTCCTTACTTCTAAGATTTTTCTATCATAATATCTAGATTTTTCTACACAAATATCTTATCACAAAATCAAGTTTTATTTCAATAAATACATATCCCCAGCTAAAACCTACATTACACAAAGGTCAACGAGATTAAGACGATATGAATGTGCAACTTATTTGATAAAATCTGTTTGACAACAATAATTATACGTTGAAAAATGATTAACTTACTGAGTTAACTTTTCCTCATCAATTAAATTTTTACCCACCATGTTTCATTCATGCATATAAGTAGGATTGCGGTTTTGAACAGAACGGAACTCGCCGAGCTGAACCAAACCAGTTTATAGAACCATCTAACCAAAGTGAACTGATATTTTATTTTGGTTTAATCGCCAGATTTCTTTTTGTAAAACGAACTAACTAAAATCTGAGTAAACCAAACCGAACTAGCCAAGATAAGCAAACTTTCAGACCTACACTTGACTTTTATGCAGCATATACATTGCTAAATTACATGACCATATGGAATATATATAATTATGGCAGCATATACATGCTAAGTTTTGTGTATATATAATTATGGCAGCATATACATGACTTTTGTGAATATACAGATAATGGTATCAGAGCCAACGCTTGCGGAAATAATTGAATGAATCATTATTTATGATAGATTGTTATTGAATGTTCTGGAAAACAAATTCTTGTTATGGCAAATTCCAACCCTCAAATAATCGATTCCCAGTTTGCAATTTCTACTTTACCTAAAAGTAAAAGCTGTTCATCTACATCTAATATAAACTCCCTTTACCAAATCGAATATGTTCCCGGAGATCAACTTCCAGAAACAACCCTCCCTTTAGTAAATCCTTATGAATACTTTTCTAAAAAACCAAATGCCTTTTCTGTAAAAGCAGTCAAAGAACTCATAAGACCTTCCAGCAGAAGAGTCTTAGAGTATGTGCAATCCAGCAAATTCTCGTCCTGCCAAGTTCCTGCTACAGAAGAAGAACAGTTCATCTCGTTAAACATTCCGCAGAACCTACCAAGACTATGGCAACAACAAGGCTACACACATCTCCACCTTGGGCTAACCTTACATGCTCGAAAAGGTCTGCCTGTCGTAGCTCGGATGGCCTTAATCGACTCAAGATTAAAGTCCTACCAACAAGCCTGCATCGGAACAGTCCAAACAACATTAAACGCTGGAACAGTATTTGTAACACTGTTTCCAAATTTTAATGTTTCACTCGCGGATCCAAACCTGCTACAAACGCTTAAAGTTCAGCTACAGCTTATTGGAGCACCTATGCAAGATAATAGCGTAATAGCAACGCTACATCACCAAATAGTCTACCGAATCCAAGATCATGCTTTAGATCTTTCACTTCCCTCATCTGATGACGCGTTATACCTGGAAGTGACATCAGCATCTCAAGCACCGAATTCAGCTCAAATTCCCCGACAAATCACTTGTGAAGAATTACTCAAGAGACTACCAGAGTCTTGGGTAACTAGCTATGAGAAGCTACACCAAGCAGCGCAAACACCTATTCAGACGTCAGAAGTCAGTTTCCAATCTCGGAGTGATGGAACAACGGAGATCAAGTTTGAAAAGCCAAGAACATCTTCATTTCAGAAGCAGCTATTCACTCAATTTGCTATCCAAATTGACGAAGACATGTTCTATGGTCCAGCAAAGGAGCAGATTCCAAAACCAATCTCATTCAAACAAGATGGATCAGTCGTATATCCATTCATGGACGAAAATGGACATCAATACTTTGATGTTTGCTCCTGCACTGCGTGCACATAAGATTTATACGAATCTGACGAAGATATATGGAGAAGACGGAGAAAAAAGAAAGATCCACTATACAAGAGGTATCTCGAAGGTGACCCCACAGTCGGACCACTAGGCGAAGGAGAAAAATACGAGTTTATTGTCCAATACTCAGAAAAAAGAGAAGAGCCCAGACTCATGATGATACAAGAAAGTGATTTTCCCTCTCCTGAAGATTTTATCAAAGACAATATCGCTCATACTCCAAAAATCCTTTCAAAAGCCAACAACTCCTCCGGTCCTGACCATCTAAGCCAAGGAGAAAAAGTCCTCAACTGGCAAACGGAGAACGCGTTGGCTCAAAATCAGCTGCTCACAACGATCAACCACAAATTTGATCAGCTCGCCAATAGCAATAATAAAAGATTAAGCAGCCTTCAGAGTTCAATAATGGAGATCCATGGACGACTTAACAATCTTCACCAAGAGATGATGACCATGGCTCAACACATGATGGTAAATACGTCTTCCTTCAAAAGCAAAGAAGCAGAGACAGCCAGCCTCAAAAATCAGCTGAGAGATCTGAAGAGAAGCTTGGAAAGTATGGTTCACAACCGGTCGCGAGCAGATACATACTTAAGTCCTTTTGGAAGTACTTTCTCTTGATTCCCCGCATATCAAGGATCTTACTCCCTAGGTTTTCTAACTGGATACCAAGAACAAATATCAAAGCCACCGCCTCCTGGATTCTTATCCTCAGATGAAGCTTTCACATCCTGATATGGCACAACCTCAAACGTTGACTACAAAGCAACTACGTCACGATAAAGGCCCAAGAAGCAAAAGGAATCCGAGTTCGTGGTCAATCCAACGAAGAAACCAACTCTTACCTCTTCTTCAAGCCACAAATCTGTTGAAGATACAAAGGACAAAGCAAAGGATATCGGAATAATCGAATTTTCAATGGCAAATCTTATCAATGCTATTAGAAATCCGACTGCCAATCCGACTGGTGATACAACAGTATCAACACTGCCAAATACCACAACTCAGCCCATCACAATAATTAATCATTACTCGGATACAAGCTCAAATAGCTATACCGAAGTCTCGGAAGAAGAATCACTTCCAAACCAATTTGCAATAGGCGAAGGATCAAAAATTCCCAAAGATGAGCCTGACGTCTACGAGGTGGATTCAAGCGACGAAGAGATGGATTATACTCAATCCAGATATCAAAAAAAATCATCAAGACCATTTGCTTCAAAAATCATGGTGTTCACATTTGATGGCATTCCATTCGAAAAATGGAATGACCGTCTTGACGAATTTCATGCGTGGATGAATTCAGAAGCAATTACGTCGCCGACAGAGCTCGTTATTCAGCAATTTACAGCAAGACTCTCTGGCACACTCAAAGAATGGTGGATTTCTCTCTGTGAATATCGACAGCAACAAGTCTATCAAACGACAATCTCATTGCTGTTAGGATAAATTCATAGAGAATTCATCGGCACACCAACCCATCTAAAAGAACAATTGCAAGAAGAATATTTCACTGCAAAATGTTGTTCGTTGAAGAAAAAAGATTTGGCAAAGCACTTTGAAAGACAAACAAAGAGATACTACGCCCTTGATGGTCTCAACAATCCAAGCCTAAAGCAAGTCTATCTCTCCTCAATTGACGGCTATCTCAGTCAACAAACCAAGCTATACATCAGAGATCAAGGTCAAACAATAGAAGATATTTCTATTGGCCAAATCCAACAACATGTCTTCAGTACACTCGATAAACTTTGCAAGCAAAAAGAATTCTGGATGGAATTCATGGACAAGTCCAAACAATTATCCAAGATTTGTGCAAGACCAGATCTGAACATCAAGTGTTCCAAGTCCAAGAAGGCCTGTTCATGCGACAAACGACACAAGTCAAGGAAGTTCAAAAAACCATTCCACAAGCGTTTTAACAAGTTTAGACGCAAGAGATTCTTCAGGAAAAAAAGAAAACCTTCAATAAGACTACAAAATGCTTTCTGTGTCGCAAGGAAGGACATTTTGCTAAGAATTTTCCAAACAAATCGAAGAAGAAGAAGCAGTATCTCATCAACTCAATATCTAGAGTTATCCCAGACATCGATTTAGAAAATTATGATCTCGAATCGATTCTATCTTATGATAGTGATGATCAAGATGCTATCTGTGGCTATTCCGACTATGATGATTCTTCTGTTTCATCAGTCGAAGAAGATGAAGAAGATTGTTGTTACAAGATTGATGAAATACCGCAACGAGAAAGGATTCAAACTCCTCTCTTACCAGTCACAATCTTCGATCCAAGAGAAAAGGTGAAACCAATTCATGCTATTGCATTCATCGACACTGGCGCTCATGCAACCATCATGAATCCGAAGATTCTCCCCTCTTCGATGTGGTTACCATATCATCAACAGTTCAGAGTTGCGAATGCTGGGTTATTATCAGTCAGACTCAAATCAAAGCCCATAACCATAGAACTCTTTCCGGGTTGTCAGATCACAACTGAAGTCCTTGGATCATCTGCACCAGGAAAAGATCTCATATTGGGATGGGATACTTATCAAGTATTAAAAAAGAAGTTTGACATCTCTCTCGAATCAAGAGGCATGAAGTGGAAGGCATACTACAAAGCTTTTACAACTATTCCTCATTTATTTGCAATTGAAAATCCTGCTGAAGTCAAAGAAACAACTGACCCCGATGAAACCACTGCCTTCAACAAAATTAAAGAAGAAATTTCACTGGTCTCTTGTGCAGAATCGCACACGGATTTCATCCAAAAGTGCAACAACCCATTGTGGTTAAACACAGAGTTCTTAGTCTCACTACCATTTAAAGATGAAGTTCTCACGACTCCTACAAAAGCGAGCCATGCAGGAATGCCACCCGCACTGTTGCAGCAAGCAAACGAAGAATGCGATCAGCTTGTCTCTCAAGGAATTGTAACGGCAACAAACTCGCCATGGGCATGCAAAGCCTTCTATGTTAACAATCGTGCCGAACAGGCAAGAGGAAAGCTCAGGCTAGTTATTGATTACAAGCCGCTTAATCAATACCTACAAGATATCAAGTTCCCATTACCAAATAAAAAGGCTCTCCTACAACATCTCCAAGGAGCAAAGATCTTCTCTAAGTTTGATCTGAAATCTGGATTCTGGCAGCTTGGTGTCAAACCTGAAGAAAAGTACAAAACTGCATTTTGTCTACCAAACCGCCATCTTCAATGGAACGTTTTACCTTTCGGTCTGAAGACGGCGCCATCACTATTCCAACAAGCAATGCTACGTATATTCAAGCCGCTTCTACATACGGCCTTGATATACATTGATGATATTCTGCTATTCTCTCCAAACAAAAAGGAGCATTTACAAGTCCTCAAACAGTTCCAAGACATAATAAAACAATATGGAATTATGCTCTCGGCCCGAAAGATGATCATAGCTCGGCCCAATATCGACTTTCTTGGAATGGAAATTAAAGAAGGACAAATATATATATATATCATTTTTTTTGCTTGCATTCGACAAAAATTCGAAGGAAATTTTGAAAAAACAAGAGATATGTTGTCTTGCACAATTGTGATGTGACAAATCACATATTTGGTTGCTAATTAGAGCATCCACATCAGTTCAGTTTCTAAAATGGGATTCTCATTTAAATAATATTCATATTTTAATGTAATTGAATTATTGAATAATATTTTAATATCTTTAGAATATGAACCACTTAGAAATTCACATGTAGCAATTGAGTTTCTCATGTGTATCTCAAGATATATAGTTTGTGAAATTATTGTATTTCTTTCTCTAACTTTTTTTTAGTTGTTTCTTTTCTTCTATTGTTAAGATACTAAGTAGGTTTCTCCGAGATATTATAACGTTTAATATGGTTTCACTTATATTTTAATATGGTTTCACTTATATTTTAAAGAGTTATAGCCTTATAGGGTTACATTTTTGGGATGGACTATTATTGTGGGATTGTATCGGGTCATATATAACTATGTGCAATGGATCTGTTGAATTATTTATTCAACTGTTTAATTGATGCAGCGTAAGTGAAACAACAAAAGAAAATGACGTATAATACTAAACTTAGTTGAATGCTCTTCTTTCAACTAGCTGAGTTAGAAAACGTAGGGACCAAAAAAAAGAAAAAACCTGGGACCTAGAATGCCACATGACATTTTTTTAATGGTGTTTGTTATACATACTCTTCTACTCGCGTGCAACTCAAAATGAGGCACAATATTTTTATGAATTAAGACATGTGTTTTTATTTCTATTGATTGTTGAAATTTTTGTTATTTTTTCTGGACTTAACTATTTTAACTCAATTATTTTATAGTAAACAATATATTTTCTCTTTAATATCATAATTTATAATTTTGTACTCTATAAATAAAATTTGTTTTATTTTATTTGGATACAGAAACTTTTTTTTGTTTACTATAATTTTTCTATTAGCAACTACTAAACTCTTGTTTTTCTGCTATTATTTTTCTATTAGTAACTACTAAACTCTTGTTTATATTTTTAAAAGAACCAAAATAGATTCCAATTAATAACCTTTTTAATTGAACTTCAAATGATAAATGTTATTAATATAAAACCACAAAAACAAAAATATAAAAATGAGAAAAAAATAGAGGGGTAGTGTTGAATACTATTAAAATTTTTTATAAATGTATAAACTTAAAAAAAAGTTAAATTATTAGAGGGAAGAAAGAGAACAGCAAGATGTTGAAATCGAAATCTATTGTATATAGTCTACCAAACGGACTTGATCAGTTTGTAAGTTATTAGGCTTAATAGTGATTAAAACCCAATTACTTCAGATTTAGAGTTTCTGGAATTTCCCGACATATAACATTCTCTTTGCCGTTTTCTCGCGTGCATCTAACGCGCGCTCTCTTTTCTCTCTCACTTTCATCGTCGTCGCCGTCTCTTCCTTCTGGTTTTGAGGCTCTCTCCGGTGACCGATGCCTTCGTCGGTTTACCGAGAGAGCCTCCTCTGATCTTTCTCTTTCTTTTAAGCTTCGAAACGAAGGTTCAGCCTGTCTCTGTGGATTCCGGTGGAGGCAACTTCAATCTCCGGCGGCGATGAGGCGTGGATGACCGGCGAACGAGCCTCGCGTATCTCGGGTTGCTCGGTGGAGAAGCCTTTCACGTTTTCTTCAGGTTGCTCTGCTCGAGGACGACGATAAGCACAGGTAGATCTCGCTCTCGTTTCTCTTCGAGTTCCGGGAGGGTTTAGTTCAAAGGTCCGGTGGGTTTTCGCAGCTTATCTGAGTATGCAACGTCGCTCTTTCTTTTTGATGCCGCGTGAGGATGGCGGTTCTTCACGGGCCGCTCACCTAGTCGATGGCGGAGGGACCTCAGATCGGATTGATGGAGTTGTCTCTGACAAAGGGGGAGGCTCCACGGGTAAGTAGGTTTTCCATTTTTTCTTCGGTTTCTCCGAGTCGGTCTTCTCCTGCCGGCGTTGTTGGCCGCGTCGTCGCAACCGAGTCCGTGAAGCTTCTCCGGTTGAGGTGGTGGCTCGATTCCTCGGCTGTCTGCAGAGTTGGTGGTTTAGGCCCCCGTCTCTCTCTTTCGGCGTTGGAAGACGGCTCCCCTCTCGGGCCCACCGGAAGCGGCAACACCATGTCTCCACCATGACCTCTTCCCACCGGAGACGCCTAGGTCAAATGGGTTACCGAAGTCGCGTTCGGTTTAGTCTCGGTTTTTCTCTTTGTTATTTTGTCCCGATTGAACTGGAGTTCGGTGTTTGTACCAATTGCCCGGTTTAGGGGTTATTAATAATAATAATAAAAAAAACATTCTCTTTGCCCTCGATCATTTTCGATATGTCCTAGCGTGTGGGATTCTGAGTCTCTGGGATTATTTAATTTAACAACTTTCTCTATAAAGATACGAACATCATTTTCAATGAATTGGAGTAGGTACACCAACTTCAGATATCATTCATTACACATCAATTCGACCTTTCACAATTTCTAGAATGTCCTCCTCCATATAAAATGATGTATATGAAGCCATATATATTGAAACTGCATCGACGAAGACCCACTTAAGTTCATACTCTTCACCATGGCCACACTTATATCCTTCTTTCTTCTCTCTTCTCTAACCTTGTCCTTAGTTCTAATTACGGTCACAGGAGAAACCCTCGGACGTAATTTCTTGCGTCACAAGAAAGAGAGGCTTATTGAAATTAAACTTGATTTTGTGATAATATATTTGTGTAGAAAAATCTAGATTTGTATGATGAAAATCTAGATATTATGGTAGAAAAATCTTAGAAGTAAGGAGGTTATAGATAAGATATTTGTGTAGAAAAATCTAGATATTATATTAAAAAAATCTAGAGAATTAAGAAATATTTAAGTTAAAGAGGTTAGAGTAGAAAAATCTAGATTTATGTTGTAATATTTTTTGGAGGCTATAAATACCTCCTCACCCCCTCATTTGTAAGAAGTACAAGAAGTTGAAAATAAGAAAGTATGTTCATCATAATTTCAAATACTCTCTCTAAAATTCTTTTAAGTATTCTCTAAGTGTTCTTCCATATTCATTTTCATACTTAGAGGTTATTCTCTCGGGTCTCGGGTATTATGGTCTTGGGCTAGTGCTAAGCACTATCGGTGTTGGTTTCTTTACATGGTATCAGAGGCATTCTAATTTGGTTCTTTCAAGATCGGGATTTAAAGAGAGCTTGAGTTCATTCTAAGTATGGAGTCAATGGGTCGTGTTATTGGTTGGGGATGGAGATCTTAAACCAATCTAACTACCGGTTATGGAAGTCATGCATGGAGTCGTACTTGGTGAGTGAGGACTTATGGGATGTCGTCAGTGGTAGCATCACAACACCACCAAGGGGAGATGCTGCAACCGCGGAAGCGACAAAGGAATGGACACGAAAGAATGCCAAGGCAGAGTTTGCGTTGAAGAGGTCAATATCCTCGGGAGTATTTGAGCATGTCTCAAGATGCACATCCGCTAGTTCCATTTGGCAGGCGCTGGATCAGTTGTTCAATCTCAGATTTCTTCATCAAGGTAAAGGAATCTTTGATCTGAGATTAATACTCTTAATCCGGAGTAATCTATTTCGGAAGCCCGGTTAAAGCGGTCTATTATTCGGGGTCTGCGACCCGAGTATACACCGTTTGTGACTTCCGTTCAAGGATGGGCTACACAACCTTCCTTGGAGGATTTTGAGAACCTGCTAGCTTCGCAAGAATCATTAGCCACACAAATGGCTGGAGTCAAAATCGAAGATGACTCGGGGAGTGCTTTCGTAGCTCGGAGGCAACAGAGCTTCAAAGGCAAACCCAAGTATGAAGGTCCAAAGAATAATGATGGACCGGAAGGATCTTCTACGGGAGATAAGAAGCGGTTCAAGTGCTACTGGTGTGGAAAGCTTGGACACTTCAAGAAAGACTGCAGAGTCAAGCTGAAGGAAACAAATATGGAGGAATCAAAAGCTCATGCTGAAGACGAAGACTGGGGAAAGATCTTCACGGTGGTGGCTGCATCTTCAGGTACATCCAAAACTAAAAATCTAGGAAATGATTGGATCGTGGATTCTGGTTGTAGCCATCATATTAGCGGAGATGAGAAGTTATTTTCTAGTCTTCATAGTCATGACGGAAAAGAAGCCATTATTACCGCGGAATATTCAGTCCACCGGGTTGAGAAGGAAGGGACTGTTGTCATTGAAGGAGATGATGGAAGTCCAATCACTCTCAAGAATGTATATCATGTCCCTGGAGTAAGGAAGAATCTTTTATCCGTGGTGAATGCAGTAGACTCAGGTAACTACGTTCTATTCGGTCCAAAAGATGTGAAATTCTTGAAGAATATTCAGGAGTTAAAGGCAGACGTAGTTCACACCGGAGCACGGGTTAAAGATCTTTATGTCTTATCGGCCTCAAACTCGTATGTTGAGAAGATGAGTACGAATGATAATGCCTTTATATGGCATGCTAGGCTTGGTCATATAAATATGACTAAGCTGAAGGTTATGGTGAATAAAGATCTGGTTAATGGGCTCCCAAAGTTGAAGATTCAGAATGAAGAAATACTTTTTGAAGGTTGCTGATGCTGCGTATTTTCGGGTGTGAAAACAACAACCAAATGTTATTTTATCGGTCCACGAGGAAAGCAAGAATAGGCACACCAAGAGTACAGGATTCTAATCGAGCTAAACGAATCAAGATTGTTTTTGTTTTTGGTTTTTATAAATAGAAAATAATAAAATCGGTTGTAAAATCGGTTGAAAAGATAATATTAACAAGCGTTAGGTCAACGAATATCGCAGGAGATTCAGAGCAGCGGATCAAACAACTATTCAGGCAGTGTTTAAGCATAAGTCTAGAACTCAAACATAAAGATAATATCAATCCACTGTCGTGGTATCAATAACTTTGTCTAACGATCTAGAAATCCTAACTGTCGTTGGTACTAGAAATCGTAAACAAGCATTAAGGATAGGTTCGATACGTTCACAATTCTCACTACATCTACTGTCATAGGTAATGGTTAAATTGCTCACCAATGTTTTATTCTAGCAACCTAGCAACTGTCGTTGTCTAAGTTTAACCAAATATCATAAAATCAAATGATCAATTTGATCTAAGCATTAAGAACAACAAAGGTGAAGACATCGATTTGAAATAACCTTTTTGTGTTTAACCCTAAAGCTCATGAATCCCTTTGACAAACCTTAACCTAACTAAGAGATCTACTCAGACATGATTAATGAAGAAGATAACAACGAGATTATAAAGTTCATAATAAAAACTTGAATAGATAATGAAAGCTGAATATAAACTTATAAGTACTTAATTAAAGCATAAATATAAGAACTGAAAGTAAAGACTGAAAGTAAAGACTGAAAGTAAAGACTGAAAGTAAAGAACTGAAAGTAAGAACTGAAGGTAAAAATGATAGAACTTGATTAAAGCATAAATATAAAGCTTAAAACAAACTAAATAAAACTTAATAAAAACATAAACATAAAAACTAAAAAAAAAGACTAAGAGCAAAGCTCTGAAGCTAGAGAAGAGAGGAGGAAGGAGATGGTGTGTTTTGAGATTGATGTTGTGAGTCCATTATATAGGCCAAGGTGAAGGGGAGTAGGTGAAGTGGGGAACGGTCGTTCTTGGTGTAGAACGATCGTTCCCGATGGTCGATCGAAGTAGGTGAGATGTGGAGTCGGGGAACGATCGTTCTGGTGAGGAGAAC
This sequence comes from Isatis tinctoria, assembly GCA_010577795.1. Classification (NCBI taxonomy): domain Eukaryota; kingdom Viridiplantae; phylum Streptophyta; class Magnoliopsida; order Brassicales; family Brassicaceae; genus Isatis; species Isatis tinctoria. Next base: position 30,146,903 of record CM021250.1, read on the forward strand.
GGTCGTTCCATAGTGTGTTTGTCGGGGAACGGTCGTTCTTATGGGGAGAACGGTCGTTCCCAAGTGTTTTTGCCGGGGAACGATCGTTCTGTTTGGGAGAACGGTCGTTCCGTTGTGCTTTTGTCGGCATGGTTGGTGAAGTGTGGAACGGGCACATGGGAGAGAACGATCGATCTTTGGTTTATGTCGGCAGGGTAGGTGAGTGTGGGAACGGTCGTTCTAGCCAAAGAACGGTCGTTCCATTGCTTGGCCAGAACGATCGTTCTACTCCAAGAACGGTCGTTCTTCACTTGGTCTTTTTCTCGTGTTTTCCCGACTCGAACATGTCCGTAACCGCCAAACTCCTTCGGAACTCCGTAAATCTGTAAAAGACTCAAAACAAAAGAAAAGACTCGAAAAACTAACAAAAGATGCAAATCAAAACTCAAACTGAATACTAAAAACGAATCAAAATACGTTAAAAACACGTAATATCAACTCCCCCCAACTAAAACCTTTGCTTGTCCCCAAGCAAAACCAGATATTTTACAAAGAGGAGAGGTTAGAAAAACGTGTGAAATTTGTAAAACTTATAGGACCATACTCTAAGTCAATTGCCCGTAAACCGCATTCGCAAAGTTCAGATCAAACCGTACTTCATTGTACTTCTCCATAACCGTAGTAAATAAATGAAATCTCATGATCAAGCAGAACTTAATATTTAACATTCATTATCAAATGCGTGTACTCTCACAAAGAGAATATCTAACATGTTATGGTCTAGGTATCAAGGTTGGTATTTGGTGGCTCAAGTGTTTCGGTTTCTTTTAGCAATATAAACAGATGCAAATCATTATGCAAAATCACCGTGAGACACAGACCAATTAGGAGGTACACAACTCTCCTTAACTCTAATCCTTCTACCCTTATTTAACAAGTCACAAACAAGAACATGATTTCTTTTAACGTTTCATGAAATTTAAAGATATTACCTTGACGACTTTCCCGGTTCCTTCCGTTTTATTTTTTTTTATTCTCTTTTTCGTTTTTTTTTTTTTTCTTTATTTTTTTTTTTATATATATATTTTTTTTTTTATATCGGAGAATGGAACCGGTTAGTCTCTAAGATCTGCATCAAAAGAATTTCAACAATGTAAGCTTATTTCTTGAATGTGAATAAAATCTTCTACCCTTTTAAAAGTTCACCCTCTTTTGAAACGAAAATTTTCAATGAATATATTCAAAGAGAGAGATCACATTTCTAGACACATCCCATGAGTTTAATCAGAAAGAGACCACCTATCTAGACACAATCCTAAAGAAAAGTTGTGTCGGTCCGTATACTCCATAGTTTTTGCACATGAATGCAATGACAGTAAACGAAGAAAAGTGGGTTTCAACATGGAAATGGTAAGGGTGTGGTACTAGACTAAGGATAAGTCTAGCCATTTGGAGTTAGCAAAGATTGGTAGAAATGATGCAAAGAAAACTCCAAATGTAAAATCCAATACATGATTATCAACCCCCTAAGTGAGATAAATTAAGTCCATATTAAGTTCCGATAATTCGATTAAGTTCAGATGATTTGAGAAATTCACTAAATGATCAAGTTATGGATTTTTCTGCGTTTCCAAACAATCCTCAAACAATGCTAAGCAGTCCTAAGGCAATGACATCAAACATGTTGCAATTCCAAAAAGTTTAACAATTTCACACATTGTTTTGACTCGATAAATGTTTTTTTTTTTTTTAATTCTTTTTGAAATTTTAAACACACCAAAATAAAATATAAAACATCCACAAAACACATCGTTAGTACACAAATGAATCCCTCCCCCAGACTTGTTTTTAACCGTCCCGGTTAAAACAAATCTGAATGAGAAACCCGCAAACTCATAAATAAAATAAAAATGTCCTAAATGGATTTGACAGTGGTGTAGGGACAAGAAAACTTACCTGAAGACGTGCACCCCCCTTCTATTTTTATTTTTATTTTTATTTTTATTTATTTTTTTATGGAGCACTCCGGCGGAGCAGGTGCTCGGAAACAGACTTGGGGTGCTCGCTCGTTTTTTTTTTTTTTTTTTTTTTTTTTAACTGAAACAAAGAAAAACAAAACCAAAAATCAATAGTAAATAAAAGAAAAACACTTACCAGCGGGTTGCCTCCCACCAAGCGCTTGGTTTAAGTCGTTAGCTTGACTTCTGAGCACAAGTGCTAATCATGAGAATCAAAAGGCTGAGCCAATGCACCTTTGGTCCTTCTCTTATTGGGACAAGAAACAATGTGCGCAAAAAGGCATACAATTGTCCGAAGGAAATAGACAATATTCTCATCAAGGAAGTTTACTACAAATGTAGCGTGTATCTTCAAATATTCCTTGACAGTGAGATGTTGTTGAGAATCAAATGCATTCGATGGAAAGATATAATCAACTTTAGCTTCAAACAAGTTTGTCACAAAATAGTCAACTTTATCTCCATCAATCTTATAAAATACCACATTCTCATTATCATCATCATTCTCAACCTTAGGGTTCTCTATCTCATCCAAGATCTTATCTAAATCAAATTCATCCCCTAGGTCAGATTTTTCAAGAAGCGATCTAGATTCCTCTAGCATTAAAGAGTTAAGCTCGAGATTATGATCATTCAAAGCACAAAGATAACTAGTATCAAAACATATTTCATGATAATCTCTAGCAAACTTTTCTACTCTTAAGGCATCTAGTCTTTGAGTCTCACATATCAAATCATAGCATTCATCAATGAGTATGGAGGAAGGTGAATCATAAGGTACATCTTCAATAGAAGGCATGTGACTATCCTCAAAATCTTGAAATTCAAAGGCTAAATCGGATGTACCTTGTAATTGGAATGGTGGAGCCCAATATATTACCTCCTTAAGTGAACGGGCTACCATTATCTCATAAAACGTAAGCTCTCTTCCTTCTAGTGCTGCTCGATATGATATGAGGTTCAACCGGATCATTATTGTTAGGTCACTCCTTTTCAGGATTGTATGCTGCGTATTTTCCACACAAAGCTTATCCAACTCCACTCTTTGTTCTGGTGTAAGTATGTTCTCATCAAGAGGCTCATCTTCAATGTATTCTTCAAATGTGTCCTCCTCTTCTTGTGGCCAATCTTTGTAGTCCCTGGCCATCAAAGTTAGTAAAAACCCCAGAAGTTTCTCTTTTTTTTTTTTTTTTTTTTTATAAACTAAAATTTAGACTCGGTAGATTCCAAATCTCAATGGCTATTGCTAATGCCTTCCCCGGCAACGGCGTCAATTTGATGCTGCGTATTTTCGGGTGTGAAAACAACAACCAAATGTTATTTTATCGATCCACGAGGAAAGCAAGAATAGGCACACCAAGAGTACAGGATTCTAATCGAGCTAAACGAATCAAGATTGTTTTTGTTTTTGGTTTTTATAAATAGAAAATAATAAAATCGGTTGTAAAATCGGTTGAAAAGATAATATTAACAAGCGTTAGGTCAAGGAATATCGCAGGAGATTCAGAGCAGCGGATCAAACAACTATTCAGGCAGTGTTTAAGCATAAGTCTAGAACTCAAACATAAAGATAATATCAATCCACTGTCGTGGTATCAATAACTTTGTCTAACGATCTAGAAATCCTAACTGTCGTTGGTACTAGAAATCGTAAACAAGCATTAAGGATAGGTTCGATACGTTCACAATTCTCACTACATCTACTGTCGTAGGTAATGGTTAAATTGCTCACCAATGTTTTATTCTAGCAACCTAGCAACTGTCGTTGTCTAAGTTTAACCAATATCATAAAATCAAATGATCAATTTGATCTAAGCATTAAGAACAACAAAGGTGAAGACATCGATTTGAAATAACCTTTTTGTGTTTAACCCTAAAGCTCATGAATCCCTTTGACAAACCTTAACCTAACTAAGAGATCTACTCAGACATGATTAATGAAGAAGATAACAACGAGATTATAAAGTTCATAATAAAAACTTGAATAGATAATGAAAGCTGAATATAAACTTATAAGTACTTAATTAAAGCATAAATATAAGAACTGAAAGTAAAGACTGAAAGTAAAGACTGAAAGTAAAGAACTGAAAGTAAGAACTGAAGGTAAAAATGATAGAACTTGATTAAAGCATAAATATAAAGCTTAAAACAAACTAAATAAAACTTAATAAAAACATAAACATAAAAACTAAAAAAAAAGACTAAGAGCAAAGCTCTGAAGCTAGAGAAGAGAGGAGGAAGGAGATGGTGTGTTTTGAGATTGATGTTGTGAGTCCATTATATAGGCCAAGGTGAAGGGGAGTAGGTGAAGTGGGGAACGGTCGTTCTTGGTGTAGAACGATCGTTCCCGATGGTCGATCGAAGTAGGTGAGATGTGGAGTCGGGGAACGATCGTTCTGGTGAGGAGAACGGTCGTTCCATAGTGTGTTTGTCGGGGAACGGTCGTTCTTATGGGGAGAACGGTCGTTCCCAAGTGTTTTTGCCGGGGAACGATCGTTCTGTTTGGGAGAACGGTCGTTCCGTTGTGCTTTTGTCGGCATGGTTGGTGAAGTGTGGAACGGGCACATGGGAGAGAACGATCGATCTTTGGTTTATGTCGGCAGGGTAGGTGAGTGTGGGAACGGTCGTTCTAGCCAAAGAACGGTCGTTCCATTGCTTGGCCAGAACGATCGTTCTACTCCAAGAACGGTCGTTCTTCACTTGGTCTTTTTCTCGTGTTTTCCCGACTCGAACATGTCCGTAACCGCCAAACTCCTTCGGAACTCCGTAAATCTGTAAAAGACTCAAAACAAAAGAAAAGACTCGAAAAACTAACAAAAGATGCAAATCAAAACTCAAACTGAATACTAAAAACGAATCAAAATACGTTAAAAACACGTAATATCAGTTGCCAATATGGAAAATCACATAGGCTTCCATTTGACAACTCTACTTCATGATGCAGCGCTCCGTTGGAGAGGGTCCATAGTGACTTGATGGGTCCAATGAGAACATACTCCTATTCCGGGTTCCGCTACATGTTGTTGTTCGTTGATGACTTCTCACGGTACACTTGGGTATATTTCGTGAAGTAAAAATCAGAGGTATTTTCAAGATTTCAAGAATTCAAGGTCACCGTGGAAGGAGAGTTAGGTCGGAAGATCAAGACTCTAAGGACGGATAATGGAGGGGAATTTATGTCAAAGGAGTTTCTCTCTTTCTGCCAGAAGCACGGTATCAAGAGAGAATTTACATGTCCATATACACCTCAACAGAATGGAGTAGCAGAAAGGAAGATCAGACATCTAAGCGAGACTTGTAGAAGCTGGCTACATGCGAAGAATTTACCTAAGGCCTTATGGGCGGATGGTATGAGATGTGCAGCCTATGTCATCAACCGGATGCCGCTTAGTCCAAATAATATGAAGTCTCCATATGAGATGGTTCATAGGAAGAAGCCAACGGTGAAACATCTCAGGGTATTTGGATCAGTCTGCTATGTCCATGTGTTCGATTCTCATAGAACCAAGCTGGAGGCCAAGGCGAAGAAGTGCATCTTTGTCGGCTATGATGAACAAAGGAAGGGTTGGAGGTGCATGGATCCAGAGACACACAGGTACACTGTATCTCGTGATGTTGTCTTTGATGAAGTCTCTTCATATTATGGACCTCCTCAAGTCTTGTTTGAGAAAGATGGTACGGGTTCCCTCAAAGGCGATGAACCAACTGTTCAGATACCAAGTGAAGGTGGAAGTTCTGAACAAGAGACACAAGGTGAAAGGGGGAGCACTAACCAAGAAGAAGATAAGGAAGAAAACCATGGTTCCATGGCTAATAAACGGCCAAAACTGAACATTGTCAAGCCTGCTCGGTTCAGAGATGATAGTTTTGTCACTACTTACTCATGCTATTTTGCAGCTCCATTAGATGAAGAAGAGCCATCATCATATGATGAAGCAAAAGGAGTTAAAGAGTGGGAAACCGCAATGAAAGAGGAGATGGATGCTCTTAAGAAGAATGAAACTTGGGATTTGGTTCCAAAACCCAAGGATGTCCAACCAGTCTCATGCAAGTGGGTGTACCGTATCAAGCGAAGGACGGATGGAAGCATTGATAGATATAAAGGAAGGTTGGTTGCTCGGGGATTCTCCCAGAAGTATGGAGAAGATTATGATGAGACTTTCAGTCCAGTGGCGAAGATGACTAACGGTTCGTTCGCTTTTATCTTTAGCTGCAAGCTTTGGCTGGAAGTTATAGCAGTTAGATGTGAAGAATGCCTTTCTATACGGAGAACTTGATAAGGAAATATATATGGAGCAACCACCTGGTTACATATCAAGGGAACATCCTGACTATGTGTGCAAGCTAAAAAAAGCCTCTATATGGGTTAAAACAAGCTCCTAGGGCCTGGTATGGAAAGCTTTCTCAGTTTCTTCAGATTTGTGGGTTTGTCCCATCTAACTCTGATCCGAGCCTATTCCTCAAGAAGAATGGAAGAGTCCACGTGGTAGTTCTTCTTTACGTGGATGACATGATAATTTCTGGGAATGATGAAGTGGAAATCGCTCGTCTACAAGAGGATATGTCAATAAGGTTTGAGATGAAGAAGTTGGGTGAGCTTAACAACTTCCTTGGTTTGGAGGTTGAAAGAGTAAAGGATGGAATATTCATCGGCCAACAAAGTTATGCGAAAACGATTGTTGAGAAGTTCGGGGTACACGAAGGAAAGACACGTACTACTCCGATGGATGTAAACATTAAGTTGAAGCGCAATGAAGGATCTCTGCTACCTAATCCTCGACCTTATCGATCTCTTGTAGGAAGTCTTCTGTACTTAACCAATACAAGGCCTGGCATTTCCTTTGCGGTTGGTCTTGTAATTCGATTTATGCAGACACCGAGGAAGCCACATCTAGAAGCAGCAAGGAAGATCTTGAAGTATGTGAAGACAACTCTTGGCATGGGTTTGGTGTATAAGTACAATGCCAAGGTTTCTCTCTATGGCTTCACGGATGCAGACTTTGGCGAAGATCTGGATGATCGGAAATCAACTTCGGGCTATGTGTTTCTGTGTGGAGACACAAGCGTTTCATGGTGCAGCACGAAGTAAGCAACAGTGTCGCTGTCAACCACTGAAGCAGAGTATAAAGCTTCAACACTCGCAGCTCAAGAGTGCATTTGGCTTCGAAGACTACTTGAAGACTTCTTCGAGCCAATCAACAAGCCAGTTACTATCTATGGAGATAATCAAAGTGCTATCAAGCTGGCGAATAATCCGGTGTTCCATGCAAGGACTAAGCATATTGAGTTGGAACATCACTTCATACGGGAGAAGGTGCTTGATGGAACGATTGAAGCTTTGGAGGTTCGAAGTGAAGACAATGTTGCAGATATCTTCACCAAGTCACTGCTAAAAGGCCAGTTTGAGCTACTTCGTTCAAAACTCAGGATGGTTGACAAAATCAAGTTTAAGGAGGAGTATTGAAATTAAACTTGATTTTGTGATAATATATTTGTGTAGAAAAATCTAGATTTGTATGATGAAAATCTAGATATTATGGTAGAAAAATCTTAGAAGTAAGAAAGTTATAGATAAGATATTTGTGTAGAAAAATCTAGATTTTTATGATAAAAATCTAGATATTATATTAAAAAAATCTAGAGAATTAAGAAATATCTAAGTTAAGGAGGTTAGAGTAGAAAAATCTAGATTTATGTTGTAAGATCTTTTGGAGGCTATAAATACCTCTTCACCCCCTCATTTGCAAGAAGTACAAGAAGTTGAAAATAAGAAAGTGTGTTCATCATAAGTTCAAATACTCTCTCTAAAATTCTTTTAAGTATTCTCTAAGTGTTCTTCCATATTCATTTTCATACTTAGAGGTTATTCTCTCGGGTCTAGGGTATTACGGTCTTGGGCTAGTGCTAAGCACTATCGGTGTTGGTTTCTTTACAAGGCTAACCCATTTTAGAGTGTATTGGCACGACATTGGACGGCAAAGATCCAACTTCGGTCCTAATCATTAATCCTCCAAAAAACTACACGGGAGCAACGGGTTTCGGCGGCATTCGTATGATTGATAACCCATTAACCCTAGCCCCGAAATTAAGCTCCAAAATGGTTGGAAGAGCACAAGGGTTTTATGCATTCACATCTAAAGAAGAGTTTGGATTGTTGATGGCTATGAATTTTGAAATCTCTGAAGGGAAATACAATGGAAGCACGATCACAGTGCTTGGAAGAAATTCAGTGTTTGATAAAGTGAGGGAGATGCCTGTGATCGGAGGAAGTGGGCTTTTCCTATTTGCTAGAGGTTATGTTCAGGCAAGAACACATGTGTTTGATCTAAAGACAGGGAACGATGTCGTAGAGTATAATTGTTATGTTTTGCATTATTAATTCTTAATTTTTAGTCTGTTGTTATTTTTTATTGTATGGTTTGGGACAGTTTATGTGTCGCTTTAACCAATTTATGAGTGTATTTCGCTTGTTTTTTACTTCTGACAACTCATTATACTGTAATCAAAGAAGAGATCCATCAAAGAGTAGTGTCCTCTAGTATGAATCAGAGCTGTGATACTATTAGTTGAGCAGAGCTCATCGGAGAAGAAGAAGTTTGTAACAAACTATTTCTGATTAATTGTACCGAAAATGATTACAAGGCTCTTATATACTCGAGCATTAACCTGGATAGGACTCGGTACAATTGATAATATCAATCAGAACTAAACCAGTATAAACCATATTATAATATTCCCCCTCAAGATGGCAATGTGATAGATTTCAATGCCATCTTGCCCACAAGAGAGTAAAACTGAGTAGGAAACAAAGGTTTAGTGAGGATATCTGCAATCTGATCAACTGTGCGCACATGAAGAGTCTTGATGTAGCAAACTTCAATACGCTCTCGCACTTGATGACAATCCAACTCGATATGTTTTGTACGCTCGTGAAACACAGGATTGTTGGCAATGTGCATTGCAGCAGTCGAATCACAATAAAACGCGACAGGAGCTAGATGTGGAGCATGAAACTCAGGAAGAAGATTGCGGAGCCAAACAACTTCACGAGAAGCAAACTCCATTGCTCGATACTCTGATTATGCAGAGGAATGCGAGACTGTTTGCTGCTTCTTAGACTTCCAGGAGATCATTGCAGTGCCAAGAAACATACAATATCCTGAGGTAGATCGTCTTGTATCAGGGAAAGACGCCCAATCAGCATCTGTGAAAGCTTGCAACACCAAGTCTGATGTAGACGAATAGAACAAACCAAGGCCAATCGTTCCTTTCAAGTAATGAAGGACCTTATATGCAGCCTGAAGATGAGATTGCTTCGGAGCAGAAGCAAATTGGCACAGCTTGTTGACATCATAGGTTATATCTTGCCGAGTAATCGTCAAATACATCAGCCAGCCAACAAGTCATCGAAAAACTGTACCATCTTCAAGCAGAGGTTCGGCAGAGTCCTGCATCAGTTTGAGACTTGGATCCATAGGCACTGAAGCTGGTTTGCAAGCTAACAAGCCTGTATCATCCAACAGATTCAAAGTATATTTCCTTTGACAAATGGAAATACCTTTGCTTGATCGAGCTATTTCAAAACCAAGAAAATATTTCAAAGGCCAAGATCACGAAGCTTGAATGCTGACTTCAGATCTTCCTTTAGCTGATCAACTGCAGCATCATTGTTACTCGCAATGATGATATCATCAACGTAAACGAGAACGGCAAGATAAGTACCTTTGTCGTTACGGATGAAAAGAGTATGATCTGTTCGAGATTTCTTAAAACCCAATGATCTCAACGTACTGCTGAATTTGAGAAACCATTGTCTTGATGCTTGTTTCAAGCCATAGAGAGACTTCCGAAGTTTACTAACAGCATTCGGAGGAAGAATTTCCCCCTTCTTTGGTGTGTACCCTGGTGGCAAAGTCATGTATATCTCTTCTGTCAAATCACCATTCAGGAACGCATTAGACACATCAAGTTGAGTGAGACTCCATTGTTTCGCAGCTGAGACAGCTAGAAGAGTCTTAAATGTCGTCATTTTCGCTACAGGAGAAAAAGTCTCAACAAAGTCTATTCCTTCTTGTTGTGTGTACCCTTTAGCCACTAAACGTGCCTTATATCATTCCAGAGAACCATCAACTTTTACTTTGACTTTGAAAACCCACTTGCACCCAATAGCATGCTTATCAGGAGGAAGAGAGCAAATGGTCCAAGTATTGGTACTCTCAAGAGCTATCAGTTCTTCATTCATCGCTGCTAACCATTCATCAAACTTCTTAGCGTGAGTGAACGAAGTAAGTTCAGCATGAAGAGCAACTGAGCAAATGTAGGTCTTATACTCATCTGATAAGCTGTCGTAAGACATGTATGCAGATAAAGGATATGGAATATCTGTTTCAGATTCGCTGATGATGCAGTAATAGTCTTGAAGATAAGCCGGAAGTTTGGATAGCCGCTTATTCTCAGGAGCAATTGCTGACCAGAATCAACAATATCAACAGAATCAACAGGCAACACAACAACATCTGAACCAGAATCAGCAGAATCAACCACAACCGGAGTAGAGGAGTCTGTTGTAGCTGTAGGTACAGAGAAGATATGAGGAATAGGTGTTGTCTGATCCGTAGCATAGGGAAAAATGTCTTCATGAAATGTAACATTCCGTGAAATATGAATCCCATTTGTGTCCATATCCAACAATTTGTAACCCTTGTACCCTGCTGGATATCCCAGAAAAATGCACGGTTTTGCACGAGGCTGAAACTTATTTCTGCCTTTTGATGAAGTTGAACAATAAGCGAGACAGCCAAATACCCGAACACCTTTGTAATCAACCTTTTTAGAGGTGAGTACTTCATAAGGAGACTTGTCATGTAGCAGAGGCGTGGGCAGCCTATTGATAATGAATACTGCTGTCAGGACACAATCTCCCCAAAACTCTAGTGGAAGGTGAGACTGAAACATAAGAGAGCGAGCAACATTAAGAATGTGCTGATGTTTCCTCTCCACGACAGAGTTTGTTCGGGGGTTTCAGGACAGGAGTGGTATGGGATGATGCCTTTTTCTTTGAAGAGTTTCACAAACTTCAATTCTGGAGCATTATCCGACCTTACTGCTTTAACCACTGTCTTATACTGTGTTTCCACCAGCTTCAGAAAATCTGGGAAAACGGTAAGAACCTCATCTTTGGTGTGTAACAGATATAACCAAGTAACCCGAGTATGGTCATCAACGATGGTTAAGAAATATCTGTATCCTTCAGAGGTTGGAACAGAGAAGGGCCCCCAGATGTCTATGTGCAAAAGATCAAATGCTTGTGCACACATGTTGTTAGAAGATGGAAATGGGAGATGCTGTTGTTTCACAAGAGGACAAATTTTGCAATGAAATGCATCTTTATTTCTTTGTTTAAACCCAAGTACATTATTGATTATATCAGTCTTAGATATTGAAGGATGTCCTAGTCTATTGTGCCACAATCCAGAATCAACAACAACATTAGTAGAAAACTGAAAAGTCTGTTGAGAAGAAGAACTAGCAATGCTCGTCGTGTCCAGAACGTAGAGATTCGAGATTTGCTCAGCCTTCCCAATCATCAATCCCTTTGTATGATCCTGTATGATAGAAGAATCAGGATCAAAAACAATTCTGCAGCCTACATCTCTTGTCAACTGACTGACACTGATCAAGTTCAGTCGAAAATCCGGTATATAGAGGACATTATTCTAAACCAGACAATCATTCAATCTGATTTTGCCTTTTACACCAAATCCAGTAAGGAGCGTGACAGATGTATTCGTAGCATCAGAAATTTCCTCAAACAATGATTTATCATGAGCAACATGATGTGTGGCACCACTGTCTATAATCCAAGAGTCGAAGCATAAATAATTCTTCGTAGCTCTCAACATACCAACAAAGCAAAGGGTAGAGGCAGAGAAGGCCTCAGATGAGGAAGCAAAACAGTTCATCTGAGCGCCAGACAGTTGTGAGTTGAAGTAAGCAATGACCCCAGCGATCTGATTTTGGTAAGATTATGAACCATATCCACAAGCATCAGGAATAGCAACTTGAGCCACAACCGGATTGGAATCCTTTGTGTTATTCGATTGTTGTAGGCTTGTAGCTTCTCTGACTGTTTCCCTTTGTGCTTAAAGCCCGTAGGATATCCATGAATCTTATAGCAAGTCTCAACGGTGTGACTATTGTAACCACAATGAGAGCATACTGGCCGGTTTTGTTTCGGATGAACAGCTTGAGTTTCATTAACATAAGGTACAACCACAGTCGACTGAACAGGAGCAGAGACTTGAAACGCTGTGGCACTCGGAACCGGAAGTATGTTCCTCTGACTATGATCTTGATCCAACAGGTTATACACCTCAGAGAGTTCAGGTATATTCTTTTTCATGATAATCTGACTCCTGATCACTGCATACACATCATTCAAACCAGCTAAGAATTTGATTACCTTAGCATGTTCTGCCTTGGTTTATGTAGCCTTACAACAATCACAATGATGGCAAGTTTCAACATAATTAGCACCATCTAACTCATCCCAGAGTGTTTTCAAGGTGGTGTAATATGACGCCAAATCCATTGGACCTTGTTGGAGAGACCATACCTGTTGAGATAGCTGATATGAGCGTGGAAGGTTGGTTATGTGGAATCGAGTAAACAGATCATTCCGGGTTTCAGAAGCATCATTGAAACGAAGGATGCTCTTGTAGATCTGCTTGGAAACCGCATTCAACAACCAATATTTCACCATTGAATTACATCTAGACCAGATCCTGAATCTAGCATGCGATTCACTAGGCCTCGGAATAGATCCATCAATGAATGATAGTTTATTCTTAGCATCTAATGCAATCTTAATTGCAAGACTCCAGTTCTCATAATTTGTACCATCTAATACTTCAGAGATGATAGAAAGACCTGGATTGTCGCTATTCGTGAGATAGAATGGCGAATGAATGATATCCGGAGCTACCGTCATCGGTTCTGGAGAAAATGGCGATGCCGGAGGTGAGACTTCAGGAATGGAAGCTCGGCGAGCTGAAGAAGTGGCGGAACGAGCAAGACGACAAGTGACTCTTCGACCGATCGCCATCGTAATGAGCTGGAGAATCTGTAATTTGTGATTTTACCGATTGTTGGTGGAATAACCAAAATCGATCACATAAAGCAAGAAAGAGATCAGACAAGAGAATCGTCAAGTGATCTAGGTCAAAGGAGAACCGAAAAGAGAAGATCGGTTTGAAGTTTGAGCTTCAAACGCTCTGATACCATATTAGTTGAGCAGAGCTCATCGGAGAAGAAGAAGTTTGTAACAAACTATTTCTGACTAATTGTACCGAAAATGATTACAAGGCCTTTATATACTCTAGCATTAACCTGAACAGGACTCGGTACAATTGATAATATCAATCAGAACTAAACCAGTATAAACCATAGTCTAATAGATACCTAAAACTCCGCTACTGGCTGGGTGTTCGTAAGAAAGAAAATGATGTAAAATTAAAAAATAGATTTATATAGGATTATTATATAATAATGGGTGATACATTCCCGCCGGATTTTAGTAGTCAGATTTTTTTGTTTTACGTATATTAATATAAGTTTTATGTTATTTCAACAAACAATATTATTGATGACTGTATTCATGACTGGTTTACGGGAGATCTTAGAGGAATCATTGTAACCAGTGGCGGAGCCTGAAACTTTTTGTACTGAGGTCAATTTTAAAAAATTTATAAGCTATCAAAACACTACGAATGTACTCTACGATCACTCATAGCTTAAAATTTCTTAGCATGGTTTCGTCTATTACATTTTCAAATATGGTTTTTTATTAAGCAAATGAGATGACGACTTAAAACTGATCACCGATGCAATTCCGTAATACTTTTTTGACGATTTTCATTCCTGGAAAACATATCTCTATAATTACGATAGCAACACGTAAAATCAAAACTAACTTCAAAAGCCTATAAACTAAATGATGTGACATATGTTTTCTAGTTTCTACAATCACTCGCTATAGGTTTCCAAGATTTTTCAAATCAGCAAACATGTCATCTTCTTGTAAAATATAAAGTTATCACTTAAGAGATATACACTCCACACAACTAAAATTCTCAGGCTAAAATGCAACCAATATCAAACCCATTAGATACTAAAATTAAATTTTATTTTTGCTTAATGTTTTATAATTGTTCTATATATGGGGTCAAACTTTTTTTTCTTGCGGGATCATTATATTTTGAAATAAATAAAGCACATAATTTTGAAAACTTGGTGGGGTCAGCTGACCCCTACTCTCTCTGTGCATCAGCCCCTGGTTGTAACCATTTAAATGAACTGTTGCAATTCTACAGAAGAAAATTTGGAACTGATTAATTCATTCAAACTCTTATGATCAATCATTGTATTTTTTGTGATTAAACCATTGCAACTTTTGGTGAGTAATCATTGCAGGTTTCAGTGATCAACTATTTTAATTTTTGGTAATATCAATTATTGTTAACCATTGCAATCTTTGGTGGCTAACATTTAGTCTCTCTTAAAATACGTGTGGGGAATACAATGTGAAACATAAAAACAGAAAGAAAGAAAGAGGGAGAGAGATTCACTTTTTCAAGAAATAATCAAAGATCTTTCAAGAAACTCACACAAACACGAGAGAAACTTTATATGTATCTTTTTTTTTTAAAGAAATGTTAAATTAACTTCAAAAGAAAAAATCCATTTTTCCACTAGAGGATACAAGAGTTGTTTTTAGCTATAAAGTAGGTTGCAAAGAGATTACAATGATTCAGAAGGAATTATCTGTGAATTTGTTGATGGTCTGTCACCATGTCTGCGTTTTGTTCCTTTCCCACCAGATATGGTAAAGACTTGCTTGGAATACATATCTAAATAGAAACAAAACAATCCTCTCTCTGTCAAGACTATGAAGCAGGACAACCAAGCGATCCCAATCTAGTGAGAAATCATTTCCCAGCAAGTTAGAAGCCAAAGCTCTCCAAATTTCAGTAGCATAAGGGCAAGCAAAGAAGAGATGGTTTCTTGTCTCTAAATCGCAATCACATAGACTGCAACCAACAAACGATCCAGTGTTCCATCTTTGAGTTTTATATGCGGTAGTGAGTCGATCCCGTATGGCCAACCAAGTCATGAAACGAAATTTCGTGTAGAGTGCTTGAACCATAGTCCGACATACCATTCTTGTTCCAAACATATGTTCCGAAGAAGATTCTAGGTACCTTTAGAAGTAAATTTTTTCGAGAAGGTGTTTTCTGAGCTGCGCCATAGGTCCACATCCGTTCCAGCATTTGAATCTGAAAATCTAACCAAAGCAGCATCAATATCCTTCAGTATCTGAGATCGGTATGGTTGGTGTCGCCGTGTTGCGCGGGCATAGGCAACCGAAGCATTTTCCGGAATTCCCATTGCAATAAACCCACGTGATCCAGTTAGATCAATAAGCCTACCCATGTCTGACCAATGGTCATGCCAAAAAGAGGTTTGTTCACCATTTCCCACCTCTTTTCGATGGAAACTCTTTGCTAAGTCTCTGTATTTTAGTAATTTTTTCCACATCCAAGAACCTGCTTGAGTGATTGAAACTGACCAGAAGGAGCAGTTGTTGAGTAGTGTTCTGCGTGACCATTTCACCCGGAGAGAATCACCCTTCAAGATTCTCCAAATCAACTTTAGGCAGGCGACTTTATTTGCTTCTTTCAGGGATCTAATACCAAGACCCCCCTCCTTTTTTGTCTTGCAAACATCCTTCCAGGCCACTTTTGATTTTGTAGTTTTTAATTCTGGTCCTGACCATAAAAAAGCTGCACATAAATTTTCAATCTCTGTAATACATGCACTCGGTAAGCGGTAAGCAGTTATCCAAAAATTCACAATACTCGCAATAACAGATTGAAGGATTGCAGTCTTCCTCCAAAGGAGAGAAAACGAGTTCTCCAAGAGCTCATCTGCAAGCAAATGTGATCCACCAAGGTTGCATAGTCTGATTTTTTCATTTGTTTAGTGAGCAGAGGGAGACCCAAGTACCTGACTGGAAATTGACTTGTGGCGAAGGGAAAGGAATCAGTTATTTCTTTCTTTGTTTGGTCTTTGATTCCTGCGAGATAGAGCGTAGACTTCTCAATACTTATGTTTAAACCTGAGATATCTGTAAATTCATCAAAGATCGTGAGAACTCCTTCAATTGATCGTTTTGTTCCTTCAACAAAGACAAGAAGATCGTCTGCAAAGCAGAGATGCGTCTATCAAGTGAGAAAGAATGTTCATGTAGAGAACAAATAGATAGGGTGACAGAGAACATCCTTGCCTTAAGCCACGTGTGCTTTGGAAGTAACCCGCAAGTTCTCCATTAACTTGAACGGAGAAGGACGGAGAGGAAATACAGAGTTCTATCCAGTGAGTGAACAAAGGAGGGAATTCCATTGCCTTAAAACTGTTTAGGAGAAGCTGCCACTGGACAGAGTCGAAGGCCTTCGAAATGTCTATTTTCATGGTGCATCTAGGGGAGATGTTTTCCTTATGATAGTCCTTTACCAGTTCAGTTGCAAGGAGCACATTCTCCATGAGTAATCGTTCCTTGATGAACGCTAACTGATTTTGATTGATAATTCCAGGTAGAATATCTTTCAGCCTATTCGCCACAATCTTGGAGATGACTTTATAGTGCACATTGCAGAGAGAGATAGGTCTGTAGTCATTCATCTCAGATGCGTCCTCCTTCTTTGGAATTAATGCCATAATAGTAGAGTTTAATCCTTTTGGTAGAAAACCCAATGTGAAGAAAGATTGAGTTGCTGCAATAAAATCTTTTCCTACAATAGGCCAAGCTGCCTTGAAAAATTCACTAGTAAATCCATCAGGACCAGGGGATTTACCATTTGGCATTGCAAACAAAGTATTCCGGATTTCTTCCTCAGTAACTGTGCGCATAAGGGAGGCTTGGTCTTGAGCTGAGTAGCAAAACGGAAGTAGCTCAGCGAGAGCCTCTACTGAGATGCCTCTGTAACCGACTGGTGTAGTGTTGAGGAAGTCCTGAAAAAAGCGAACCGCTTCATTTTTCAAGTCCTCCGGTTCTGTTGCAATTTTCCCACTTGGCAGTCTGATTTCTCGTATAGAGTTTTGTGATTTCTTGCTTTAATGCTGTTGTGAAAAAACTTATTATTTTGATCTCCAACTTCAAGCCAGTGTATCTTTGCTCTTTGTTTAAGAACCTACTCCTCAATATTAGATAGATGTTGCCATCGCTCGTATGCACTCCTCTCTTCCTCCATAGCGTTCTCATCTGGATTCTGCAGAGTTGCTGTTTGTTTCGAACAGAGAAGGTCATATGCAGATTGCGTTCTCTTTGAAAGATCTCCCAAAAGATCCTTCTCCATTGCTCTAAGAGGGGACTTCAGAGCTTTCAGTTTCTTTGAAAACCGAAATATAGCTGATGTAGATGGGTACAGTGGTGTTGTCGTGTTCCAGAAATCTTCTACCAACGGTAGAAATTGTGGATTTTACGCCAACACATTTATGAATTTAAATGGCTTCTTCTTCTGTGAGGTAGTAGCAGTGAACATAATTCTTCCCCTGAGATGGTCAGAGCAGCCACCTGATTCAAAAACTGCGTAGGATGTGGGGTAAGTTTCAATCCAGTGTTCATTTACAAGAACACGGTCCAGTTTTTTGCATATGAGACCCTCAACTCTTTTATTTGACCATGTGAAAAGAGGCCCATGAGAACCTAGATCTTGCAGAGAACAGGACAGAATCACATCTTGAAATTCTCTCATACCTCGGGTATTAGAAGATCTAGTTGTTAAGCTTGAGATTTCCTCTCTTTCTAACGCCTCATTGAAGTCTCCACATAGCATCCAAGGCATATTACGAATCATGGGAGAGTTTTGATGAGACTGGATATCCTCCCAAAGCTGACGACGTTCATTTCTCAGATTCGAAGCATAAATAAAACTGCAGAAAAATTCCCTTGCAGCACCATCTAGATAGACTGAACACGTAATCATCTGTCCGCTTTTAAACATGGGTGTTAGCCGAACATTCTCCCGCCATAAAACCCAGATACGACCTAATCCATCATGTTCATAGTTCGTCATAACTGACCAACCGGGAAAAGTAGCCGCAATCATTTTTTTGATGTTGATTTCCCTAACTCTTGTCTCTACTAGACAACCAAACTGGAACGAGCTTCTTCTGAACCAATCTCTGATGATTCCATTTTTTGAAGTTAAATTCAGACCGCGAACATTCCAGAAGAAGCTCGACATTAAATGTCATGTGGAGAAAACTTTTTTACCCACGCCTCCAAGATTCTTCTTCTTGATGAGGTGAGCAACTGAGCCTGGTTTTTGTTTTGAAGCCCTCGGAAGGTACACTCTTATATCAGCAACTGCTGTTTTTGGTTTTTCTCCGTAACAACAACCTCTGCTTCATTTTCTGGCTTAAATTCACCTTCCTCCGTAACATCCTCTGCTATTGTTTGTGTTTCATTCTCTGCCGCATCGATTGTTTCTTCTTCGTCTGCTAAGACTGAGAAACGTGAGGGTGAGATTATTGGAGGTTGATCTACTTCCTTTCCGAAGTCTGTTTCCTTCCCTACACGTGAAGGAGAAACATGGTTCCAAGCATTATCATGTTCCACAGCTGTAGTTGTTCCCTGATCTGTAGCCTCTTCTATACTTACTTCTGATTTCGTGAGATCCCCATCCAAAGAAACAGTGAGTTTCGTAGAAGCTGAATTATATTGAACCTCCTCTTCAAGATTTTTTGGGAGAGATAATACATTATCGGATTGTACCTTACCATTTGCTGAATCAGAATGGTCTACAGTAGATTCTGGAGGGCAAGTATAGTTCACTATGGCTTCCTTCCTACAGGTATCCAAAGAGTGACCCCAATGAAGACATGAAGGGCAGTAAGGTGGTAACCACGGGTATGATAATGAAACTTCAACATCCTTTCCCTGCATCTTAAACTTATGGGAACGTGGCAAATCTTGAGTAAGATTTACTTCCACAAATACCTTTGCTTCCTCAAATTTCTTACACAATTCCGTATCCGGGTGAAGTCATTTGGGAGAGCCAGCCTTACTAGCTATGAAACTTAATCCTTTCTAGGAGAACATTGAATGAGGGACATCCTTCAGAATTACCCACAAGGGCATATATTGTGTAACCGGCTGCATTTCTTCCACCATTGGAGCCCATTGCGCTACGACCATTGGTGAACCAGCTATATTCCACATCCCTCTCCTGAGAACTTTGAGCCTAATATTAGGATCCCGAATCCGAAACCTGACTGTTTTGTCATCCACCACCATCACATCTATTTTCACCGTTTTTTCACCAAGAGGCCATATTTTGTTTACAATCATGTGAATCTTACCAACATGTGGAGCCTTTGCCATGAAACGCCCCAACAGAAAATCCTTCCAGAGAGGAGAGTCCGCAAGAACATCTTCTGGAACCACTGAGAGGTCATCAACCTCAGCCGAGGTTAGATCGTATTTGATTAGGCAGGAGTTACCAGTTATCGCTTTAATCCATGACTTTTTTTGGTATGGAACCAACTGTTTCCTGAGCTTCAGATTCTTCGCTCAAGTCTTTGAAGATTGGATGTTTTGCGGTCTCCGATGGTCCTCCGACGGCAGATCCGTCTGCATCCATGGCGTGGAGGGGGAAATTTTTTCCAGAAAACTTTTTCTCTGAAATCACCTTTTTGTCGCTCTTTTTCTCTCTCTCCACCTTTTTCTATTTTTCTATTGTTTTAACAATGGGAAAGCCTATATGTATCTTTTCTATCCTAGCCTAGAACAAAAGAGAACTATGGTTGTTTTAACTACAACGGGATTTCATGTAACCCAAGACTTGAAATAAGGGTTGAAAGACTCTTTAAAAAAAATATCTCTTGCACGATTCAGTCTTTATCCAAGTTCATAGTTCATAACAATACATGTTATACATCAATGGATTCAGCAATATACATCTTTTCCCCACACACCACACAAAATGGTGTAACGAAAGCATTCACATCTCATATAATTGGGTCTTTCCATGATGTTTTAGAGTAAAATGCCTCAAAATACTGGGTTAAAGCATTTTATAGTTCGAACTTCCTCAACAATCTACTTTCTACTATAACTGAAACATCTCGGTTTTTGATATAGTGATGTATGTGGAAATACTTAAGAAAATTGATTTGGTTATTTATGTTCCAAAGTGCACTTACTTTTTTGGTCACACATCCGGAAAGAACTCTAGAGATAAGTGTGCTTGAGTTAAAATAGTCAAATGATATGTGATGTATCATGAAGTCATTCGTGGTATCGTGTTAATTAGGATAAAACACTGGAAACGGTCATGGGTAAGAACAAAACACTTTTTTTTCCTTTATCCTCTATTCCTCTCGTACTCTTCAGGAATTTTGTTTTCCGCCATCTCTACATAGGATAAAACACAACATATCTAATATAGATGTCCCGTTGCATTTTTATTTCCACTCAAAGATGATCTAATATATAGTACGAGCTAAAAATAGAGTCAAGTTTCCCATGGTGATGGACAATCCTGAAATCTTGGTGAACTCATCAAATACAGAGATTCTTCCTTTAATAGCTGCCCATATATATGTAAATACTATAAGATCGTTCGCCAAACTGAGGTGTATGATCCCCATGTTTTTATACATTGGATGGTATCCAAAGAGTTGAGAGTTCACAGATTTGTTCAACATCAATGAAAAATTTAATCACAAATAGTTGTGGCGAGAGAGCACATCTTTGTAGAAGTTTTCTTTCACTTCTGTAAAACTCTGCCAGCTCCATGTTTACTTAAACTGAGAAGAAGATTGTAGTGATACACAATATATCTTATCCTCTGTATAAACTTTTATGGGAAGTTCATTGCCAATAACATTGTTGATTGACTAAATCAAAAGCTTTTGATATATTGATTTTTATAGTGAACGAGGCAATATCAAGGACTTGTGATATTTTTTTAGCAGCTTTGTATATAAGAGAAGATTCTCATTCAACTATCTTCATTTGACATAGGCAGACTGATTCAAAGTGGTGAACTATAAAGAGTATGAGATAGAGAAAAGATTTCTTAGTTTTTTAATTTTTGGTTTTTGATTTTGTTGTAGATTTTAGTTTTTGAGAAACTTGACCGGTAATTTATTTAGTTTTTAGTTTTTCACTATATTTAGATTATTAATTTTGTTTATAAGGTGAAAAATGATAAAATAAAAAATAAAAATTTGCTAATAAAACATATTAATTATTTCTTACAAAAATAATAAAAATACAAAAATTATCATTTAAAAACACATATTTATTTTATGAAATTATGTTAAAAGAAAAACAACAAGCACAAACGAACAATTATCTTCGATTCCACAAAATGTAGAATTTTCATCTCAAATTCCTTCTATATATTGTTTAGGAGTGTTATTGTTATCGTCATTTTCATCTGAATTGAAGTATTCATTGGTACATCACTAGTTATATGGTTGTTAGTTAGAGCATTCACATCAGTTGAGTTTGTAAAAGGAGATTCTCATTTAAATAATATTCATATTTTAATGTAATTGAATTATATTCTAATATTTTTAGAATATAAACCACTTAGAAATTAACATGTAGCAATGGACTAGCTCATGGGTATATAAAGTTTGCGAAACTATTGTTTTTCTTTCTCTTACTTTTTTTTTTTATTGTTAAGATACTAAGCAGGTTTTTTCCAGGTGCTCTTATAATGGTCTGATGTGGTTCCTTTTATATTTTAAAAAGTTATGTTAAGTTTTCTGGACTTCCAACCCAAAACCAATTGACAATGGGTGGATTATTCCAAGTCACTTATATATTATTTAGGTCTCATAGAAATTCTCGATGTGGAAGTTTATATTATGACACAATATTTAGTGATTAAGGCTCGTGGCCTATTAATCCCTACTAATCCCAATAAATTATAGATGGTTACTATTATTTTGGGATTGTATTGGGTCATGTACGACTACGTGGAATGGGCCTGTTAGCAAAATCTTGTTTATAATTTTATAATTTTTCATACTATATTTGTTTGTTTCGTTTTATTTGGAAACATAAAAAGAAAATTCATTTTACTATAACTTTTTATTAGCAACCACTAAACTCTTGTTTTTATTTTTAAAATACCCAAAATGGATCCCAATAATAACTTTGTGAACAAAGAAAAAAAAAGATCCCAATAATAACTTTTTTAGTTGAAATTCAAACGACAGTTAAACCATTTGTAGTGTAAAGTAGGGTGTTGAAATTAAAAACTAGTGTGATATACTCTACCAAACGAACTTGATCAGATTGTAAGTTATTATGCTTAATCTGATTAAAACCCAAGTACTTTTGATCTAGAGTTTCAGGATTTTCTCGACAAATAAGTTCGAGGGGGATAACATTCCCTTTGTCCTTGATCATTTTCAATATGTCCTTAGCGTGTGGGATTATTTAATTTAACAACTCTCTATATAAAGATACCGACATCATTTTCAATGAGCTGGAGTAGGTGTACCAACTCCAGATATCATTACACATCAAACACGACCGTTCACATGTTCCAGAATTAATGTCCTTCTCCATATAAAATGATGTCTATGAACCCATAACTATTGAAACTGCATCGACGAAGACCCACTAAAGTTCATACTCTTCACCATGGCCACATTTCTTACCTTCTTTCTTCTCTCTTCTCTAACCTTGTCCTTCGTTCTAGTTACGGTCACAGGAGAAACCCTCGACCATAATTTCTTGAGTCACAAGAAAGAGAAGCTAACTCATTTTAGAGTGTATTGGCACGACATCGTGGACGGCAAAGATCCAACTTCGGTCCTAATAATAAATCCTCCAAAAAACTACACGGGAGCAACGGGCTTTGGCCTCACGCGTATGATTGATAATCCGTTAACCTTATCCCCGAAATTAAGCTCCAAAATGGTTGGAAGGGCACAAGGGTTTTATGCAGCCGCGTCTAAAGAAGAGGTTGGATTGTTGATGGCTATGAATTTTGCAATTTCTGAAGGGAAATACAATGGAAGCACGATCACAGTGCTTGGAAGAAATTCGGTGTTTGATAAAGTGAGGGAGATGCCGGTGATCGGAGGAAGTGGGCTTTTCCGATTTGCTAGAGGTTATGTTCAGGCAAGAACACATATGTTTGATCTAAAGACAGGGAACGCTATCGTCGAGTATAATTGTAATGTTTTGCATTATTGATTCTCAACATTTGGTCTGTTGTTATTTGTATTGTAGTGGGACACAGTTTCTGTCTCTTTAGCTAATTATGAGCGTATTTCGTTTGTTTTTTCCTTCTGCCAACTCATTATACTATAATCAAAGAAGAGTGCCATCAAAGAGTAATGTCCTCTAGTATAAAAACTCCACTACTGGCTGGGTGTTCGTAAGAGAGAAAACGATACAAAATTAAAGAAAAAAAAATATGACGCATTTTTCATATATTATATAATATATAGTATTGGGTGATACACTCCAGGACGAAGTTTAGTAGTCAGATTATTACGTTTTACGTATATTTATATAAATTTTATTTTATTTCAACAAACAATAGTATTGATGACTGTTTAAATGGCTGTTTTAATGGAGATTTAAGTGGAGTTATTGTAACCATTTAAAAGAACTATCGCAATTCTTTAGATGAAAATTTGCAACTGATCATGAAATAAACCATTCAGTTTTTTTATAATCAATCATTGTAATTTTTGGTGATTAAACATTGCAAGTTTTGGTGATCGATCATTGCAACCTTTAATGATCAGCTATTGTAATTTTAATAATTAATCATTATAATTTGATTAACAATTTGAATCTTGGTGGTTAGACTTTATAACGTTTTTTTTTTAACGTGTTTTATTGATCTTCATTTCAAATGATTACAATATAGAAGAGAATTGAGAAATAAAATACAGAGAGAAACCAATATAGAAGAGACTTTATAACGTTTAGTCTTTATATAATAAGTACGTGTGGACATTGACAAAATAGATTCAACAAGAAACATCAAAACAAAGAAATAGAGAAAAGGAAATATATATACTATTTTAAAGAATCATCAAAGATCTTTGAAAAAACAAATACAAACACGAAAAACTTTATTTGTATCTCTTTTATCTTATCATAGAACAAGAGAGAACTGTGGTTGTCTTATACTACAAATTTATTTCGTGTAATCCAAAACTTAAAATAAGAGTTAAAATGCTCTTTAAGAAAAGTTATCTCGTACACGATTCAACAACATATATCTTGTCCCCACACACCACATGCAAAATGGTTTAGTCAAACGAAAGCAATCAACATCTCATGGAACTGGCTCTTTCCATGATGTTTTAAAGTAAAATGCCTCAAAAATACTGGGTTAAAGCATGTTACAGTTCAAACTTCCTCAGCAATCTACTTCCTACTACAAACTTGGGGTACAATGTCTCCCTTATAATCTATACTAGGTAGTAACCCGCGCCATGCGCGGAGTAAAATGTTTATATAAATATTAATTAAATATAATTTTATAGTCATTTATATAGATATATAATGTGATTTCAACATTTTCAAATTTTTTAAAAATTGTTTATTAATAAATGCAAAACAATTAAATCATATATAGGATAACATTGCTAAAAAATCAGTTATTTTTTATCAATATTTATCGAGTAGAAAATTATGGTATATTATTTATATCTGGATTTATTTCTAAATTGATATGAATAGGCATAAATTCAACTACTATATGTTTATTTAATTAAATGTGTGGTTACTTATTTTAATCTATATTATTAGTTAAGTTTAGAAACAGAATAATTTTTCATTACCATAATCTTATTACTGATTGGTATCAATACAAATCAAATATTTTATGTTGATTTATTTTAGGAAATTTGAATTATGTTTAAATACAATGAAATTTATTATAGCTGTAGTTATATACTATAATAAATATATCTGATAATCAAGGTAAGTTGATATAAATTAGTGATTTTTATTTATATATTAAAATTGCTTGTAAGTTGCTTTTTAAGAAAAATAATATATACTTTTTATTATATTATAAGATTATAATATAATATTAATAAAGTAAAAGTATTTATAAGTTTTATATTAAATAAAGATTAAAGAATTATAAATATATATAATATAAAATTTTGTAAATAAATTATTATGAAGTGATATAGTTATTATTTTAATTCATAAATATAAGTTAAAACGAATAACTATACTGAAATATAATATATTTTTTTCATGTAAAAGTTATTTAATAAACATGATATATATATATATTAATATAAAATAATTTGATTATATTGGTCAAATACATAATTAAAGTTATATATTTTATGAATGAATAAATAACATGTATTTTAATTAGAATCTATGAGATATATCATATTTTTGATTATATAATAGTGATAATTAATATAAGTGATCAAATCATATAATAGCATTATATGTAATTAATATAAGTAATGATGACACTCTTGTAATAAACACATGAAGTAAATGTTAGTTTTTTAAAAAGGATCCTCAAATAATATATAGGGATATCAACTTCTACATGGCCAAGCTCCAGATTATCAGCTCTGTGAAGCTTTGGTTGTGTGTATTACCCTAAACTTCGAGATTATGCTGTAAATGAGTTTGATCCAAAGTCATTAAAGTATGCTACAAATACATGGGATATCGGTGTTTGTACCAACCAACTGGAAGAGTCTATATCAATAGACATGTCCTGTTTGATGAAAACATTTTTCCATTCTCTGATATATATCAATATTTGCAGTCGACAAATGGTTGTGTACTGCTTAAAGCGTGGCAACAAAGCTTCATGCCTCCAAGAAAGGTCTCAACTCAGTCATTTGGTGATATCTAATTATCACCAAAGCCTCCATCATCTGAAACTCCCATTGTTGCTAATTGCTCTAATGACAAGGCATTATTCTGCTGCCTGTGACTTTTCACCTTGCTTTATATATGTAATAAAATAATAAACTAAATGAAGTTTTATATATAAAAAAGTATCCACATGATTAAATAATAACGGAAATTAGACAGTTTTGTTTTGTTTTTTTAACGTTAAAAGCTAATTTATTGCCGCGCATACGCGGGGTCATTTTTCTTTACTTAATATTTTTTTTTGAAGATTATATGGGTTTTACAAAAGTTTATATATGTTAAACCATGTTGTTATAAATTTTCTATTTATATGTGTTTTTGATTTGTTTAGTTGGTTTTGTGCTATTGTTTATTGTTTATGTCTTATATAATTAATTTTTTCACTGTTTTTCCATCTTCGCTAAAACATTTTTCGCGTCGTATTGGCGTTGTAAAAGATGCTAATCGTAATTATTATATATTTGTTTTTCTCTTTTTGCCCGTTTTTTCTTGTTCTACTATTTTTTTATCATCTCCGTACTGTTGGGTTTGTCTCTTATGTAATTATTTTTTTCTTTGTCTATTTCTTTATATGTATATCAACTTGTTTTTGTTAGTTACTGTGTGTTTCTGAAATTGTAAAAATAAAAACACATACGTTTGTTTTTTACCATATGTATTGTTACAATGGTTATTATAGAAAAATAGAAATGCGATCATTTAAACGCAGCATTTTAAGTAATATAATTTAACACTCTATTTTTTCACATTTTACGTAACCATTCTAACATATTTCTTTTCATATTGCCATTTTCTAATATCATATTTATGAATTATATTTTCCCTTCTAAATAGAACTTTCTCTCTCTCATCAATCTACAATTATTGGATTTATCTTCATAATGATACTATCTTCAATACTACAATACTGATTATGAAACACAGGACAACACAAACTTTATTTTAGATTTTTATATCTGGCTTGTTTAGCCACCGCATCCGACCTTGGAAACACCAAGTTACAAGATCTCAGCACCAATGTCTGATCCTACACTTGAGCTTAGTCGGATCCTCCTTTAGCTTTATATTACTCTTTATTTGCTCAACCTTCTACGGTTCCACCACGGGATCATCATTGTTGTTATTTTTGTCATTATTGTTTCTACTGCTGAGCATTAGCGTTCACAACTTCAAACACTCTGGCTTCTCTCTCTGCTGCTACTTCATTGGTCTCTCCTCATGCATGTTTTTTTCTTGGGTGTATTAGCAAAAAGGACCACTTGCAAGTTTTAATTTGAAGAATGGACCAGCTCAAGTTTAAATTGGTGAAATGGGCCACTGACATGGTGTACGAAAATTTCGTGATCATTTTGCCCTTGTTTCTTAGAGAGAGACAGAGATAGATTTAACTTTTGAGAAAGATAGAGATTGACACATAAAAATATTAGAAAAACAAAACATTATAGTTTTGTGAGTCACAAAATGCATAAAATTAGAAAATTGTAAAAAATTATTCAAATTTTAAAAAACGAAAAGAAAATTATAAAAATGAAAATAAATTACAAAAAATTACAATTAAATTATACAAATTTATAAAAAAAAAATTAATCAAAATTAACAAAAATAAAAAAATTTCAATAAAAACTAAAAATTAATCAAAATATAAAAACATACAAAAATATAAAAATTATTAAAAAATAAATTATACAAATTTTTTAAAAAACGAAAAAAAATTATAAAAAAGATTTTTTTTAAAAAACGAATAGAAAATAATATAAAATAACTAAAATATAAAAAAAAATTTTAAAAACTAATACAAATTTTCAAAAAGTAAAAAAATATAAAAATTATAGAAAAATATAAAAAATTATAAAAATTTAAAAAATTAAAAAAATTAAAAAAATTAAAAAAATTAATCAAAATTAATAAAATATAAAAAAATTAAAAAAATTAAAAAAATAAAAATATAAAAATTAATCAAAATTAAAAAAAAACATAAAAAAATTAATCAAAACAAAAAATATATTAAAAAATTATAAAAAATTATAAAATATACAAAAAATTAAAAAAATTAAAAAATTATAAAAAAATTATAAAAAAATTAAAAAATTATAAAAAAATTAAAAAAAATTGATAAAAATATAAAAACGTAAAACAAAGTAAAATTTTTTTAAAAAATTATAAAACATTATAAAAAAGTTTAAAAACTTATAAAAATAAAAATTTACAAAAATTCATGTGGTGTACACCATGTACACCGTACACCTAATACAGCGTACACCATGTACGTCGTACACCTTGTACACTTTTCTGGATGTTCAGTGTACACCAGGTACACCATACACCATGTACACTTTCAGGGTGTTCACCATACACCATCTACCCTGTGGTGTACACCATTTACACCGTACACCGTACACGGTGTGCACCGTACACTCTGTACACCGTACACTCTGTACACCGTACACCGTATACGGTGTACAACTTTCCGGGTGTACACCATACACACTGTACACATTTCCGAGTGTACACAGTGCAACATGTACACCTTTAGTAAAAGACATTTCAATGGTGTATACTATTTACACGATATACACCGTACACCGTGTAACTTTACAAGGTGTACACCTTACACCTTACACGGTGTACACCTTTTTGGGTGTACACCGTACACCGTACGCCATGTACATCTTTACACGGTGTACACCTTACACCTTACACGGTGTACACCTTTCTGGGTGTACACCGTACACCATGTACATCTTGGTGTACAATTTTCGTGAGACACCTTCCAATGGTGTACACTATTTACACTGTGTATACCATATACACCTTTAAATGGTGTACATAGTGTACGGTGTACATTGTGTACAGTGTATGGTGTACGGTGTACGGTGTAAATAGTGTACGGTGTACACCGTGAAAGGGTAGATTGTGTATGATGAATACCCTGAAAGTGTACATGGTGTATGGTGTACTTGGTGTACAGTGAACATCCAGAAAAATGTACAAGGTGTACGTTGTATTAGGTGTACGGTGTACATGGTTTACACCATATGAATTTTTGTAATTTTTATTTTTATAAGTTTATATTTTGAGGAATTTACAATCTATGTGACTTTCCTCCACTTTCTTTACAAAAGAGGGACTTTGTACATGTTGGTGACTTTTCCTTCCTTTCAACCACTTGATTTTCCTTTTTTACCCTCCCTTTTGCTCACTCAAATTTTGGTCTTTTCTTTTTCTTTTTGAATAAATGATTTTTTTTTCTTCTGTTTCCTTCTCTCCTCTTCAAAGCGAGAGTTAAACTACGTTTAACCATGTGATGAACAATCCCAACGTGGACAATGAAGGCGTGGACACGACGTTTTCATTTTCCATATTTTATCATTGTCAATTTTACACCGTCCAATATATATTGTAAGTAGTTGTGGTCTAGTGTAGCTTGTCCAGTTTATAAACTTGTTAATGTTTAATTTTAATTTTGCATATGTTTGTATGATGTTCAAGTTAATTTTGTTGTTTGATAATGAATGTATAGTCTTATGTTGTCCATCATATTATGTCAACGTCTGTTAATATAAGCTTTTACAAGCTTGTCCAGGTTACATCTTCCAACATATATTGTCCACAACAGTGTGACTTGATAAAAACAACTTTAGAAAAGATGTTATAAACAACTTTAAAGGCAAAACTTGACAACATTCTGGAATTGGTGTTGTCTAGGCCTGGGCATTTTACCCGGATCCGAGGACCCGACCCGGAACCGACCCGAAAAAACCCGACCCGGAACCGACCCGAGTCTTCATTTTTTACCCGATGGGTATTTTATTCAGTTACCTACGGGTATCGGGTCGGGTCCGGTTCTTACCCTAGACCCGAACAGGACCCGAACTTACCCGAATATAATAGGATCCGACTCTATTTATCCTTACCCAAGTTTAACTAATACCCGGAAATACCAAAAATCACATATATTTTACCTGGACCCGAGGACCCAAAGTGGACCCGAAGACCCGAACTAGACCCGAACCAAAATTGATTAAAAAAATTGGGTAATTTTGATTAAAATTCGGTTATTGGTTGGTTTAATATCGGTTTTATTGGTTTAATTTCGGTTAATATTTGATTTTTTGGGTGATTTTTTTTGAATTTCGGGTATTAAGGAACCGAATACCCGAAAATACGATACCCGAACCGAAATTTTATCGGGTAAAAAATACTCGGGTATTTAACGGGTACAAAAAATTTGTACCCGAACCGACCCGGACCCGAAAGGAACCGACTCGTCAAACTTTTTATTTCGGTTATGTAATTGACGTAAATTCATATTTGCGTTGATTTTTTAAAAATGATGCAAATTAATATTAACTTGTATCATTTATATTTCAATTGATGTTAATCAGATTAGTATTAGTCTCAACTAATTTAACTGATGTAAAATCACATATTTAGTGTCAGTTTTTCATATTAATTCTATATTATATCAGTTTTTTTTTTTGACACTTTATAAGTGATACTATCTACCTTATTTCTTGTAGTGTCACTATTAGCGATGTGGGACAAATACTTGTTTAGTGAGAATTTTATTTGCATCACTTTTATAACTGAAAGAAATATTAGCATCATTTTATTATTAACGCTAATGTCAGTTGATCAAATGTTTCACTTATATAATTGATGCAAACTTATGTATTTGTGTTAGTTTTTCAAAAGTGATATAAATTAATAAAGATTAGTATCAATTATTTTTAATTGATGTTAATCAAGTTAGTATTAGTATCAATTATTTTTAATTGATACTATTCAACTTAAGATTAGTATCAAATAAAAAATTGATGTAAAATCATATATTTAGTGTCAATTTTTAACTAGTGATTCTAAATAGAGTCAGTTATTTTAATGACACTCTATAAGTGATGTAACATACCTTTTTTCTTGTAGTGGTAGGATTGGCAACGACCATCGGAAGTAACGCTCACCGCAATTTGAGTCGCAACTTGATTTCACCATTCACAGACATAAGCAAAACACCAACTTGAAAGTTGAGTCAGGAGGGAGAGGATCTGCTGCAGCAAAGGACGAAGGTGACGATGTGTTAGAGAACTGAGTCCATGATTAAATCATGCATAATATCATAAAGTCATATCAAAGGTTGGATGATAATGTCGTGACCTTAGTGTGGGTAGTTATGGTTTGAAGAGGCACAAGTATGAAGAGACACAAGTGTTTGTGTTAATGTGTCTATTTGTTTTCTATATAAACCAATTTTGTATATGTTGTAAATAACAAGTTTTCAGATCAATAAATTCAGTTTCAATTCAATCTTTGTTTCTTCTCTTCTTCTCAAAAATCCAACATGGTAGCAGAGCTCATGTTTGGTCTTGGAACATGTTCAAGCAAAATAAGAAAAGAAGTTATCCGCTGCAGGAAGAAGAGAAAGATGGAGATGAGAAACCGAAAAAAAAAGAGAGATAGAAGAGATGGTGGCAAGAGAGAGCACCATTAATCTGTAAAAGCATATTCACATGCCATAACTTCAAGAGGAAGGCTCCAAAGGTATGAAGGAGATAGGAAATCTTCTCAACAGGAAATGGAGATAATGGGTGTGAAGATGGAGTTTGGAAGGAAAGATCTGAAACTTTGTTCAAAGCACAAAAAAAAAATGAAAGACGTGAAGGGTATTCGCACAGAAGACGTGAAGTCAAGGAGACGTTGATGGTGATCAGAGAAATGACACCAAACAAGAAAGAGGATGCTTACCACATAGAAAAATATAGCACAAAGTCGGTTGAAGAGTTAACCGAAGACGAGTGGAAAATATTCACGCGTAAGACATCATGGTGACGACGTTATGGTGCAAAGAAGACACCAAGCAAGAACATACGCTGCTTACCTGAGAAAGCAATGGAGAAGCAGGCAGTTGCAAAAGAAGAAGAAAGCTCACCTTAGAAAAAGGGAGTGGAAGAAGGTTGCGAGAACAACCAACGAACACGTGACAAAGATCACGGAGAAGACGTGACGGAAGATCACGTGGAGAAGACGTGACAAATATCACGGGGAAAATTTAAAGCCTGCAAAAGAGAAAGAAACCAATGGAGTTCGATTAAGAAGAATCGAAACATGGGAAGAAGATCCACAGAAAAAAAAAATCACAGAAGAGGTAATTGAAAAGGAATGCTGATGAGGATTATCCGATCAAGAGGGAGAAGACAAACTATGTCATCATTGTGAAAGGGATTTAACGAGAGAAGATACAAATCACCAGAGGGAAGAAGAAACGATGGGATTTAAAACGCTAAATTGGATTTGGGGATTTAATCAAGGACTCAAGAGGGAGTGTTAGAGAACTGAGTCCATGATTAAATCATGCATAATATCATAAAGTCATATCAAAGGTTGGATGATAATGTCGTGACCTTAGTGTGGGTAGTTATGGTTTGAAGAGGCACAAGTATGAAGAGACACAGGTATTTGTGTTAATGTGTCTATTTGTTTTCTATATAAACCAATTTTGTATATGTTGTAAATAACAAGTTTTCAGATCAATAAATTCAGTTTCAATTCAATCTCTGTTTCTTCTCTTCTTCTCAAAAATCCAACACGATGCACTTCAGGTTGGAGGAAAGCGTCACGCGCCAAAGAGCATGAAGACTCAAAGATCACTCGCCGGACTTTAAGATGGGTAAGAGATTCAACAGCCCATAATATACTCCATAGCTCAGCCTCACAAGCTGATCCGAGGTTAGAATAAGCACGTCTGCTGTGAAACAGAGGGACACCTAGATGATCTCTTGTCTTTCTTGAGATGGTTTCTGCTCTCTGCTCCCACTCTGCAGCATTCGACATCTCTGCCTCGATTTGTTTAATCTCAAGAATTTTGTTAAGACTTTCATCCAAAAGTTAGGTGCTATCAATGACTAAGAAATTTAAGAAGTTCAAGTAAGCGTCCTTCACTTCCCCCAAAAAAATTGGCAACACTATGACTGATGTAAACATCCAATCTGATGTAAACATCCAATCTGATGTAAACATCCAATCTGATGTAAACATCCAATCAGAACCAGAGCCACCAACCGTATTGGAAGGCCCCATGACAAGGTCCAAGTCCAAGCAACTAAGAAGGAGATTCAATGCAGCTGTACAAGCCCACATCTACTCCTTGGAACCTGAAGAACTCGGCTGGATTGATCCCAAAGAAGAGACCGAGCATGAGCAAACGCCAAAAGGACAAGTCCACCGTGTGAAGAACCTAGAAGTTACATCCGGAGAGCTATCACCTAATACTATCATCAAGAACCTAGCTGAAGACTTTGGACAAATCAAGATAAGTGAAGAAGAAGCTATCAAGATCAAGCATCAAGAGCTTCAAGACCAAGACAACTCGGAAGCTACTTCAAGTGGTCGTACTTACACCTTCAAGGAAGCTCACACGCTAATCCATTCAATCAATCAACAAGGTAAGTCAGGTAAGGTTTATAATTGCTATACTGTGCTTGCAGGTGAGTCCGGAGCTTTCAACACTTAGTTTTATTTCTCGTTTTCTTTGTTTTAAGCATCCGAACTCTAGTTTTCCATAAATGGCTCCATGTTGGACGCCTTGCAGTTTGTTTCTTTTCTTTACTTTAAACGTCCTGTTGTTTTGAGTCATTTTTGTTGTTTTTAGAGTCGAACCCTAGAAGGTTCATGCTGCTGGACTATTTAATAAAGTCCATTCACAGCTTTGTAGCCACCACTTTTTGCCTTGATTAATATATGAGTCAGTTTGCCCTAGAGTAAACCGAGAAGAGAATTCTCAAGCACTTGTTCTTGTTCTTGTTCGTGTGATTCGTTCAAGAGTAGGAGCTGCACCGTATCAAAGGAAGAGCCAACTCCTTTGTGTCGTGAATCAATCCACCATCGCATCCCATTCATCGATCCAACACAAGAGAAGCGCTCGCCATTGTGTAGATCTCCACCTTCGACCATCAACTAGCCAAGAGAAAGAGTGATCACCATCTCAAGGCTCCATCAATCTATCCTTCAGTATAAGAACACCACCGGTTCTTATATCAGTTTGGTATCAGAGCCAAAGTTCCCAAACTTTGGTTCCTTCTATCCCTTAACGCGTTTCTCTTTGTTTCTTGCTGCATCCGTTTGTTTAGCTTCTTGTTTGCATCATCCAAATCAAAAAAAAAAAAAAGAATAGTTGTTTTCGTTTAGTTGGTTGTTGCATCCATAAATCAAAAAAAAAAAAAAGGAACCATATAGATCATCCGTTTGTCATACTAGGTTGTTAAATCGGTTTGATTAACCTGTTAACCACTTGTTAGTCTTGCTATTCTTGAATCCGAGCATCCTTTGTTGCATCCATAGTAGCCGCCAACCATTGCTTAGTTCCTTAGGTTAAATCGAGCATCCAAACCTTGCATTGCATATTTCCTTTTCTGTCTTGACCACATCTGTTATTTCCTTTTGTGTTTGCATCGCATCTCATTCTTTCCTTTCTAGTTTAAACCGCATAACTTTATAAAAAAAAAAGAGAGCATTGTTTCTTTTCTTTTGTTTCGATTACTTTTGTCACACTTGGTATCTTTGATTTCTTTTTTGTTTTTGTTGAGTGCAAGACACACAAGAGAACGAAAACAATGGGAGCCAATGGACCACAGCCTGATGCCTTAGCTCAGATGATGGCTACCTTCCGGGAAGAGATGCAAGCTCTTGGACACCAACTAGGAGCACGCATGGATCAACTTGAGCGACAGCCAAGAAGGCAACACATCCGCAATGTGTTTGCAAGAAACAGAGACACTGATAGTGAAGCGACCGATGAGGATATGCCGAACTTGGAAGATGATCAGCTGGATCAAAACCAAGGCCAAAGAAGGAGGAGACAAGATCCTCTTCTCAACAACCGAGATAGAGAGGTAAACAATAGAGGCAAGAACCATGAGATTAAACTAAAACCTCCTACCTTCTCAGGTAAAGCCGATCCAGAAGCTTACATGGATTGGGAGCGACGCATGGAGTACATCTTTGAGTGCTATGGATACAATGAGCACAAGAAGGTTGCCATTGCCGCAGCTCAACTCACCGAGAATGCTTTGTCTTGGTGGGATAGAACACTTGCCGAAAGAAGAAGGCAACGCTTCCAGGCTATCAACCGATGGAATGACATGAAGTATCTCCTACGCCAAAGGTATGTGCCTGAACATTACCATAGAGACTTACAGAAACGTTTTCGTAAGTTGGCACAGGGAAGCAGATCAGTTGATGAGTACTTCGAAGAATTTGAGAAGCTGATGAACTCATTGGAGTTGGAGGAATCCGAGGAAGCTTTGATGGCTCAATTTGTTGATGGTCTTCATGATCGGATTGCACGCAAGGTGGAACGAGCTCAGTATCGCAACTTACATGAGCTACTACATCTCGCGGTTCAAATAGAGAGTCAGATCAAGAAGAAGACATCTTACTCCAACCGCAACAAATCAAATCAACCATGGGCTTCAAGTAGCAACAAAGCTATGGACAAAGGTAAAACGGTTGATTATGATGCACGGAACAAGGATAAGGCTAAGGAAGCAACCAAGGTCAACCGTGCCGAACCAGGTAAGACCACTGCTCCTAATCAATCCCGTTCACGTGATGTTGTTTGTTTTAAGTGTCAAGGTAGAGGACACTATGCAAGAGACTGTCCAAACCGGAGAGTGATGGTCATCACTGCCGATGGAGGATATGAGTCTAAGGATGAAATGGAGAACACTGAAGAGAGCTCAGAAGATGACACAGAATACCCGGACACAGGAGAGCTACTTGTGACCAGAAGAGTGTTACTAAACCATCCTGAAGATCAAGCTCAACGAGAGAACTTGTTCCACACTCGTTGCACCATCATGGAAAAGGTATGTAACCTTGTGATTGATGGAGGTTCTTGTGCTAATGTTGCTAGCAAGTACATGGTAGACAGGTTAGGTCTCGAAAAGACTAAGCACCCGAGACCATACAAGCTTCAATGGCTCAACAACAACACGGAGCTTAGGGTCAATGAGCAAGTAACCGTACCATTCAGTGTTGGCAAGTACAAGGATCAAGTCTTATGTGATGTAGTACCAATGCAAGCGGGACATTTGTTATTAGGGAGGCCATGGCAATTTGATAGATCCACACTTCATGATGGTCGTACAAACTATTACTCATTCACGCATGAGGATCGCAAATACAACTTGGCTCCACTAAGTCCAGCCGAAGTTCATGAGCTTCAAAAGCGAATGAACAAAGAGTCCCAGGTAAGTAAGACTAGTCTCTACATCAATTCTAGTGGATTAAACCGTGTTATGAGTGCCCAAGGCACTATATTACTAATGATTTACAAAGAATGTTTAAGGACAGGAATTGAAGAACTAGAGCTACCAACCGAAGTTAGTGCTGTGCTCAACAAGTTCCAGGACATCTTTCCTGAAGACATACCACCAGGATTGCCACCAATCCGTGGGATAGAGCACCAGATTGATCTTGTACCAGGTTCAGCTTTGCCCAACAAGCCCGCATACCGAATGAACCCACAAGAGAACAAAGAGCTAGAGAAGCAAGTCCAAGAGCTTATGAACAAGGGCTACATCCGAGAGAGTCTCAGTCCATGTGCAGTGCCAGTGCTTCTAGTGCCAAAGAAAGATGGTTCTTGGAGAATGTGTGTAGATTGCCGAGCAATCAACAACATCACCATCAAGTACCGACATCCAATCCCACGCTTAGACGACATGCTGGATGAGCTTAGTGGTTCCACAATCTTCTCCAAGATTGATCTCAAGAGTGGATATCACCAAGTGAGAATGCGAGAAGGAGATGAGTGGAAGACAGCCTTCAAGACCAAGCAAGGCTTGTATGAGTGGCTTGTGATGCCATTTGGCCTCACGAATGCACCTAGTACATTCATGCGACTCATGAACCAGGTTCTAAGATCGTTTATAAGCAAGTTTGTGGTAGTTTATTTTGATGATATACTCATCTATAGCCGCAGCTTATCTGATCACCTTGAACACTTAAAACTTGTCTTGAAAACGCTTCGGAAGGAAGGTCTATATGCCAACCTAAAGAAGTGCGTCTTTTGTACTGACCATGTTGTTTTCTTAGGCTTTGTAGTGAGTAAACAGGGACTTCAAGTAGATGAAGAGAAGATCAAAGCGGTTCAAGAATGGCCAACACCAACCACCATTGGACATGTTAGGAGTTTTCACGGCTTGGCTAGCTTCTATAGGAGGTTTGTGCGAGACTTCAGCACCGTGGCAGCACCACTCACAGCTGTGATTAAGAAGAATGCACCATTCTCTTGGGGACCAGCTCAAGATACTGCTTTCAACACCTTGAAGGAACGCTTGACACACGCACCAGTCCTAGCCTTGCCTAACTTTGAAGAGACGTTTGAAGTAGAATGTGATGCATCTGGTTTAGGCATTGGAGCTGTTCTACACCAAGGAAAGAGACCAGTAGCTTTCTTCAGTGAGAAACTAAGTGGAGCAACTCTAAACTACCCTACATACGATAAGGAGCTCTATGCATTGGTCCGAGCCTTAGAGACTTGGCAACACTATCTCTTGCCAAAGGAATTCATCATACACACGGACCATGAGACCTTGAAGCATCTAAGAGGCCAGACCAACCTCAAGAGGAGGCACGCAAAATGGCTACAATTCGTGGAGACATTCCCCTATGTAATCAAGTACAAGAAGGGAAAAGATAATGTGGTTGCCGATGCTTTGTCAAGGAGACATCTACTGATTGCGACCATGGAAGCAAAGGTTTTGGGATTTGAGCACATCAAGGAGCTATACAAGGATGATCCCGAGCTTGGAGAATGTTACAAGGAACACGGCAAAGGGGGTTTCTCTGCCTTTTATTTGCATGATGGTTTCTTGTTCAAGGATAAACGCTTGTGTATTCCACAGGGTTCCATGCGAGAATTGGTGCTGAGTGAAGCTCACGGAGGAGGACTCATGGGACATTTCGGAGTAGACAAGACCTTAGCTGTTGTAATGGAGCACTTCTATTGGCCTCACTTAAAAAAAGATGTGGAGAGATTCTGTGCTAGATGCGTTCAATGCCACAAGGCTAAGTCCAAATCTCATCCCCATGGTCTTTATATGCCTTTACCTATTCCTAATGCTCCTTGGGAGGATATTTCGATGGATTTTGTTTTAGGTCTGCCCAAGATTCAACACAAGGATTCTATCTT
Source organism: Isatis tinctoria (assembly GCA_010577795.1). Taxonomy (NCBI): domain Eukaryota; kingdom Viridiplantae; phylum Streptophyta; class Magnoliopsida; order Brassicales; family Brassicaceae; genus Isatis; species Isatis tinctoria. The sequence continues at coordinate 30,185,055 of CM021250.1, forward strand.
TGTTGTTGTTGATCGTTTTTCGAAGATGGCCCATTTCATTCCATGTGATAAGACCAATGATGCCACACAAACCGCAAACTTGTTCTTCAAAGAAGTAGTGCGTTTGCATGGGATACCAAGGACCATTGTCTCTGACAGGGACACCAAGTTCTTGAGCCACTTCTGGAGAACCTTGTGGAGGAAGTTAGGAACCAAACTTCTTTTCTCCACTACTTGTCATCCTCAAACGGATGGACAAACCGAAGTGGTAAACCGTACTCTATCCACTTTACTTAGAGCCACGCTTGGAAAGAACATGAATACTTGGCTAGATTGCATTCCATTCATTGAGTTTGCATATAACAGGTCACGACATTCAGCTACTAAGTTCTCACCTTTTGAGATTGTTTATGGCACTAACCCTCTATCGCCAATAGACCTTGTTCCTATCCCTTTAGTTGATCAGGTTAGTCAAGATGGAGTCAAACGTGGGGAGCTCATCAAAAAGCTTCATGAAACGGCCAAAGCTAACATTGAGAAGAAGACTGAGGAGTACAAGCGCAATGCTGACAAAGGAAGGCGCCAACAAACGTTTGAACCAGGAGACTGGGTCTGGATGCATATGAGGCAAGAGAGGTTTCAAAACAAACGCGCCTCGAAGCTAGCACCAAGAGGAGATGGCCCATTCAAGATCCTAGCCAAGATCAACGACAATGCCTACCATTTGGACCTGCCAGGTGAGTTTAACATTTCTCACACTTTTAATGTTGCTGATCTATCTCCATATGATGCAGGAGATTCAGTTTTGAGGACAAAACCTCTTGAAGAGGGAGGGAATGATGTAAACATCCAATCTGATGTAAACATCCAATCTGATGTAAACATCCAATCAGAACCAGAGCCACCAACCGTATTGGAAGGCCCCATGACAAGGTCCAAGTCCAAGCAACTAAGAAGGAGATTCAATGCAGCTGTACAAGCCCACATATACTCCTTGGAACCTGAAGAACTCGGCTGGATTGATCCCAAAGAAGAGACCGAGCATGAGCAAACGCCAAAAGGACAAGTCCACCGTGTGAAGAACCTAGAAGTTACATCCGGAGAGCTATCACCTAATACTATCATCAAGAACCTAGCTGAAGACTTTGGACAAATCAAGATAAGTGAAGAAGAAGCTATCAAGATCAAGCATCAAGAGCTTCAAGACCAAGACAACTCGGAAGCTACTTCAAGTGGTCGTACTTACACCTTCAAGGAAGCTCACACGCTAATCCATTCAATCAATCAGCAAGGTAAGTCAGGTAAGGTTTATAATTGCTATACTGTGCTTGCAGGTGAGTCCGGAGCTTTCAACACTTAGTTTTATTTCTCGTTTTCTTTGTTTTAAGCATCCGAACTCTAGTTTTCCATAAATGGCTCCATGTTGGACGCCTTGCAGTTTGTTTCTTTTCTTTACTTTAAACGTCCTGTTGTTTTGAGTCATTTTTGTTGTTTTTAGAGTCGAACCCTAGAAGGTTCATGCTGCTGGACTATTTAATAAAGTCCCTTCACAGCTTTGTAGCCACCACTTTTTGCCTTGATTAATATATGAGTCAGTTTGCCCTAGAGTAAACCGAGAAGAGAATTCTCAAGCACTTGTTCTTGTTCTTGTTCGTGTGATTCGTTCAAGAGTAGGAGCTGCACCGTATCAAAGGAAGAGCCAACTCCTTTGTGTCGTGAATCAATCCACCATCGCATCCCATTCATCGATCCAACACAAGAGAAGCGCTCGCCATTGTGTAGATCTCCACCTTCGACCATCAACTAGCCAAGAGAAAGAGTGATCACCATCTCAAGGCTCCATCAATCTATCCTTCAGTATAAGAACACCACCGGTTCTTATATCAATGACATTGACACATGTTGGTTGAAGTTCAAGGCCATGGTCAGGTCACTAAGGTTTTACCCGTTTCCATGCGTTTTGGTGACCAGGCACCTGCCAAAGATACTCTAGAAGCTCGGCGATGTTGTGGCAAATGTTGAACTTGTCATAGATCTGCATTTGGATCACTCTATTTCAGTAACATTAAATGAGAGAGTGAATGGCTATTAAGGCTTACTCCTGGAATATTATAACCACAAAAAAAAAAAAATCTCTTGCAATCTCACCTGAGTGTGAGAACCCGTGAACTCAGAGTCAAAGTTTCAGATAAATTCTTGGCAAGGTACTAACCGATACATGGTGCAGAAGAACAAGTACAAACAAAAATTGGCTTGAGCTTAGAGGACCGAGTTAATCAGGAGAACCGAGAACCTTAGAGCATGATTATTGGGGTATCTACGAGGGTCTCTTGTACATTTAAATAAATGTAAAATAAAAAGAAAATAGGAGAGAGAGTATCATTGTCTGTTATTTGGGAATTATAAGAGACCTTTTACATGTTATAAGATACCCAATTTAACAAGTGTCACTTTACTATTGGTTCAATCATGATTCTTATTAAAATATTATTATTTTGTATTTTGCAAGAGACTCATCCTAGTTTCACCAATAATGATGCTCTTACGCTTGCACAATTTATCTTCATCAAATGTCAATGTTCAATGAACAGTCAAGATTCTTCGGTACAGAGAAGAAAAAAAATCATCAAACTAACTAACTGATTTCATCCACAAAATCAAATGTCAATGTTCAATTTAAACAGTCAATGTTATTATTTTTTTTTCCTTTTTGGATTACTATATTTTATTTGTTTTTGTTATAGTTTGTCTAATAACCCAAAAAAATGTGTAATTTAAAATAAGCAGAATGTTGAGAGAGGTAGGAAGATATATCTTTGAAATTGTGGATCATTTGTGTTGATTCAGGAGATGGTGAATTTGGTTAGATTAGTTTTTTTTTTTGTGGTGACCTCACCCACTTTTCTTTTTTTTTTTTTAGAAATTTTTCGAAGTCATTATTTTATTTTATTTGGAAAATGTTTTTTTTTGTATTTTTTCGATGAAAGAAATATATTTTATTTTATTTTAAAATGACAAAAATTTGTGATGACTTTTTATTGTAAACATATTTATTATAAAATTTGATGTAATTTTTGACTGTCATTAGTTTTTAGTTGTTTTTTGTTCTCATGTTGATGTCTTTTTCTTGTTTCCATTATGACTTGCGTTTAGACGTCTATTATTTCTTTTGTTTGAAGCTTTTGATAACACTGATGGATTCATCAAAATAGAATCAAGTTGCTGGAGTTGACGCAAGTAGTAATTTTCCTGCATAGTTATAAAATAAGTTTTTTTTTTTTTTTTTTTCGTCAAGTTTTTTATTTTTAAAGATGGAAAATTTTATAGAATTTACCTTTATATGTTTTAGGATTGATGTTTGTCTCAAAGATGACTATTTTTTTCTTATCTTTCATGCTTAATAATCGTCTAAAATTAGATATTTGTTAATCCCATATAGATAGTTGGAATATTATTGTCCTGTTAATAAATTATATGGTTGAGTATTGTTTAAAAAAAAAATTCAAAATGTTTATTTTATTTACCTGTTTAATTGTAAGCCTAGTACAACCTCTGTTTTTGCTCGTGAGTTCCTCAGATTTATTCCTTGTATTATGTGTATCCTTTCCACAACATCTATGTAAACCAAGTTAACTATTTATTAAATATCTTTAAGTTTCGTAATTCCGTAATTTGTTTTTGAATTTTTTTTTTAATTCTTAATTTTTTGGCTTTTGATGTGTTAATTTTTTTTGTGGGTTTTTTAAAGATTATTATATTTTTTCTATTTCAAAGTTTTGTAATTCAAGTTTAGCTATATAATTCAATCATTTTTTCTCTTTGAATAATGTTTCCATATGAAAAATATGTTATGAATTTAATCTATTAATCTACTATTCTGTTCTTTGTGTTTATGTTAAATATTTTATAATTATTTTTTGTTGGGTGTCTTGAGTTAAATTGAACTTATCTTACGTTGTGGCCTAATATTATGTTACGAGCTTTTGTCCTGATTTAACTTGGAGTTTTTTTTTTTTTTTTTATCGTTGTTCCGTGTTGTGCTATTAGCTTTTTTTTTGTTTTCCATCTGAATAGATATATATTAACTTGAAACAGTCATCGTAACATTAGATACAGATTTGAGCCCAAACAAACATGATTATCTTACTTGGATTTGAAATCCCCCAACCCCAAAAAGTCAAAAACCTTCGTAGCCATGAACCAAAAAATAAAGACTAAACCCAACCTAACCATTTCTTTTAACCAACACGGGCAGCCTGATGCCACATACGACTGACCCAGAGAGTGACATTGTGGCTCTTGCTGCCATAAAGGCCGCACCTCTGTTAGCACTCTTTACCATTGATTCAAAAAACCATTCCTCCAAACCTGCAACTCTGCAAGTGTGAACATCAATTCATGGACATAAAACTCAAAAAAGGGCCAAGCTTCAGGACGATTTAACGCCACCCCTAAATCGCCAAAAGAGCCTGAGAACGCCACCTTCTTGAAACGATGGTTAATCATGGCTTCACAAGTCCATCCCACGGCTTGAAACCTAGCCTCACTTAGCGATTGCACAACCCCAAAAAATACGCCTGCTATGCACTATAACAGAACCTCTGCAGTCACGAACCATCGAAGCTGCACTTGCCTCTTTTCTCTCTTTTTCCATACCATTCCAATGTTACCTTTAACCCACTCCACCGGAGGCGGAATCCAATGATTAACAGCTTTGTTTTCCTCCACCACTTCTGCTGTATTGTCATCGTTCTGTACCTGCTGAGCCGCAAACCACACCGCTGATTCCTCATCAACCTTTGCACATGAATCCAAGGGACGCAAACCTTCAAAGCAAAAACTGTTTCTGTTCTTCCACAAGTAACACATAATCCACGGCCATTCCCTAAAAAACAAAATGGACTACACCTTTTTAATCATATTTTTTGTTAGTACTCGAAAGTGATTATGTGGGGAAAAGTGATTTTATTCCCTAAAATATGTTTTGTAGACCCCTTTGCAATGTCAGTACACTCTGTATTTGCAATAAGTGAGGAAAAAATGTTATACTCACCTCTATAGTCCTTGGCTTCTCCTAACATGTATAGATACGAAACCCAACGATCTGAGAGTAAATCTCACAAGGTTCTTGATACTCGTAGATTCCCCAAATTCATATTAATCATCCTCCTGCAGCGACGAATAAGCAGTCCAGTAAACTATTAAGAGGTTTCAATATTCAAACGCACCATATGGATGACTCATTAAATAGAGAAAAGTGCCATTACATACAAAATTATTTGCATTCCACGGCTTAGAAAGTCTTCAGGGTCTGTTTCTTCTCTGATCACATATGAGCTGCTATCAGCTACCGGTTTTGGTAACGTTTAAATTAGGATACTTAGAAGATACGAACATGATATGGAAATTAGGCACCATTCAGATATACCATAATGCTCTTTTTTTACTCGTCACAGAACAGATTGATTGTTCAGTTCTCAATAATCTCCTTAATCTAAATGCAAGCAGATACAATTAAAGCAGATTGATAAACTTAGTAAACAAACTCCAGCTCAAAACAGGAACAATTAAAGCAAAGATACTAATGATCGTACCCTTAGAAAACAACGGGATAGATGATAAAAGGGAGTTTTTCTTGGACTCGCTCTTCTGGTAAGAATAATATACGACAAAGGAGATTAACATCAGAGCCACCAACACTCATATACATATATCAGATATAGACAGAAGAACCAACCTTTGTTACTACAAAAACATAAGGGGAGGAGACTACATCAGTGTTATAAATAAAAAAGAGCGACAGATGCAATGAAAACGACAAAAGGTACCTTGATTTGAAACATGGAAATGTACCGTTTGGATCTGCAAAAAAGAAATACAGAAGAACAGATCAAGAAAATTTTACAATCAGTTAGTAAACTTCAAAAGTGATGAAAGGTCTAACCTTTCCTGGGAACAAAGACAATCCCATGTCCTGATCTGAAATCAACGCCGGGGTTATACCTCTGGAGAATCTTCTTAGCCATTGCCTTGGATTTTTGAAAGTGTAATGGAGGTAAGGGAAGATTTAGACCGGCCCCATCGTTTATATGGCCTGAGAGGGGAAAATTGAAGAGTCAGAATAACCAGTTCCATAAAAATTTTATGGGGAGAAACGAAGTGAGAGGGAGTGAGTGGCAGTGTCGGGAGAAGAAGGTGGGAAGGGTGTCTTTTGAGTTTCTTCATAGTAACGACATGATAAGAGTTAATGAATCAATAGGAGGTGGAGGAGCTCTGAGAATGCAGAGAGTCGCCAACAGGCAAAATGCCTATTTGAACCTGAACTAGGCCAACAGTTCGCTTTCAAACAGTGGGTATTTCAACCCAAACCGTTATAAAATTTAAATTTTATACATGTACATTTAAGTAGTGCTTATTTCTCTCAAAACTTAAATAAACTTCAAATTTTATACCCATCAAACCAATGATTTAAAAATCACAATTTTAAATATTTTCCCAATGTATATATAATTTTTTTTTTTGCCAATATATATATAATTTTAAATTTTTTTGCCAATATATATAATGCACAGTCACATATACATATATATATATATATATGTATTGACAAAATAGTCAAAAACATATGTATATATGATATTATTCTAGTTTATAGTTGATCAATAAATTGAAAAGTTTTAACTTCAAATAAAGATTATTTGATTAAATTTATATTTATTGAATATATATTGAGTTTGGAATGAATATAAAAAAAATTGTGATGAGCTAAATATATATATTATATACCAATTGACTAGTAAATGTCCAAAATAAATAATTTAAATTGTATTGTGATGTTTAAAAAAAAATTATGACTTTTGATTATAGAAACCAAAATTTGGTTATTACTACTACGATTTGTTGTGCACTTCCAGTAGGAAAATAGGGTTTAAAACTAGTGTATCAAGTTTTTGGCGCCGTTGCCGGGGACCAAAAATTTTACCTTTGGTTTACGGCTAAATTTCTAAACTAAGAACCCTCTAAACTCATTTTCTGTTTTTCTTCTTCTTTGCGTTTCAGGTGTATGACCAGGAGCACAAGGTGCAAGAATAACGAGGACCTTGTCAGTTTATCAAACGACGAACTAGCAAGGAGAGAACGAGAGAACAGGCAGAGACGCAACACGCCTATTCCGGAACCAGCAACATCCGACACTGACACTCCAGAGATGGGCGACCACAACGCCATTGCAGCTCAGCTGCAGCAACTCCAAACAGCCATGGAGCATCTTCGTTTGCAACAGGAGAGGCAGCTTGTGCAACAGTCAGCGTTCGGGGACACAGACGCAGCACATGCTTATTACCAGGACCGATCCGCGATTGTCACTCCGACCATTCAAAGGCAAGATTATGAGATCAAGCCTCAGATGATTGCGCTAGTCAAGCAGCATCTCTTCCATGGCCTACCTGCTGAAATCCCGATGGATCACATCGAGAACTTTGAGGAAATTTGTAGCACAACTGGCTCCAATGGTGTGCCTCCAGATTTCTTGAAGTGCAAACTTTTCCCCTTCTCTCTTGCGGGAAAAGCATCGCGGTGGTTAAATTCTTTACCACCAGGCTCTCTTGCGACTTGGGCTGATGCGCGAGCAGCCTTTTTGGACAAATTCTACACGAAGTCTAAGACCGCAGCCTTGAGGAACAAGATATCCTCCTTCGAGCAACATCCTGGCGAGTCCTTCAATGAAGCATGGGAGCGATTCAAAGAGTATAAGCGTGAGTGCCCTTACCACGGCTTTAGCGATGAGCAGCTGCTCAGCACCTTCTACGACGGAGTAGAATGGGACTACAGAAATGCCCTCAATGCCGCCAGTAATGGAGACTTCTACACGAAATAAAAGGAGGGAGCTCTGGAGCTGATTGAGAACCTTGCCGCGAGTTCCAACAACAAGAGTCCGGAATACGACAGAAAAAGGTCAATAGTGTAGAATCCAAAAAAATCGATGAGCTCACGGCTAAGGTAAACCTTCTGCTAAAGGGGAACCAGAAATCGGTTCACTTCGTTGATGAGAATGGAGATGAGCCTCTCTCTCAGGTCTTTGGGAAGAAGACGAAAATGATCAGATGGAAGTGAACTATGTGACCGGACAAGGTTTCGGACAGAACCGCGGTTTCAACAACCAAGGTTTTAACACTCATCCGAGTCTGTCTTATAAGAGCACCAATGTGGAGAATCCACAAGATCAGGTTTATCCTAAGCAAGGAAATCATCCACAAATGGGTTTTCAGAAGAGCTACCCCAACAACTACCAGAACCGGCCATTCGTTCCTAATTAGAACCAATTCCAAGGAGGAAATCAACAAAGGCAGCCCTTCATGAACACGCAGCCTCAACCGTTTCCAAATCCGCAGCCTCCATCTTCAGCAACCGGCTCCCAAGACGAACTGAAGAACATGATGCAACAACTTCTGGCAGGTCAGTAGAAAGCAGCGGCTGAGATCAACGCTAAGGTTGATACGATGTACGTGGACCTCAACGGAAAGTATGAAGCTGTATGGACCCACATGAAGCAACTTGACATTCAGATTGCTCAGACTGCCGAGTCCATAAAAAGGACGCCAGGGACCCTGCCTGGAAAAGTTGAAGCACCCAGGAAGGAGTTTGTCAATGCTATCGAACTAAGGAGCGGCAAGACATTGAACTCGTGATGTACGAGTTTTAAACCCTATTTCCTACTGCAAGTGCACAGTAATTCGTAGCAGTACTTAGGGGTCGATCCCACGAAGACCAAGTTCACACTATGATTTAATGAGCTAAACCAAGAGCTAAGAGATTCAAATAGGGGTTGTGTAAAATCGTGACTAGCAAGTAATAAGCAAATCGGTTTTTAAGCAATAATAAAACAAGCGTTAGGTCAATGCAATTCGCAGGAGATTCAGAGCACAGGTCAAACAACTATTCAGACAATTAATAAGAACAAGTCTAGAACTCAAACACTAAGGTAATATTAATCCACTCTCGTGGTAATAATACCTTTATCTAGCAACCTAAAAATTCTAACTCTCATTGGTATCAGAATCGCAGATAAGCATTATTGATTATGTTTGATTGTTCACAATTCTCCAATACATATATACTCTCGCAGGTAATGAATAAATTGCTCATCTAGATCTCTTCTAGCAACCTAGCAACTCTCTCTGTCTAGATAAACCTAAGATCATGGAATCAAGTGATCAAATCGATCCAAGCAATAAGAACCACCTAGATGAAGACTATCGATTTTGATGTCCTATTTTTGTTCAACCCTAGCTCATGAATTCCCTTGAAAACCTTAACCTAACTAATAGATCTACTCAGACATAATCAAAGAAGAAAGTAAAACAATGAAATAAAAAGACTGCATTGAAATCGATATTAAAAAGAATAGGGTTCAGAAATCTTCTCAGAATTGTAGCAGAAATCTTCTCCCTTACAATAGAAATCCTAGGTATTGAAAAGCTAAAAGCCAAAAAGCAAAGAGAATAGAATATATCAGATAAAATAAAACCTAAGACTAAGAGGAGTATTTATATTAGGAGAGATAGGCGGCTGGGAGGTGGCTGCACCCTTAAAAGTCGGCGGCAATCATTAGGTTAAATCCCCTTCTTTTTATTTTTCCGCAGCGAGCATGTGCTCGCTTGGTGGCCGAAAATCGCGAGCATGTGCTTGCCGATTGGAGTTGGTGATACTTTGCAGGATTTTCCTTCTTTTCTTCAATTCTTGTTCTTTTCTTTTCAAAAGGTTCCAAATGCTCCAAACTCCAATAACAGCTCCAAAGCTACCTAAAATCTCCTGAAATAAACTCAAAAACTCTAAAAAGCAATTAGATAATAAGGTTAGTATGGGTCAAAATCTCAACATATCAATTCCCCCAGACTTAGATCTTTGTTTGTCCTCAAACAAACTAAAACTTAAGCCCGTGAGATCGATTTGAAAACAGGGATCTCACCTTCTCGATCAGAATAATTGCACCAACTACTTAGACCTGTAATCCACATTCTCCATGAACTAATCCAAAAATCGACCACCATGTACTTCTCCTTAGCCACATCGCAGTTTTTCCAGATTAACTCCACAAAATCTCAACTTCTTTCACTATCCATCATTGCATAGAGACTAACAATGCTTCTAATGCCAAGAACCTTATAGACTCTTTCCCATACTATGTCTTGACAAACACAACCATGTAATCCACCTATTTGGTACTCTTTATCTCCCCCAGACTTATTCTTTTCTCATACTCTGCATTGATCTTTTGATCATCTCTTTTTTTTTTTTTACGATTTCCTTTTCTTTTTTTTTATTTTTTTTTTATTGCAAAGGTGTGACGAATAATGGGGTCATGGGAAATTTTTCCTCTCCCTCGTTTCCACCTTTGTGTGATCATTCCTTTCAAAGTAAAATAATGGGGTCATGGGAAATTTTCCTACCCCTTTACTCAAAAGAAAATCATCTCATCTTTTCATTTGTTTCTCAGGATTTTAGGAATAAGGAAGAGGAGTACCATAAGCTTTTCACAATAGCTGTCGATGTCAGGTATGAATGAGAGAATCAAGCTCTTTGATCACCAGCTACAGTTGAAAGACCTCCGTAGATAGCTCAGGTCTGTAAAATCTGCTGGACTGGTCAGACTTTGGATTTTTCATTAGTCTTAACTGAATGGATCCTAAAGATATGGTCACTAAGTAAAAACAGCCAGCTCAACAATCTAAGAGATAGTTCATAAATCCAAATCAAAATTTTGACCCAATAAACGGACTGACTCTAAATAGAAAATAAAATAAAAAGACTCAAAAACTTAAGATTCAAGGTACGAACCTCCCCCAGACTTACTTCACACCGTCTCGGTGTGAAAATAAGCTAGAGAAAGCTCCGAGAAAACTTACCTGGGTTGGCAGGAAGAGCACCATGGCGGAGCAAGTGCTCCGGAACAGAAGTGGGTGCTCGCCTCTTTTTCTCGCCCTTTTGTTTTTTTTTTTAATCTGAAACAAAGAAAACCAAAACCAAAAATCAAAAGCAAAAGAAAATAAAATAAAGTAAAAACACTTACCAGTGGGTTGCCTCCCACTCAGCGCTTGGTTTAAGTCACTAGCTTGACTTGGTGAGCTGATTAGGCATGAGGAGGTTCGGTTAAGGGAATGTCTTCCCCATCTCCGAGGTGTGTATCAGCGAGATATGGCTTCAGTCACTGCCCATTAACCACGAACTCTTCTCCTTTGGTGTTGAACAAGACGACAACTCCATATGGTCGCACTTCCTTTATGGTGAAAGGTCCAGACCAGCGTGATCGTAACTTCCCGGGAAACAGCTTCAGCCGAGAGTTGAAGAGTAGAACCTGGTCGTTTGGAGAGAAGTTGCGGGCCAGAATGCGCTTGTCGTGGTATGCCTTAGTTCGCTCCTTGTAGATCTTCGAGTTCTCATAGGCGAGATGCCTAATCTCCTGAAGCTCATGTAACTGCATCATACGCCGCTCTGAAGCTGGCTTGATGTCATAGTTGAGCAGCTTAACCGCCCATGCGGCTTTGAATTCCAGCTCAACGGGGAGATGACAAGCTTTTCCGTAGACGAGGTTGAATGGAGTAGTTCCGAGTGGCGTTTTGTAAGCCGTCCGGTAAGCCCATAAAGCATCGTCTAGCTTGGAAGCCCAGTCCTTGCGAGTTGTGCCTACGGTCTTCTGTAATATGCTCTTGATCTCGCGGTTAGATACCTCGACTTGCCCATTAGTCTGCGGATGATAAGGCGTGGCTACCTTGTGCTTTACACCATTCTTGCGCAGCAGATTCTCGAAGATCTTGTTGATGAAGTGAGAGCCCCCATCGCTGCTGACAACTCGCGGCACTCCGAACCTAGGGAAGATGATGGATTTGAACATCTTGATCACCACCCTTGCATCATTTGTGCGACTCGCCAATGCTTCAACCCATTTGGACACATAATCCACAGCCACGAGTATGTACTCGTTCCCATAAGAGGATGGGAATGGACCCATAAAATCGATGCCCCATACGTCAAAGACTTCCACTTCGAGAATGAAGTTCTGTGGCATCTCATTGCGCTTGCTGATGTTGCCCTGTCGCTGGCATGAATCGCATCTAGAGATAAAGCGCTGAGCATCCTTCAACATTGTAGGCCACCAATATCCAGCTTGCAAAACCTTGGAGACTGTCTTGAAAGTGGCGAAGTGTCCGGCATAGGAAGAGCCGTGACAGTGAAACAGAATCTCTGGTATCTCCTCCTCAGCTACGCATCGTCTGAATACACCATCTGTGCAGTGCTTGTAGAGGTAAGGCTCATCCTAGAAGTAGTGCCGGATATCCTTAAGGAATTTCTTCCTTTTGTTGCCTACAAAGCCGTGCGGTTCCAGATCAGCAGCTAGATAGTTCGCAATCCCAAACCAAGGAATCTGAGGACGTTGGCCGCTTTCGATTTGCTTGCAGAACTCGGGCTGAGCAGGTGCTCGCTGGCTGGGAGCACGTGCTTCCTTGATTTGGAATGTTCCGATCGAGTACACCTGTTCTTCTGGGAGGCTATCATTGAGTGGGAGTTCTTCATCAATCCGCATCCTAGATAAATGGTCGGCAGCTCCATTATCTATTCCCTTCTTGTCTTTGATCTCAAGGTCGAATTCCTGTAAGAGAAGAATCCATCTAAGTAGCCGCGGTTTGGCATCCTTCTTCGTCAAAAGGTACTTGAGCGCTGCATGATCAGTGTGTATGATGACCTTGGAGCCCACAAGATAAGATCAGAACTTCTCAAAAGCGAAGACAACAGCTAAGAGTTCCTTCTCGGTCGTGGCATACTTGCACTGAGCCTCATCCAGAGTTTGGCTGGCATAGTAAATGACATGGAGTTTCTTATCTTTCCTCTGGCCGAGAACTGCACTGACTGCATAGTCACTCGCATCTGTCATAACCTCGAAGGGTAGGCTCCAATCTGGCGGCTGCACAATGGGTGCGCTGACCAACGCCCCTTTGATCGTGTGGAAAGCATCAAGACAGTCGCTATTAAACTCAAACTTCACCTCTTTGCACAACAGCGTTGTGAGGGGTCTAGCTATCTTCGAAAAATTCTTGATGAACCGGCGGTAGAAACCTGCATGCCCCAGAAAACTGCGGATCCCCTTGACAGAAGTACGCGGTTGTAGGTTCATCATAACCTCGATGCCAGCCTCTGATATGCGATGTCCAAGTACAATCCCATTTCTGACCATGAAGTGACACTTCTCCCAATTCAGAACTAGGTGCTTTTCCTCACATCGCTGAAGTACCCTGCATAGATTAGAAAAACAGTGAGAGAAGGAGTCTCCATACACCGAGAAGTCGTCCATGAACACCTCCATGATGTCTTCGATTAGGTCAGTGAAAATGGACATCATGCAACGTTGGAAGGTTGCCGGAGCATTGCACAATCCGAATGGCATGCGCCGGTAAGCGAATGTGCCATAGGGACATGTGAATGTCGTCTTCTCTTGGTCGTCCGGATGAATGGGGATCTGAAAGAAACCTGAATAACCATCTAAAAAGCAGTAGTATGGATGGTTAGCAAGTCTTTCAAGCATCTGATCAATGAAGGGCAAAGGGAAGTGATCCTTGCGAGTCGCAGCATTCAGTTTGCGGTAATCTATACACATCCTATGGCCGGTTATTGTCCTGGTTGGTATCAGTTCATCCCTATCATTCTTGACTACAGTGATTCCGCCTTTCTTAGGAACTACATGAACAGGACTAACCCAAGTACTATCAGATATAGCGTAAATCACCCCTGCTTCTAGAAGTTTCGTTATCTCCTTCTTAACGACATCTTTTAGATTCGGGTTTAACCTCCTCTGATGTTCGATAGAGCTCATCGATTCATCTTCTAGACATATCCTATGCATGCAAAGATCAGGAGAGATTCCAGGAATGTCATCTAGCGAATACCCTATAGCTTTTCTATACTTTCTAAACTCACATAAAAGTAAAGCTACCTCCATATTGTTCAAATCAGCATTCACAATCACCGGGTAAGTAGAGTTTGTTCCAAGGAATGCGTACCTGAGCCCTGCTGGGAGGGTTTTGAGCTCCAATTTAGGAGCTTTCAACTCGCTCCAGGGGCTGTCGTTTGGGTCAAGGGGCGGAGCAGGTGCTCGCGGAATCGGAGCGGGTGCTCCTTCTGTTGCAGCCGAGTTTTCCTCATCTTCTAAGCTCGTGTACGCCACCATCTGCTCCATTCGCCGGCTGGAATCTAGCATCTTGGTAAAGCTGTCGGCGTCCTCACTCATGAAACCATGCTCTCTTTCAGCTAGAGTTAGGGCGGTTTCAAGAGGATCCGGGCACAGAAGCTCTTCAGCTGCCTCATCAAAAACATCATCCACGCCTTCCATATTGAAGGTCTGTCCATCCAGCATCGGTTTCTTCAGCAACTTATCCATCTCGAATGACATTACCATGTCGCCTAACTGAAGGTCAATTACTCCATTCTGTACATCGATTATTGCACCAGCTGTGCATAAGAATGGTCGGCCGAGAATAAGAGGGTCTTTCGGTTCTTCTTCAAGCTCCAGAACCACGAAATCAGCTAGGATGAGTGTGTCTCCAATTCGCACATGAAGATCCTCTAACATACCCACCGGAAGCTTTGTTGATCTGTCTGCGAAGACCAATGAGATGCGCGTGGGTTTGAACTTTGCGAAGCCTAACCGCTTTGCCACAGAATATGGCATGAGGTTGACGCTGGAACCGAGATCGCACAAAGAGCATGCGAATGTAATGGGGCCGATCTTGACTGATAAAACGAATCTGCCAGGATCACCTCTCTTTTTAAGCACCTTATTTTGCAGAACAGCACTGCACTCTTTGGAGACCACCATCACGTTTTCCTCCTCAGCTACTTTTCCGGAGACCAGGGTTTTCATATACCTTTTAAGAGCCGGTATCATCTGAATGGCATCCGTGAGAGGCGGCTTCACGGTTAGGTCTCTGAGCATCTCCCTGCATTTAGCATCCTCTAAATCCTTGCGAGACTTCTTAGGTGGTACAGGATACGGGACTTTGTGTTTGTACACCCTCGCTGCCGGATTGCTGGCCGAAGTTGTTGGAGTTTCTCGGCCGAGCATGTGCTCGGTTGATAGACCAGAGTGTTCGGTCGGGGAATCTTCTTCAAAAATCTCGAAAGGTGAGGCTGATGTTCCAGCGTGTGTTGTGTTGTTGCTTGATTCACCTTTTTCATAGACTCTTTGGTTTCCTTGGTGCAGGTGTTCGCTGGATGGGAGCACGTGCTCGGAAATCGCTTCTTTTCCCTTTGCCGATCCGGAAGTTGTTGTCGAATTCAGTGTTTTCCCGCTCCTTAGCTCGATGGAGTTGACAAACTCCTTCCTATGCGCCTCAACTTTTCTAGGCAGAGTTCCTGGCGTCCTTTTTATGGACTCAGCAATCTGAGCAATCTGAATGTCAAGTTGCTTCATGTGGGTCCATACAACTTCATACTTTCCGTTGAGGTCCACATACATCGTATCAACCTTAGCATTGATCTCAACCGCTGCTTTCTGCTGACCTGCCAGAAGTTGTTGCATCATGTTCTTCAGCTCGTCTTGGGATGCGGTTGCTGAAGATGGGGGCTGCGAGTTCGTGAAAGGTTGCCTTGGCTGATTCCCTCCTTGAAATCGGTTCTGGTTAGGGATGAATGGCCGGTTCTGGTAGTTGTTGGAGTAGTTCTTCTGAAAACTCATCTGTGGCTGATTTCCTTGCTTAGGATAAACCTGATCTTGCGGATTCTCCACATTGGTGCTCCTATAGGACAGGTTCGGATGAGAGTTGAAACCTTGGTTGTTGAAACCGCGGTTCTGCCCAAAACCTTGTCCGGTCACATAGTTCATCTTCATCTGATCATGTCCGCCTTCTTCCCCAAAGACCTGAGAGAGAGGCTCATCTCCGTTCTCATCAGCGAAGTGGACCGATTTCTGGTTCCCCTTTAGCAGAAGGTTCACCTTAGCCGTGAGCTCATCGATCTTCTTGGATTCTACACTGTTGACCTTTTTCCTGTCGTACTCTGGGCTTTTGTTGCTAGAACTTGCGGCTAGGTTTTCAATCAGCTCTAAAGCTCCTTCCTTCGACTTAGTGTAAAAAACTCCATTACTGGCCGCATTCAAAGCGTTTCTGTAGTCCCATTCTACTCCGTCATAGAATGTACTGAGCAACTGCTCGTCGCTGAAACCGTGGTGAGGGCACTCACGCTTATACTCTTTGAATCGCTCCCATGCTTCATTGAATGACTCGCCGGGATGTTGCTCGAATGAGGAGATCTTGTTCCTCAAGGCTGCGGTCTTGGACTTGGTGTAGAATTTGTCCAGGAAAGCTGATCTCGGATCAGCCCAAGTCGCCAAAGAGCCTGGTGGTAGAGACTTTAACCACCGTGATGCTTTTCCCGCAAGAGAGAAGGGGAAAAGCTTGCACTTCAAGAAATCTGGAGACACAACATTGGAGCCGGTTGTGCTACAGATCTCTTCGAAGTTCTCGATGTGATCCATCGGAATTTCGGCAGGCAAACCATGGAAGAGGTGCTGCTTCACGAGGGCAATCATCTGAGGTTTGATCTCATAATCTTGCCTCTGAATGGTCGGAGTGACAATCGCGGATCGATCCTGGTAATAAGCATGTGCTGCGTCTTTGTCTCCGAATGCCGGTTGTTGAACGAGCTGCCGCTCTTGCTGCAAGCGCAGCTGCTCCATGGTTGCCTGAAGAGTTCGCAGCTGAGCTGCCAGGTCGATTTAATCACCCATCTCTGTAGAGACGGTATCAGTTGTTTCTGGATCCGGAACAGGTGTGTTTCATCTCTGCCTGTTCTCTCGTTCTCTCCTTGCTAGCTCGTCGTTTGTCAAGTTCACAAGATTCTTGGTATTCTTGCTCCTTGTGCTCCTGGTCATGCACCTGAAACACAAAGAAAAGAAAAAGACAAAAACGAGTTTAGTATAGTTCTTAGTCTAATGACTCTGCCATAAACCAAAGTTGATAATTTGGTCCCCGGCAACGGCGCCAAAAACTTGATGTACGAGTTTTAAACCCTATTTCCTACTGCAAGTGCACAGCAATTCGTAGCAGTACATAGGGGTCGATCCCACGAAGACCAAGTTCACACTATGATTTAATGAGCTAAACCAAGAGCTAAGAGATTCAAATAGAGGTTGTGTAAAATCGTGACTAGCAAGTAATAAGCAAATCAGTTTTTAAACAATAATAAAACAAGCGTTAGGTCAAGGCAATTCGCAAGAGATTCAGAGAACAGGTCAAACAACTATTCAGGCAATTAATAAGAACAAGTCTAGAACTCAAACACTAAGGTAATATTAATCCACTCCCGTGGTACTAATACCTTTATCTAGCAACCTAAAAATTCTAACTCTCGTTGGTATCAGAATCGCAGATAAGCATTATTGATTAGGTTTGATTGTTCACAATTCTCCAATACATCTACTCTCGCATGTAATGAATAAATTGCTCATCAAGATCTCTTCTAGCAACCTAGAAACTCTCGCTGTCTAGATAAACCTAAGATCATGGAATCAAGTGATCAAATCGATCCAAGCAATAAGAACCACCTAGATGAAGACTATCGATTTTGATGTCCTATTTGTGTTCAACCCTAGCTCATTAATTCCCTTGAAAACCTTAACCTAACTAATAGAACTACTCAGACATAATCAAAGAAGAAAGTAAAACAATGAAATAAAAAGACTGCATTGAAATCGATATTAAAAAGAATATGGTTCAAAAATCTTCTCAGAATTGTAGCAGAAATCTTCTCCCTTACAATAGAAATCCTAGGTATTGTAAAGCTAAAAGCCAAAAAGCAAAGAGAATAGAATATATTAGATAAAATAAAACCTAAGACTAAGAGGAGTATTTATATTAGGAGAGATAGGCGGCTGGGAGGTGGCTGCACCCTTAAAAGTCGGCGGCAATCATTAGGTTAAATCCCCTTCTTTTTATTTTTCTGTGGCGAGCATGTGCTCGCTTGGTGGCCGAAAATCGCGAGCATGTGCTCGTCGATTGGAGTTGGTGATACTTTGCAGGATTTTCCTTCTTTTCTTCAATTCTTGTTCTTTTCTTTTCAAAAGGTTCCAAATGCTCCAAACTCCAATAACAGCTCCAAAGCTACCTAAAATCTCCTGAAATAAACTCAAAAACTCTAAAAAGCAATTAGATAATAAGGTTAGTATGGGTCAAAATCTCAACATATCAACTCGGCAACAACTTCGAGAACGGACGAAGGAAAAGAGGCAGTGACGGAGCACGTGCTCTCACCCAACGAGCACCTGCTCGGCAGAGATCATCGTATCCAGGAAAAGGGTGAATCGAGCAACCGCACAACATACGCCGGAACATCATCTTCACCCTTCGATGTTCTAGAAGACGATAAGGAGGAGCAACCCAGCGAATCCACAGAGCACGTGCTCGGACAGACTTCACCATCCACTTTTGCACCGAAACCTACAGTGATCCCGGAGAGGGTGTACAGGCCTAAGGTTCCTTACCCTGTACCACCTAAGAAGTCACGCAAAGACTTAGAGGATGTTAAGTGCAGGGAGATGCTCAGGGACCTAACCGTCAAACTACCTCTCGCGGATGCTGTCCAGATGATACCTGCCCTGAAGAGGTACAAGAAGACTCTGGTTTCTGGTAAAGTCGTTGAAGAAGAGAAAGTAATGGTGGTCTCGAAGGAATGCAGTGCTGTACTGCAAAACAAAGTGTTAAAAAGAGAGGCGATCCTGGGCGATTTGTCTTATCCGTCATGATTGGTCCTATGACTTTCGCTTGCTCTCTCTGCGATCTTGGTTCTAGCGTGAACCTCATGCCCTATTCGGTGGCTAAACTTTTGGGTTTCACCAAGTTTAAACCCACACGAATTTCGTTGGTTTTTGCTGATAGGTCCACCAAGTTACCCAAGGGCGTTCTGGAGGATTTACACGTGCGGATTGGAGATACTGTGATCCCTACCAACTTCGTGGTATTGGAGCTCGAGGAAGAACCGAAAGATCCCCTCATCCTTGGCCGACCGTTCCTTTGCACAGCTGGTGCACTTATTGATGTCTGGAACGGAGTAATTGATCTTCAATTGGGTGATATGGTGATGACCTTCGAAATGAATAAGTTGCTGAAGAAGCCTATACTGGATGGACAGACCTTCACAGTGGAAGGCGCAGACGATGTTTTTGATGAGGCAGCTGAAGAGCTTGTGCCCGGATCCTCTTGAAACCGCCCTAACTCTAGCTGAAAGAGAGCATGGTTTCGTGAGTGAAGACGCCGACAGTTTTGCCAAGATGCTTGATTCCAGTCGGCGAATAGAGCAGATGGTGGCGTACATGAGCCTAGAAGATGAGGAGAACTCGGCAGAAATAGACGGAGCACCTGCTCCGATTCCGCAAGCACCTGCTCCGCCACTTGATCCGATAGACAACCCTTGAAGCGAGTTAAATGCTCCTAAATTAGAGCTTAAAACTCTACCAGCCGGGCTCAGGTACGTATTCCTTAGAACGAACTCTACTTACCCAGTGATTGTGAATGCTGATTTGAATAATGTGGAAGTAGCCTTACTTTTATGTGAGCTTAGAAAGTATAGAAAGGCTATAGGGTATTCGCTTGATGATATCACTGGCATCTCTCCTGATCTTTGCATGCATAGGATACATCTAGAAGATGAATCGATGAGCTCTATCGAACATCAGAGGAGGTTAAACCCGAATCTAAAAGATGTCGTTAAGAAGGAGATAATGAAACTTCTAGAAGCTGGTGTGATTTATGCTATTTCTGATAGTACTTGGGTTAGTCCTGTTCATGTAGTTCCTAGAAAAGGAGGAATCACTGTGATAAAGAATGATAGGAATGAACTGATACCGACTAGGACCATAACCGGCCATAGAATGTGCATTGATTATCACAAACTGAATGCTGCGACTCGCAAGGATCACTTCCCTTTGCCCTTTATTGATCAGATGCTTGAAAGACTCGCTAATCATCCTTACTACTGATTTTTAGACGGTTATTCAGGTTTCTTTCAGATACCTATTCATCCGGACGATCAGGAGAAGACTACGTTCACATGTCCCTATGGCACGTTCGCTTACCGGCGCATGCCATTCAGCTTGTGCAACGCCCCAGCAACCTTCCAGCGATGCATGATGTCCATCTTCACTGACCTAATCAAAGACATCATGGAGGTGTTCATGGATGACTTCTCGGTCTATGGGAACTCTTTCTCTGACTGTTTGTCTAATTTATGCAGGGTACTTAAGCGATGCAAGGAAAAGCACCTAGTTCTAAATTGGGAGAAGTGCCATTTCATGGTGAGGAATGGGATTGTACTTGGACATCGCATATCAGAGGATGGTATCGAAGTTGACAAAGCCAAGATCGAGGTTATGATGAATCTGCAACCGCCTACTTCTGTCAAGGGGATCCGCAGTTTTCTGGGGCATGCAGGTTTCTACCGCCGGTTTATCAAGGACTTCTCTAAGATTGCCAGGACTCTCACACGCCTGTTGTGTAAGGAGGTGAAGTTCGAATTTGATAGCGTCTGTCTTGAGGCTTTTGATACGATCAAAGGAGCATTGGTCAGCGCACCCATTGTGCAGCCACCGGATTGGAGCTTACCTTTTGAAGTGATGATAGACGCTAGTGACTATGCTGTTGGTGCAGTTCTCGGCCAGAGGAAAGACAAGAAGCTCCATGTGATCTATTACGCCAACCGCACATTGGATGATGCTCAGTGCAAGTATGCTACGACAGAAAAAGAGCTTGTAGCTGTGGTTTTCGCCTTTGAGAAGTTCCGGTCCTATCTTGTCGGCTCCAAGGTCATTGTACACACTGATCATGCGACACTCAAATACCTGTTGACCAAGAAAGATGCTAAGCAGCGATTCCTCCGGTGGATCCTTCTCCTTCACGAATTCGACCTTGAGATCAAAGACAAGAAGGGGATAGATAATGGAGCTGCCGACCATTTATCTAGGATGCGGATTGATGAAAAACTTCCACTCAATGACAGCCTCCCTGAAGAGCAGATTTACTATATCGGCATTCACCAGGTCAAGGAAGCATGTGCTCCCACCCAGCGAGCACCTGCTCAGCCCGAATTCTGCAACTAAATCGAAAGCGGCCAACATCCTCAGATTCCTTGGTTTGGTGAGATTGCGAATTATCTAGCTGCTGATCTGGAACCGCACGGTTTTGTGGATAACAAAAGGAAGAAATTTCTTAAGGATATCCGCCATTACTTCTGGAATGAGCTGTACCTATACAAGCATTGCCCAAATGGCTTATTCAGACGATGCGTAGCTGAGGAGGAGATTCCAGAGATCCTGTTTCACTGTCACGGCTCTTCCTATGCTGGACACTTCCCCACTTTTAAGACAGTCTCCAAAGTTTTGCAAGCTGGATACTGGTGGCCTACAATGTTTAAGGATGCTCAGCGCTTTATCTCTAGATGCGATTCATGCTAGCGACAGGGTAACATCAGCAAGCACAACGAGATGCCACAGAACTTCATTCTTGAAGTAGAGGTCTTTGACGTATGGGGCATCGATTTTATGGGTCCATTCCCATCCTCTTTCGGGAATGAGTATATACTTGTGGCGGTGGATTATGTGTCTAAATGGGTTGAGGCATTGGCGAGTCCCACAAATGATGCAAGAGTGGTGATCAAGATGTTCAAATCCATCATTTTCCCTAGGTTTGGTGTTCCGCGAGTTGTCATCAGCGATGGAGGCTCTCACTTCATCAACAAAAGCTTCGAGAATCTGCTGCGTAAGAATGGTCTAAAGCACAAGGTAGCCACGCCTTGCCATCCGCAAATGAGTGGGCAAGTTGAGATCTCTAACCAGAAGACGGTGGGCACAACTCGGAAGGACTGGGCTTCTAAGATAGACGATGCTCTATGGGCTTACCGGACTGCTTACAAAACGCCACTCAGGACCACACCATTCCACCTCATCTATGGCAAAGCCTGTCATCTCCCCGTCGAGCTTGAGTTCAAAGCCGCATGGGCGGTTAAGCTGCTCAACTATGACATTAAGCCAGCTTCAGAGCGACGTTTGATGCAGTTGCATGAGCTACAAGAGATTAGGCATCTTGCCTATGAGAACTCGAAGATCTACAAGGAGCGAACCAAAGCCTATCATGACAAGTGCATTCTCGCCCGCAACTTCGCTCCCAACGACCAAGTCCTACTCTTCATCTCTCGGCTGAAGCTGTTTCCCGGAAAGTTGTGATCACGGTGGTCTGGGCCTTTTACAATTCAAGAAGTACGACCGTATGGAGCTGTAGTGTTGCTGGACGACAAGGGGAGAGAGTTCATTGTCAATGGTTAGCGTTTGAAGCCATATCTCGCTGATTCATCTATCGCACAAGGGGAATCATTTCCCTTAAGCGACCCGCCTCAAGCCTAATCAGCTCACCAAGTCAAGCTAGTGACTTAAACCAAGCATTGAGTGGGAGGGAACCCACTGGTAAGTTTTTTTTTACTTTATTTTATTTTCTTTTGCTTTTGATTTTTGGTTTTGGTTTTGGTTTTCTTTGTTTCAGATATATATATACAAAAAAAGGCGAGTACCCAGTTCTGTTCCGGAGCACCTGCTCCGCATGGTGTTTTTCCTGCCGACTCAGGTAATTTTTCTCGGAGCTTTCTCTAGCTTATTTTCACACCGAGACGGTGTGAAGTAAGTCTGGGGGAGGTTCGTACCTTGAATCTTACTTTGCTTCGTGTTTTTGAGTCTTTTGTTATTTCTTTTAGAGTCAGTCTGTTTTACTGGGTCAAAATTTTGATTGGGATTTATGAACTATTTCTTAGAATGTTGAGCTGGATGTTTTTACTTAGTGACCATATCTTTAGGATCCATTCAGTTAAGACTAATGAAAAATCCTAAGTCTGACCAGTCCACTAGAGACACTCATATTTCCAGCATATTTTACAGACCTGAGCTATTTACGGAGATCTTTCAACTGCAGCTGGTGATCAAAGAGCTTGATTCTCTCATTCATACTTGACATCTGCGGCTATTGTGAAAGGCTTATGGTACTCCTCTCCCTTATTCTAAAAATCCTGAGAAACAAATGAAAAGATGAGATGATTTTCTTTTGAGTAAAGGGGTAGGAAAATTTCCCATGACCTCATTACTTTACTTTGAAAGGAATGATCACACAAAGGTGGAAACGAGGGAGAGGAAAATTTCCCATGACCCCATTATTCGTCACACCTTTGCAATAAAAAAAAAACAAAGAAGAAGAAGGATCGTAAAAGAAAAAGAGATGATCAAAGATCAATGCAGAGTATGAGAAAAGAATAAGTCTGGGGGAGAGAAAGAGTACCAAATAGGTGGATTACATGGTCGTATTTATCAAGGTATAGTATGGGAAAGAGTCTATAAGGTTATTGGCATTGGATGCATTGTTAGTCTCCATGCAATGATGGATAGTGGATGAAGTTGAGATTTTGTGGAGTTAATCTGGAAAAACTGCGATGTGGCTAAGGAGAAGTACATGGTGGTCGATTTTTGGATAGGTTCATAAAAATTGTGGATTACAGGTTTAAGCAGTTGGTGCGATTATTCTGATGGAGAATGCGAGATCCCCTTTTGCAACCCTTTCTTCTCGATTTAAGCTTTACTTTATTTGAGGACAAACAAAGGTCTAAGTTTGGGGGAATTGATATATTGAGATTTTGACCCATACTAACCCTAGTATCTAATGACTTTTTAGAGTTTTTGAGTTTATTTCAGGAGATTTTAGGTAGCTTTGGAGCTGCTATTGGAGTTTGGAGCAGTTGAAGCCTTTGGAACAGAAAAGAACCAGAATTGAAGAAAAGAAGGAAAATCCTGCAAAGTATCACCATCTCCAATCGGCGAGCACATGCTCCCAAATTTTGGCCACCAAGCGAGCACCTGCTCGCCGCGGAAAAATAAAAGGAAGGGGATTTAGCCTAATAACAATCGCCGACTTTTAAGGGTGCAGCCACCTCCCAGCCGCCTATCTCTCCTAATATAAATACTCCTCTTAGTCTTAGGTTTTATTATCTATCTTATCTTGCTTTTGGCTTTTAGCTTTTCAATACCTAGGATTTCTTTTGTAAGGGAGAAGATCTCTGCTACAATTCTGAGAAGATTTCTGAACCCTATTTCTTTAATATCGATTTCAATGCAGTTTTTTTATTTCATTATTTTGCTTTCTTCTTTCATTATGTCTGAGTAGATCTATTAGTTAGGTTAGGGTTTTCAAAGGAATTCATGAGTTAGGGTTAAGCACAAATAGGTTTATAAATTGATGTCTTCACCCTTGTTGTTCTTAATGCTAAAATCGAATTGATCACTTGATTTTATGATATTAGGTTTAATTTAGACAACGACAGTTGCTAGGTTGCTAGAAGAAACATTGATGAGCAATTTATTCATTACCTGCGAAAGTAGATGTATTGGAGAATTGTGAACATATCAAGCCCGATCTATAATGCTTGTCTGCGATTTTCTAGGGCCAACGACAGTTAGGATTCTCTAGGTCGTTAGATAAAGCTGTTGATACCACGACAGTGGATTGATATTATCTTTATGTTTGAGTTCTATACTTGTGCTGAATTGTGCCTGAATAGTTGTTTAACCTTTGCTCTGAATCTTCTGGGAATTGCCTTGACCTAACGCTTGTTTTTAATTGCTTCACAACCGATTTATTTCTTTTGCTTGCTATTTACGAAACTAAACCTAATTCGAATTGTCTTAGCTTTTAGTTTAGCTTATTAAACCATAGTGTAAAGCTTGGTCTTTGTGGGATCGACCCCTAAATACTACTACGATTTGCTGTGCACTTGCTGTAGGAAAATAAGGTTTAAAACTCGTGTATCAATTTTGACATTAAATAATAAGTTCGGGTAGAAAATTCAAATTTTATAACGATTTGGGTTGAAAATACGCAATACTTAATTGTTTAGGTCTGAAAAAGTACGACTGTCTGAATTAGGTTGAAATATGCACTCACAGACATGATAAGTAGACGATGGTGGAGTTTTCACGTGACACAAAACGTTGGGCCGAGTAAGGTTTGTTTTACTGGGCTGTATTTGATGTTGGATATGGGAGCCCAAGAGCGATTATGTTGTCAGAAGCTTTTTTTCTAAAGTGGATTAGATAGAGGATTTTGATTGGCTGATGAATTATTACGTGGTATTATTAGTGACGTGGACACCCTAACTAATCTGTGATTAGTTTGCTGGTTTAAAGAGCATAAGTCTCTTAAGGTTTAAAATTTTAGTGATTTATAATTTCAAGATTTCAAATGTGATTTTTTAAAAGGCTAGCTATAATATTTGTGTATAAATTGTAATAATAGCTTGTGTTCACTTATATTTTTATTCTCTTTTTTTTTTACCAGTTCTTTTCCCTCACTTAATTGCTTCTAATCATTTTCTAAAAAACAATTTCAAGTTTATGATTATATCAAGCAAAATATGTTTTCTTATGAATACTCCATAGTTTGAATTTTATAAAAGGAATGGAAATTTCTCAAACAACATATAAATAATTTTAATTTAAACTACATATTTCTATATAAAACACAATATATATCTATGCGCTTAACGAAAATATATTTTTTCAATCATATGTGATTTTTTTGGTAAATTTATTTTTTTGGTAAAATATCATATGTGATATTATATAAACCAATATGTTTGTCAGAAAAATAGTACTAGTTCTTTAAGGATTTACTATGATGGTACCTGCGCTACTGTACAAGATAATAATATTTAAAATTTATATAAAATTTTAGGTTTATAAATCTCCACAAATTTTTATAATATAACATATGGATAACAAAATGGTCATTTTATTTTTTCAGTTTTGTAATTGATTTTATGATTAGTTTAATAATAAACATTTGATTTTTAACCAAATTAATAGAAACATTATAGATTTAATATATTGAATTTAAAATCTTCATAACTGATTTTAAGGTGTTTGTCAACAGGTTTAAGAATAAAAGTTAAATAAAGAAGAAGAAAATTGAGAAAAATATGGTGATGCCACACCAGCAAAAATTAACTAAAATGCTTCTCTTTTAATATAGTAGATAGATATTTTTTTTTGGAAAAATAAAATAGAATGAATCAAAGGAAAAACCAAATAGTATAGAAACCATGCATACACAACGGTATTTTTGTCGGTACGAGCTTGAAATGGTTACTTGCCTGCCTTATATAGAAAAACAAATAGCTATATTTTAATTTTGAACCGGTTGTTCAGCAAATTAACCCTATTAAATTTAATAAACATAATAAAATCATGAATCACGATATCATTATGGGCAATTCTCCTTAATGACACAATTTCATGTTTTACTTCCACATTTACCACACCCGGACTATTACACTCAGTATAGCATTCATTAAACCGCAGAATGACGGTACTACCCTTACGTTAAAACGCGAAGAGAAAAAAAGAAGAAAGTCTTTGAGTCGATATTTTGAATCGAAGATCGGTGGAGATCGGCGATGGAACGGTGGAGATCGGAGAAACGGTGGAGATCGGAGACGGAACGGTGGAGATCAGCGGAGAAAAGAGGCGAGGAAGGGATCACGTCCACCATAGGACAAATCAATATTTAGGAAACAATTTCTCGATTATGAAGAGGAAGAAGAAAAGCCACTGAAGAAGGAGAGGGAAATGGAGATTTTTTCTTCTTATCGAGAGCAAGGTGTGACTTTTTTATTTAAATTTTTTGCTTCTTTTGTTTTTTTGGTTGGTTGGATCAACTTCACCTCTGATTTTGGTGTCAATCCGTGATTTAGCTTAGAATTGTTCGATGAGTTATTGCGATTTTCAGATATAAGCTATATGTTCATTAGTGATGTTATTATCAGTTATGGGTTTGCTTTTGTTTCTGAAATTGGAACCTTAATTTGGTGGTGTTTGATTGGATACATGTATGTTCTTCTTCTTCTTTTTTTGTCAAAGCTTGATACTTTTATCGTTTGGGGTAATGAAACGTCAGTTGTTTGATGGGTCTTTTCTATTTCAGAGCTTCTTGGTTATATTTGGCTTTAATTTTCCCTGATCATCTCTTTGATTGACCCCTTATGGATTGATCTTGTGGAAATCAGACTTTTGGTAGCTCTTAAATAATTTTCAGATGCAATCAACTGATTCCCAAATTTGGGTTTGTTACCTCCATATGTCCTTTCCACTATGCTAGTAAATTTTTTAGCATTTTACTTGGCATCAAAAATCAGCTTGTTATTACTTGGCATCTGATTGTTTGCTTAGATACTGAGACTGTCTAATCAAATTTGTAAAAGCTTATGTATCTCTTATAAGGTTTTGTTGGCTTTTGAAAAGCTATTTGTTTGTTAGATTTCATTAAACTTAGATGAACGCTCTTAGCTATCTCACAATCTCCTCTTTTTGACTGCTTTCTCCTTATGGTGGTGTTGATGGCCTTGGTTGAGAATAATAAGGTTTTTAAAAACTGGTAAAAGTTTCTCTCAGACTGGTAGAAGATTCTCTGATTTATTATATGTTTGTGTTGTGTGTTTTTGCTGCAGACAGCGGTTCCTCACAATAGGTTCATCTTTAGTCTTCATTTTGATGTTGTGTACCAATTCAACTTCTTTGTCTCAAATCGTAACTGGTAAGGATCAGAGTGAGGAAAATCTGCAAAGCCTTGGAAGAGGATTCCTTCAGGCCTGTTCTTCACCACTATGATGGTCCAAAATTCCGCCTTGAGCTCTCCGTTCCCGAGGTGCGTACCCATATCCACGGATCTAGAGTTCTGATATAAGTAGAAAACCTTTCCCTGTAGAGTATCACTAATATGTAGATGGAGATGGAGATTGATCTGTGATCTGATTATGTGTTACCTATATGATATTTTTGTTGCAGACGTTGGATATGCTAGATCTCTGCGAACAAGCTGGTTCTCCATAAGCCGATCAACCTTGCAATACCACGTTGCTAAGGGAGGGTGGGGGCGTTTTTTTGAAATCTATATAGCATATTACCATAAGAGTGTAAGCTTTTGGGATTTAGTTTAGAGTCGAATTCAAATGTAATTGTGTTTTACATGTTTTAGAACGGTTTATCAACCATTTTAGACGAATTTCATGTTCTTCGGAGAGGTAAATCAACATTTTTGAAATGTTAGGGATTGACTTCCCGAATTAGTACAAATCCTTCCCAAATTTCTAAAAATATTTCCCTAAATACTTCGAAAAGATTTCTTCAAATATTTTTAACTCGAAAAAGGGCCGAACCCTTTATAATTTTGTTTTACATGTTTTAGAACGGTTTATCAACCATTTTTTATGGACTCCATGTTCTTCGGAGAGGTAAATCAACATTCTTGAAATTTGAAGGATTGGCTTCCCAAATTAGTATAAATCCTTCCCAAATTTTTTAAAATATTTCTCTAAATACTTCTAAATGATTTCTTCAAATATTTTGAATTCGAAAAAGGGCTCAACCATTTATAATTGTGTTTTGGATGTTTTAGAACGGTTTATCAACCATTTTTAATGGATTCTATGTTTCTCGAAGAGGTAAATCAACATTTTAAAAAACTTTTAGGGATTGGATTCCCGAATTAGTACAAATCCTTCCAAAATTTCTAAAAATCTTTTCCTAAATACTTCGAAAATGTTTTTTTCAAAGATTTTGGACTCAAAAAAGGGATTAACCATTTATAATTGTGTACTTTAATACCACTTAAATATGATCAAATTTGTATGAAAGATTTCTTAAAATATTAGGAAGTAATTCTACACATTTAGGAAAGCCTTCCTAAATCGCATAAATACGAATTTGTTTTTCAATTATACAACAAATAAATTTAGGAAGCCTTTATGCACAATTAGGAGAGCTTTCTTAAACTTTATAAAAGGCATCTTTAGAAGATGATTCATTTGTTCACTGATTTTTATTTTCTGTGACAGATTTAAACTTTTAACATTTACAATGAAAAATAAATCAGATCATATGTGGCTGAGACGCACTTATACTTATAATACTATCTTTACTAATGTATTATAATTTTTTTATAATGTTAAGCATTTTTTGACAACTAATGTTAAGCGTTCTTACATATTTTGTTTTCAGAAACTTTTACGAAAGCCTTCATGAATGTTTTGAATGTTTTCCTAGATATTTTACACATACAATGTTTTTTGTTTGTTTTTACAAAGGTATCAATGTAAAAGTTGTAAAAGATCTTACAAATATTTTTTAATGTTAGTTTGAAGTTTATAAAGTTTTCTAGAAATTTTAGGAAGTGTTTTTACAAATTTAAGAAAAACATCCTAAATTGTATGTTAATTACCAGTTCCTCAAATACAAATTTGTGGGTCTTTATAAATTTGGAAAGTCTTCCTAAATTTGTGTGAATCTTTCCTAAAAATTCAAGAAAGCTTCATAAATTCAAAACTTAACATTTCTAGATATCTACAAATACTCATACACATTTTAGAAAATCTTTTTAAAAATTTATAATGTCTTTTTCAATCTGTAAGAATGTTTTTATAAAACAATAGAATTTTTTTTTAAAATTTCAGGAAAGCTTTTCCTAAAAACTTATTAACATTTTAGGAAGACCTTGCTACAAGTTTATAAAAATTACTAAATTTTTATTTGGTCAATTGGTAGTTAACATACAATTTAAGATGGTCTTCCTAAATTTTTAAGAATCTTTCCTAAAAAATCTGAGAAGCTTCATAAATTCTAATACTAACATTTTTAGATATCTTAATGCATTAACTGGCGAGGGCGTTCATGGTATGTGGTCTGCTTTCTCTACCATGTTATTAACTTGAATGTAAACGTTATATACCTTGTTTGGAAAATCATTTGCTTATACTTGTTCCTGTAGTACCTGATAAAGTCCTGAAAACAGAGTTTCATCTTATTGTCTAGGAAGTGGTACTTGATTCTTATTGTGGGGATGATATATAACTCTGTGTGTTTGTGAAAATGTATGTAGATCGAGTATGAAACTTTACCTGGATGGAACATTACCTCCATCAGAAATTACGCTGATCTTCCAAAGGCTGCACAACAATTTGTTGAGAGGATTGAAGAACTCGTGGGTGTGCAGATTCATTACACTGGTATTGGGCCACAGAACCCTTATATATAAATGAGTTCTAGGTTAGGCTTTTTTTTTTGCTCGTCCACAGACTTCAAAATAGATGAAGCATCAAGTTACTGGAAATTATTACTCGCTTTGGAATGGCTAATGTATCTGTTGCATTGTTTGTTATATTGGAATGAAGAGGAATTCTGGTTTTAAGCAGTGAGTTTTGTTCAATTCTTGAAGTTTACGCCTTTTATGTTTGATCTTACTCTATTCCTTCCATTCATACGAGATCCTTCTCGGCCTGTGGAAGTCTGTAAACAGTGTTTAGACCAAGTCCAAAAGAGATGGACTCAAAAGAAAACAACAGAATATTAGGGTCACGAGGATAATGCCTAAATCCCTCATTGAGATTTTGATGACCTTCCTAAATTTGTATAATTTTTTCCTAGAAATTGAAAAAAACTTCATAAATTCCAAAACTAACATTTCTATATACCTAAAACCACTCGTACGAATTTTATTAAGATTTTCCTAAAGCGAACAAGCTCCAGAGGTCTTCTCTGCCAAAAAATCTTGCTCAAAACAAAAAGAAAACATGCTCAAAGTATATTTTTCAAAACTCTAAGAATGTCTTTTAAAACAATAGAAAAACATTTTAAAATTTCAGGAAGGCCTTCCTAAAAGTTTAGAAAAGCTTCCTAAATTTGTTTTTTTATAAACTAGTAATTAACATAAAATTTCGGAAGGTCTTCCTAAATTTGTATGAATATTTCCTTAAAACTCAAGAAAGCTTCATAAATTCCAAAACTAACATTTCTAGATATCTAAAAATACTATAATATATTTTTTCAAAACTCTAAGATTGTCTTTGAACACAATAAGAAAACATAAATTTTCAGGAAAGACTTCCTAAAAGTTTAGAAAAGCTTCCTAAATTTTTTCTTTTATCAACTAGTAATTAACATACAATTTCGGAAGGTCTTCGTAAATTTGTATGAATATTTACTAAAATTTAAGTAAACTTCATAAATTCCAAAACTAAAATTTTTAGATATCTAAAAATATTCATACAAAGTTTAGTAAAATATTCATAAAGTTTAGAAAATTTTATAGTTTGGTTTCTGCGGTTTGTTCAGCTGCTGTTTTAAAGTTTCAATAATATTTTGGAAGGTCTTCCTATTGTGTTTGAATCTTTCCTAAAAATTCAAGAATATTTCATAAATTCCAAAACTTTGATTTCTAGATATCTAAAAAAAATCATACAGATTTTTGTAAAATCTCCTAAAATTTTATAATGTCTTTGTTAATATTTAAGAATGTCTTTTAAAAATAATATGATTTTTAAAAAATATTTCTGAAAAACCTTCCCGAAAGTTTAGAAAAACTTCATAAATTTGTTTGTGATCAATTAATAATTAACATACTATTTAAGATGATCTTCCTAAATTTGTATGAATCTTTCCTAATAATTCAATTTTTTTTTATAAATTTCAAAACTAACATTTCTAGATATCTAATAATACTCGTGCAAACTTTAGTAAGATATTACTAAAAATTTGTAATGTATTTCTCATTCTCTAAGAATGTCTTTTAAAACAATACAAAAACTTTTAAAAAAAATCCACGAAAGCCTTCAAAATTTGGTATGGTATTCCTGAATTTGCATGAATCTTTCCTAAAAATTCAAAAAAGCTTCAAAATTACAAAATTAGCATTTCTAGATTTCTAAAACACTCATACAAAATTTATCAAGATCTTCCTAAAAGTTTATAATGTCTTTATTCATCTTTAAGAATGTTTTTAAAAAACAATAGAAAAACTTGTAAAAAAGTTAGGAAAGTCTTCCTAAACATTTATAAACACTAAATTTGTATTTGATCATTATAAAAAGCTTAGAAAGACATGTTAGATGTTTAAAAAATGCATTATGTCAAAACATTCTTGATAGAAAAATATCAGGAAAACTTCAGAAATCTCTTATATATTAAATAAAATTTATTCTAAAGAAAGTCTTCATAAGATATTTTAGTAAGAGTTTCCTAACATTTAGGAAAGCATTCCTAAAATTTATAAAATGCTACTAAAATGCTAACATGGATTTCTTTAAATTTTCAAAAAGCTTAAAACTTTAAGAAAAACTCATAAAATATTTTATAACTTTTAGACACACGGTAAACAAACAGAAAGTTGTATGGCTAAAACTTTTAGGAAAGAACTCAAAAGATTCACATAGGCTTTCCTAAAACTTTCTGAGAAAAAAAATCCTACATATGTAAGAACATTAGGTACAAAAAAATGAAGAGATCCCATACACATATAACTCTTACAAGATTTAAGAACATCCAATTTTTGTAATCGTCTGTAGGAGACAACAAGTGGAACCAGCACCAATTTATAAAGTGTTCCTTAACTGAATAAAATATCATTTCCCCTTTCTTCAGAACATGTAATGATTCTTATATTTCTTGATGAGATTCTACGGCTTTCGGTTTGACCAAATGACCTGCCAGTATCGAAGCTCGTCTCATTTCTCTCTGATTCTTTGATGAAGTCAAACATTTTGACTGCTTCATCAAAACGGAGGTTCCAACTCCGAGATGCTTGCTTCAATCCATAAATGGATTTATGAAGCTTACATACCTTCCCAGCGTTTTTAGGATCTGTGAAACCTGGAGGCTGCGTCATGTACACATCCTCCTCCAGTATCCCGTTAAGGAAAGCTGTTTTCACATCCATCTGCCAAATCTCATAATCATAATAAGCGGCAGTTGTTAGGAGAATCCGAATAGATTTAAGCATGGCGACTGGGGAATAAGTTTCGTCATTGTCAATATCATGAATTTGTTTGAAACCTTTTGCCACCAATCTAGCTTTATAAATCTGAACGTTTCCATCCACATCGATCTTCTTCTTGAAG
Organism: Isatis tinctoria; assembly: GCA_010577795.1. Classification (NCBI taxonomy): domain Eukaryota; kingdom Viridiplantae; phylum Streptophyta; class Magnoliopsida; order Brassicales; family Brassicaceae; genus Isatis; species Isatis tinctoria. The sequence goes on from CM021250.1 coordinate 30,218,043, forward strand.
ACCCATTTACACTCGATGGCTTTTACACCATCAGGTGGATCAACCAAAGTCCATACTGGGTTCTGTGACATGGAACCCATTTCGGATCCAGCGGCCTCAAGCCACTTTTCGGAGTCAGGGCCCATCATGGCTTCTTCGAAATTCGCAGGTTCGTCGCTGTCAATGATCAACAGATCATGGCAGTGAGTTACGAGAAATCCATATCTCTCGACCTCGTTGCGAATCCTTTCAGATCTGCGAACTATAGGCACCACAGGTGCTGGCTCCACAACCTCTTGTGAATCCAACAACTGTGTTGGTTCCACAACCTCTTGTGAATCCAACAGCTGTGTTGGTTCCACAACCTCTTGTGAATCCAACGGCTGCTCTTCCTCGTTTGGTTGAGCAGCGTCCTGTGACTCTCGAATCTCTTCGAGTTGTACTTTACTCCCACTGTCTTTCTTGGAAAGAAATTCTCTCTCGAGAAAAACACCATTCCGAGCAACAAACACTTTGTTCTCGGATCGGTTGTAGAAGTAGTACGCCTTGGTTTCCTTAGGGTAACCTACAAAGTAGCACTTATCAGATTTGGGTGCAAGTTTATCAGTTATCAATCGCTTGACATAAACTTCACAACCCCAAATTTTTAGAAAAGACAGACTTGGAACTTTTCCTGTCCATATCTCATATGGAGTCTTTTCAACTGATTTAGATGGGACTCTGTTCAGCATAAACACAGACGTCTCAAGAGCATATCCCCAGAAGGATAACGGTAAATCAACATGACTCATCATCGATCGGACCATATCCAATAAAGTCCGATTCCTTCTCCCAGACACACCGTTCCATTGAGGTGTTCCAGGAGAAGTATGTTGTGAAATGATTCCACAATCTTTAAGATCTGTAGGAATTTCTCAGGTTTTAACTCTTTAAAACTATCAAGTTCCTATTGCCACAAGATCATGTTATTGAATCTATGTCCTCAGATCAAGGATTTACCTGGAGTTTTGCAGTGGAAAGATTAGGTAAAACGAGATCTGTAGTGCCTCAAACGTTGCGCCTCTATAGCTAGTCCACACGCATACAAGACTGGATCAGAGATGCTAGTGCCTCTGGGAGCTTTTGAGTTTCTGTCTCGACGGCTAGGGTAAGACTTCAACTGATTTCGTGGCTCTGATTCCTATATATAGGAGTCAAGCACGAAATCCCATAACCCTTGGATTAACCGGTTCAAATTGAGTCGTTAATTTAAACCCGGTATCATTAATCCCGAGTGGTGTCAATCGACACCTACTTATAAACTTGATATCAACGTGCAACAATTACACATTGATGAGATCATTACTTTAATGATCATTCCCAGTACTCGCTATCCAGTTTGCTTAGGTGTGTGACCCTATAGGATCATATAATGTTGGCAATGAGTTCACAACTCATATTATAAGCGGCATCTAGCAAAGCATTATAATTACCCAACATCACATGATAGTCTTATCTCGACTTAACAACTATGCTAGAGTGTGTACAAGTATGATCTCCAGGACATTCCCTTCAATCTCCCACTTGTGCTGGTATCAACTTATTCCAATAATCCCTTTGTCACTATATCTCGATTCAACATAAGGCAAGAGCTCGTGTCATCCTTATAAAGTCAAATCATGTTTATCGAACTCTGATTTGTACTGATAAAAGCAAACGACTGACTTTCAGCTCGTTCGAGTGTGGCCACACATTTCCTCTGTACCAAATCTCTGATAGGCCCAGAGATATTTATCTCCCGTTATATAGGAGGGACAAATTCCATCTTGTTCCATCCCCTATTTCCCACGCACTTCATGACGTGTCCAATCAATGTCTTTATAGTCACCAGTTACGGCTGACGTTTGACAAAGTCAAAGCAAACCAATTCATGTGCAGGAAATCATGATGAACTCAGGTCTAAGGACTATACTCTTATAGTCGTAATGAGAGACTCATATGACACTCATATAACAATCTTGTTGAGTCCTCATTAGCGGGTCATGTCCGATATTGTGTTCTCAACACATATCTATGTGATTGACTTTGATACTCCTATTAATGACACCATGAAACTTGGTCATCAGTCACATCACATACTAATCTCACGCGGTCATTAATGTCCCAATTTAATGACTTTCGACTAGGGACCTCAATAATTTACGACATTTACCGTTTATAGGGTTTCATGATCAAATCACGCATTTGATGTCCTATAATAATGTCTCAAATTATTTTGGGACTATTATTTAATCATTTAATAATGCAATTAAATAATACTGAAACAATTTTGATTAAATAAAACATAACTCAAGTATGTTTACATAAACATCAAAACAAAATAAATGACTCCCACTCAAACTAAGATTACTGCTCAAGAAATCTAATTCCCATTGCAGCAACATGACTCTCATGCTTAGGCCGTGGGAGTGGCTTGGTCAGAGGATCAGCAACATTATCGTCTGTCGGGACTCTGCTGATCTTCACATCACCTCTCTCGATGATCTCTCGTATCAAGTGATATCTTCTCTCGATATGTTTGGACTTCTGGTGTGATCTGGGTTCCTTTGCTTGAGCTATGGCTCCATTGTTGTCACACAGCAATGCCACAGGCTCAGATATGCTAGGAATCACACCGAGTTCAATCATGAACTTTCTGATCCAAACAGCCTCCTTTGCCACTTCTGAAGCAGCAATGTATTCAGCTTCGGTTGTGGAATCCTCCACAGTGCTCTGCTTGGAACTCTTCCAACTGACTGCACCGCCATTCAGACAAAAGACATAACTAGACTGAGATCGGGAATCGTCTCTGTCCATCTGGAAACTAGCGTCGGTGTATCCACTCAACACAAGCTCATCACATCCACCGTACACCAAGAACTTATCCTTAGTATTTCTCAAATACTTCAGGATTGTCTTGACGACAGTCCAGTGACTCTCACCGGGATCAGATTGGTATCGGCTTGTCATGCTCAAAGCACAGGCGACATCCGGACGTGTACATAGCATGGCATACATGATAGATCCTACTGTAGAAGCATAAGGAATCCTACCCATGCGCTCTCGCTCCGCAGGTGTTGAAGGACACTGCTTCTTGCTGAGAGTGATGCCATGTGACATCGGAAGCAAGCCCTTCTTGGAATCATGCATATTGAACCTATGTAAGACCTTATCGATATAAGTGTCTTGACATAGTCCAATTAGCCTCTTTGATCTATCTCTATAGATTCTTATTCCAAGAATGTACGTGGCTTCTCCCATATCCTTCATCGAGAAGCAACTTCCGAGCCAAGTCTTTACAGACTGAAGCAACGAAACGTCGTTTCCAATAAGGAGTATGTCATCTACGTATAATGCGAGAAATGCAACTGCGCTCCCGTTAGTCTTCTTGTATACGCATGGTTCCTCCTCGTTCTTGATGAAGTCAAACATTTTGACTGCTTCATCAAAACGGAGGTTCCAACTCCGAGATGCTTACTTCAATCGATAAATGGGTTTATGAAGCTTACATACCTTCCCAGCGTTTTTAGGATCTGTGAAACCTGGAGGCTGCGTCATGTACACATCCTCCTCCAGTATCCCGTTAAGGAAAGCTGTTTTCACATCCATCTGCCAAATCTCATAATCATAATAAGCGGCAGTTGCTAGGAGAATCCGAATAGATTTAAGCATGGCGACTGGGGAATAAGTTTCGTCATAGTCAATATCATGAATTTGTTTGAAACCTTTTGCCACCAATCTAGCTTTATAAATCTGAACGTTTCCATCCACATCAATCTTCTTCTTGAAGACCCTTTTACACTCGATGACTTTTACACCATCAGGTGGATCAACCAAAGTCTATACTTGGTTCTGTGACATGGAACCCATTTCGGATCCAGCGGCCTCAAGCCACTTTTCGAACCCATCATGGCTTCTTCGAAATTCGCAGGTTCGTCGCTGTCAATGATCAACAGATCATGGCAGTGAGTTACGAGAAATCCATATCTCTCGACCTCGTTGCGAATCCTTTCGGATCTGTGAACTACAGGCACCACAGGTGCTGGCTCCACAACCTCTTGTGAATCCAACGGCTGTGTTGGTTCCACAACCTCTTGTGAATCCAACGGCTGCTCTTCCTCGTTTGGTTGAGCAGCGTCCTGTGACTCTCGAATCTCTTCAAGTTGTACTTTACTCCCACTGTCTTTCTTGGAAAGAAATTCTCTCTCGAGAAAAACACCATTCCGAGCAACAAACACTTTGTTCTCGGATCGGTTGTAGAAGTAGTACGCCTTGGTTTCCTTAGGGTAACCTACGAAGTAGCACTTATCAGATTTGGGTGCAAGTTTATCAGTTATCAATCGCTTGACATAAACTTCACAACCCCAAATTTTTAGAAAAGACAGACTTGGAACTTTTCCTGTCCATATCTCATATGGAGTCTTTTCAACTGATTTAGATGGGACTCTGTTCAGCATAAACGCAGACGTCTCAAGAGCATATCCCCAGAAGGATAACGGTAAATCAACATGACTCATCATCGATCGGACCATATCCAATAAAGTCCGATTCCTTCTCTCAGACACACCGTTCCATTGAGGTGTTCCAGGAGGAGTAAGTTGTGAAATGATTCCACAATCTTTAAGATGATCGTCGAACTCTTGGCTTAAGTACTCACCTCCACGATCAGATCGAAGAGCTTTAATACTTTTACCAAGTTGGTTCTGTACTTCATTTTGGAACTCCTTGAACTTTTCAAAGGATTCCGACTTATGTTTCATGAGGTAAACATAGCCGTATCTACTGAAATCATCAGTAAATGTAATGAAGTACCTAAAGTTTCCTCTAGCACTAATGCTCATTGAGCCACATACATCGGTATGTACAAGGCCCAACAAGTCACTGGCCGTTTCATTTCTCTTGTTGAAAGGGGTTTTAGTCATTTTGCCCATTAAGCAGGATTCACATTTCTCAAATGATTCATAATCAAAAGAGTCTAAAAGCCCATCACGATGGAGCTTTTGAATCCTTTTTTCATTAATGTGGCCCAAACGACAATGCCAGAGAAAAGTCGGGTTCGGGTCATTGGTTTTAAACCGTTTGTTAATTATGTTATAGACCGGCATTGATTGGTTTAGAATATAAAGCCCATTCTCCAATGGGGCACTACCATAGGATATATTATTTCGAATAAAAGAGCAACATTTGTTCTTAATCGAAAATTCAAAACCATTCTCGTCCAAAACAGAAATAGAAATGATATTCCTGCTTATCGCAGGTACATAGTAGCAATTCTCCAACTCTAAAATCATGCCTGAAGGCAAAGACAAATGGTAAGTTCCTACGGCTAATGCAGCAACTCTTGCTCCATTCCCAACTCGCAGGTCCACTTGTCCTTTCTTCAGTGTTCTACTGCTGCGCAGGTCCTGCATATTAGTACAAATATGAGCACCACAGCCGGTATCCAATACCCAAGAGCTAGAACCTGAATATGAAGCAACATTTACTTCTGTAACATAAATACCTTTAGATGTCGTCTCGTACGACTTCTTCAGGTTCTTCAGACCTTCCAGGAATTCTTTGCAATTCCTCCTCCAATGCCCCGGCTTCTTGCAATAAAGGCAAATGTCAGCATCAGTGGGGCCACGTTTGGGCTTGGAACTCTGCTCAGGCCTGTCCTGATTCTCAACCTGGACAGCCTTGGCCTTTCCTTTGCCTCTAGCGGGTTTCTTAAACCCTTTACCCTTCTGTACCATAAGTACTTCAGGTTTGGCCTTCTTGATGTTGGGCTCTGCCGTCTTGAGCATGCCGTGCAGCTCAGTCAGAGACTTCGTCAGATTGTTCATATTGTAGTTTAGAACAAACTGATCAAAGCTAGACGGCAGAGATTGCAGGATGATGTCCGTAGCCAACTCTTGGCTAAGAGGAGAGTCCAGTCGAGCCAGGTTATCAATGTAACCCATCATCTTAATGACATGAGGACTCACTGGACCCTCCTTAGACAGCTTGCACTCGATGAGAGACTTGACCGTCTGGTACCTCTCAGTGCGAGCCTGCTCCTGAAACATAGATTTCGATCGGTGATCATCTCGATCGGTGACCCCGCGTTCTCGAACTGCTTCTGCAGTTCCGAGTTCATCGTGGCCAGCATCAGACAAATCACATTTGTCACATCATCCGAATGCTTTTCCCATTTTTCCTTTTCTGCATTGGGAGCATTGGATCTCGGCTTTTCAGGAAGAGGCCTTTTAAGGACATAGTCCTTCTTTTCCTGTCTGAGAACTATTCTCAGATTCCGATACCATTCCAAGAAATTGGATCCTTTTAACTTTTCCTTCTCAAGGACGGATCTCAACGTGAATGAGTTTGTGTTGTTGGTTGACATAGCTGAATAAAGAAAAGAAGAGAGTTTAATTAGTTTTGATGTTTCAAAAGTTGAGAAATCTTAACAATTAAGAAAACTCACATTATATTCTAATTTAATTTTCCTCTAATGGAATATAATGATCCAAGATCCATATTTCACTGAAATCTGAGTGAGCTTTGGCTCATCGCCCAGACTTCAGTTATTTAGGTAAGCAACTCATTTGCTAATCATATCCAATATGACTCTTGTCTCGGATTGATATCTTACATCACAACCGATCATATGTCTCTAGGCCCAAAACCATTTTGATGGCCCATTCAAGCAAACCAATCTTTGAGTCATGCAGTATCACGATTACCACCTGCCGTACTCGTGTAGTTGCGAACGCCTTGCTTTGGCAAGCCCATCACACAACAAAACGAGTCTTGGCAGTTGACAAGATATGGGAAAACATGAAATGCTTGATATTTTGTTTGAGGAAAGAAACATAAATCTCAACACACATCATATATGTAATTGAGAAGGATTAGAATTAAAATTCTCAAAAAAAAACTTTTAATCTAATTAAATTGATTGAGGTTGGAACTTCGAATCTGTGCTGGTGTCGATCGACACCACACGATTCGAAACGCGAGAAACCGGTTGATTGATGTAATCGCGGTTAAATGACTAACCCGATTAAACCAATCAATTTCGGTTCAATCCAATTGAACCGTGTCGGTTATCTCGGGTGTCGATCGACACAACCCTTGTGTCGGTCGAGACCAGCTAACCGGTTCAATCGTGATGAAATCGATTAAACCCAATTAGACCAATCGTACTAGTCCGGTTCAATCCAATTAAACCGACGGCGATCGACGCGTGTCGATCGACACCATCCTTGTGTCGATCGACACTGCGATTTCCGGAACGTCGATCGAAAGATCGACACTTAAAGTTTTCGATGCGAAAAAGGCTGGTGTCGATCGACACACGCTTGGTGTCGATCGACACCGCCGCGCAGAAACCCTAGTTCTTTCTTTTTATCAAAACGTTTTTGACACAAAAGATCTAACATGCGATTCCTAATGATTTCAAAACTCAAATTCGAATTCATTACTTAAACACAGCATGTTACAGATTCAATTAAACATATGACTCTGATACCACTGTAGGAATTTCTCAGGTTTTAACTCTTTAAAACTATCAAGTTCCTATTGCCACAAGATCATGTTATTGAATCTATGTCCTCAGATCAAGGATTTACCTGGAGTTTTGCAGTGGAAAGATTAGGTAAAACGAGATCTGTAGCGCCTCAAACGTTGCGCCTCTATAGCTAGTCCACACGCACACAAGACTGGATCAGGGATGCTAGTGCCTCTGGGAGCTTTTGAGTTTCTGTCTCGACGGCTAGGGTAAGACTTCAACTGATTTTGTGGCTCTGATTCCTATATATAGGAGTCAAGCACGAAATCCCATAACCCTTGGATTAACCGGTTCAAATTGAGTCGTTAATTTAAACCCGGTATCATTAATCCTGAGTGGTGTCGATCGACACCCACTTATAAACTCGATATCAACGTGCAACAATTACACATTGATGAGATCATTACTTTAATGATCATTCCCAGTACTCGTTATCCAGTTTGCTTATGTGTGTGACCCTATAGGATCATATAATGTTGGCAATGAGTTCACAACTCATAAATTATAAGCGGCATCTAGCAAAGCATTATAATTACCCAACATCACATGATAGTCTTATCTCGACTTAACAATTATGCTAGAGTGTATACAAGTATGATCTCCAGGACATTCCCTTCAGTTACCTCCTTCCTTTGATCCTTCTTATAAACGAACAAGTTGTGAGTAAGCTCCTTCTGGATCTTCAATCGTCTCATCGTGAGTTCCTATGCAACATCGTAAACCATTATAACATAATGCTCTCATATACATCATATCAAAGTTGATTACTTGCACCAAGTATCACACCTTTCTCGATGATTTTTCCCTCTTGCACAACAGATATTATGTTTGCTGTTCTTATGGTGGTTAGTCGGTGAGCCACCATGACAGTGGTTCGATTAGCCATTAGGTTCATTAGCGAATCTTCAACAATGTGTTCAGATTCTGCATCTAAGGTTATTGTAGCTTCATCTAGAAGAAGGATTTTAGGATTTTTTAGAATCACAAGCACGCTTATTGTACTGCCAATACTTAAACCCACAAAAAATATTATCCCCAAAATGCAGAATATAACTTCCAAGCAAGCATCATACACACTCTCTTACTCAATAAGTTCCAAGCAACTATGGAATAAATCAAATCAGAAAAAATAGAGATAAACTTTAATAAAACCACCATAGCCTTTATCAAATCCGTCCAAAAACCTTATATTATAGAAATAACTATGAGCAAGACGATTAATTAGGGAATGAAGAATCTTCATACTGTCCACCTATTTTCCTAATCAATCGAGCATCGAACGAATCTTATTCATCATCGAATCAAAATGTTATGAGAGAGGGAGAGAGAGAGAAGAAAACCTGAGAATAGTTTTAAAGCCTTAGATACCTCCAATGAACAGCGATAAATTTCAGAGAACGAGCGCGAGATCTTTGAATGAGTAACGCCGCTTCAGTGTCAGATCTAATCAAATCGATTTAAATTTTTCTATTCAATAATCAGACAGAGTTTCGAATCTCCGATCAGCATTGCAGAGAGTTGACGAAGAAATATACCTTCCTCCCTCGTCTTCTGTCGCTAAATGCCATCGTCTTCAGTCGCCGTTGTCTCTCGTCTCCATCTCTGTCGTCCCTCGTCTTCTGTCTCCGTCGTTTGTCCTCAAACGGAGTCGACTTTTGATCTTTTTTAATTGTTTCTGTTTTTATCTAAATTAAGGGTATAGTTGTCATTAATTTATTAATGAATGTTAGGTTGGGAACTTTGGTTCCCTTGTGTCAGTTTGGGAACAAAAACTCCAATGTGTTATGAACCGTTTGGTTAATGGACTCAATATAGACCGATCCATATAGAGGTTATTAACATAACCGGTCCTTAGTATAATTAGATGTTTTTCTTTATAGACAAGGAATAGGTTTATGGAATATTTCATTTTCTTGTTATGAGTAGTAAAAGGATAATTACCTTTTCTCTACATGGTGTAACCACTATATAAATAGACCTTTGGTCCTCATAATAATACACGCAGAACATTCAGTTCACAACACATTATCAGCACGAAAGCTCCTAAACCCTAAAACCCTAGAGACCCTGAGTAGCTGCCGAAACTTTAAAGAGTCATATCTTTCAAACCGTGAGGAACCAGAAGGCGATCTAGATATTAAATCGAAGCCCTGGACGAGACGAATCTACCGGTGAAAACCGCTTATCGATCCGACATCGGACGCGCTCTCACGCACGCATACAGTGCACGACGACCCACCAAATAAACCAAGGAGATCCGATTTCAGCTTGTGTTTTCCGAGGTCATTAGCTCCCGGTTCATTCCAATTCAAATCTAAAAGAAAGAAAAAGGTAAAACCCTAAACTAAGAACAAAGCAAAACCGAATTGGACATTAATGAACTTGAACCCTAAAATCGGTTGCTCCCATGAACTTGCTTGATCTTATTAAAACCTTGAAACCGAACATTGACCTAAGCTATATCATGAGTTTAAAATCGGTTGTTTGATAAACTTGTTTGATCTTATATTCAAATCCACCTTGAAATCGGACTTAAGCTTATGAAACCCTAAAATCGGATTGTTTGAATATTGCCTTGCTTGTTTGCTGAATCGATTTGTGATCTTGATTGCATGTTTAGTTCATTAGCTTGCTTATTTACCTGCTTTAAAATCGCATGAGAACTTGCTTGCATCAATCACTTAAAATCGAATTTGGACTAGCATAAAAATCGCATGTATCATTGATTGAAATCGGATTGTATGAGTTAGGTTGTTAGAATCGATTTGTGCATGCTTGTTTTGGCCATAGTTGAAATCGTGAAACCCTAGAGAAAAAGCTAGGTTGAAATCGATCCTAAACCTAATCCTAATCCAAATAGGAAAACCTTAATCCCTTCCTTTTAGTAAAAAGGAAAGTGTTAAGTATATCATTTTCCCCTTTTGTTTAATTTCCTTTATTGGTTTATCCCTTTAATGAATTGCCTTATGATTAATTTTGCAAAAAGGAAAATTGATTAATATTGCTAATAGCATAATAGAAAATCGGTTGCATGATTTAATTAATTGATTTGCATAATTGATTGAAACCATGAAGTATTAAAATCGGACATGCTATATGCATATATATATAAACCGGTCATTACCACTAAGGTCCGGATTTATTAAAAGCCCCTAACTGAAATTCGTTAAACGTTTTCAGATGGCTGACATCAACTTTGATGCATATGAAAGAATGGCCAAAGTTAACAACTTTGAATACCCGGTCCTAGATCTCTCAGGAGACGAATTTATGGAATGGTCATTGAGCACGAGACTTGCTCTACAAGACAGAGGACTCGGAAGATGCATCTACAAAGATAATAATGAATTTGAAAGCCAAAAGCAAAGAGCCATAAACATTATGCGCCGTCATCTCACTGAGGATCTAAGAGATCAGTATGAAGATACTAAAGATCCAGTTGACCTCTGGACAAAGCTTGGTGAAAGATTCTCAATGAAATTATGGCTGACCTCCATGGATGGATGGAGTAGACTCAGCTTCCAGGACTATGAATCCGTGGATGAGTACAATTGTACTCTACTGAGAATCGTACATGGCTTTATGCTATGTGGCGAAGTGATAACACACAGAGATCTTTTAAATAAGACTATATCTACATTCCATCCGAGACAGATAGTGTTATCACGAAAGGCCGAAACTTTCACCAACTATAATGATCTACTATATTACCTCCTTGGTCCACAAAGGACAAAAGAAATTATCAGTAAAGCTGACGACTTCATAAAGAGGCGTAAAGAGATGACAGAACCTCAAACGTGCAATGAGGAAGAATGCTCAGACTGTGAGGGCAGTTCATACGTTGACTAGAAAAATAATTTCTGATTTTATACTTTCATGTTGCTTTCTTGTTTTGATTTGCTTTGGATTCATGTCTTTGGATTTCTATCTATGATTTAATAAAATATTTAAGGCTTTAAGACATGATTCTTGTTTTATGAAGTATGGACGTATTCCTTGTGGATAGTGGGTCAAGTCATACGATCTTGAAAGATGAAAGATACTTCATAGACCTTAAACTAAGAAAGGCAATCGTAGAGACTATAGCAGGACAGGCCAGTCTTATAAAAGGCCACGGCCAGGCTGCCGTTCTAATGCCTAAGGGCACACATCTCGAAATTCCAGATGCATTGTTTTCCCCAGACTCAAATCGTAACTTATTGAGCTTTAAAGACATTCGTTTGAATGGATATCATGTGGAAACAATGGGAGAAGGGAAGAAAGAATTTCTCCAAATCACAAAAATCGCCAACGGCCATAAGAAGGTCCAGGAGACCATACCTGCTATAGCTACGGGCGTGAACTGTATTAATTTCAGTATGATAGAGGCCAATGCCACCGTAAACAAAGCCCTTACGGATATTTTCACTCTATGGCACGACCGTCTGGGACATCCCGGGTCGGTAATGATGCGGAAATTGATCCTCAACACGAATGGCCACGCCTTGAAAGAAAGGAAAGTGATCCCTATGAGTCTCACTTGTGCCTCGTGTTCGCAAGGAAAACTGATTGTAAGACCATCACCAGTAAAGGTGACTAAGGAAACGATAAACTTTCTGGAAAGGATTCAAGGAGACATATGCGGACCAATCCACCCACCTTGTGGGACATTCCGATATTTTATGGTCCTCATTAACGCATCTACACGATGGTCACATGTATGCTTATTGTCATCACGGAATATGGCATTTGCAAGACTCCTTGCCCAGATAATCCGTGTAAGAGCGCACTTTCTAGACTTTCCGTTAAAGTCCATCCGTATGGACAACGCGGGAGAGTTTACGTCCAGAGCGTTTGATGACTACTGTATGTCCATGGGGGTAAGTGTTGAGCACTCCGTGGCACATGTACATACACAGAACGGCTTAGCCGAGTCTCTCATCAAACGAATCCAGCTGATTGCTAGACCATTACTCATGAGGTCAAAGCTTCCAGTTTCAGCCTGGGGACACACTGTCTTACACGCTGCAGACCTAATCCGTATCAGGCCATCTAGTGACCACAGGTTTTCCCCAATGCAATTACTAACGGGTCAAGAGCCAAACATATCCCATCTTAAGACATTTGGATGTTTAGTCTATGTGCCTATTGCTCCACCACAGAGAACTAAGATGGGACCTCAAAGGAGGATGGGGATATACGTTGGATATGATTCACCCACGATCATAAAGTATCTTGAGCCAACTACCGGTGATTTATTTAAGGCCAGATACGCGGATTGTCATTTCGATGAGTCCGTTTATCCAACTGTAGGTAGTGAAAACCGGCTGACAAAAGAACTCTCATGGAATCAGACATCCATAAATTGGCAAGATCCTCGAACCCAAGAAAGTGACTTGGAAGTTCAAAAGATTATACATATGCAAAAGCTAGCTATACAATTGCCAGATTCCTTTGCTGACCCGCAGAGAGTTACTAAGTCGTATGTTCCAGCCGTGAACGCACCAATACGCATTGATGTCCAAAGTGGACCGCAAGTGGCTACAGAGTCTAAACCGCGAGTAAAGCGTGGAAGACCAAATGGTTCCAAAGATAAGACTCCTCGGAAATTAAGAAAAGGTGCTGATATTCAGGCCGAGGAGATATCTAATGGACCGGACACTTATGAGCCTAAGGAGCCGCCAAATGATGCTCGGGACGCCGAGCCTCATGGTCCTGAAGTTCCAGATAACAATGAGATCTCAATAAATTATGTTATGTCCGGAATCCAATGGAACAGAAAAGATATCGACGTCGATGATATATTTGCATGCAACGTAGCACTTGAGATTATGAATGAGGATCTAGAACCCACGTCAATAGATGAGTGCACTCAACGATCTGATTGGGCTAAATGGAAAGAAGCCATAAACGTGGAGTTAAACTCTTTAAAGAAGAGAGAGGTTTTTGGTCCCATTATTCGGACACCTCGTGATATAATACCAGTTGGACATAAATGGGTCTTTGTAAGAAAGAGAAACGAACAAGTAGAGATTGTTCGACACAAAGCACGGCTTGTGGCACAAGGATTCTCTCAAAGACCTGTAATCGATTATGAGGAGACATACTCCCCTGTGGTGGATGCAACGACATTCCGATTCCTTATAAGTTTGGCCATAAGAGAAAAGTTAGATCTGCGGTTAATGGATGTTGTCACCGCATACTTATATGGTCCACTGGATAATGAAATGTATATGAGATTGCCAGAGGGTATTGAGCTCAAAGATAAGAAAAGTTCTCGAGAAGAACACTGCATTAGGCTAACCAAATCCCTATACGGACTGAAACAGAGTGGGTGCATGTGGTACAATCGTTTAAGCGAGTACTTGATTAAATCCGGATATAAAAATGATCCCATCAGTCCGTGTATCTTTATAAAGAAGTTTGCAAACGGTGGATTTGTGATTATAGCAGTTTACGTGGATGATTTGAACATCCTCGGCACCTCTGGAGAAATCACCCAAACAGTTGATTTGTTAAAGGCCGAATTTGAAATGAAAGACTTAGGAAAGACTAAGTTCTGTTTGGGAATACAACTTGAGTACGTCAAAGACGGAATCCTTGTGCATCAAATGGCGTATACTGAAAAAGTACTCAAGAGATTTAATATGGACACAGCTCACCCATTGAGTAGCCCAATGGTCGTAAGGAGCATAAGCCCGGACACAGATCCGTTTGGTCCAATAAGAAAGGATGAAGAAGTCCTTGGTCCCGAAACGCCATATCTAAGTGCCATAGGAGCGTTACTATACTTGGCTAGTCACACTAGACCAGATATTTGTTTTGTCGTGAACCTCCTATCAAGATTTAGTTCTTGTCCAACCCAAAGGCACTGGAACGGGATTAAACATTAACTTCGTTACCTTCAAGGAACGAAAGATATGGGTCTATTTTACACTAACCATAACGACAAAGGTTTAGTTGGTTTTGCTGATGCAGGTTATCTATCGGATCCACACAATGGACGATCTCAGACAGGATATGTGTTCACTCACGGAGGAACCGCAATTTCATGGCGATCCATGAAGCAGACACTCACGGCCACATCATCAAATCACGCAGAGATTTTGGCAATTCATGAAGCCAGCCGTGAATGTGTTTGGTTGAGATCGATGACTCAGCACATAAGACGAGATTGTGGGATGACAGATGGAAAGGACGAACCGACCGTACTTCATGAGGACAATGCTGCGTGCATAGCTCAACTGAAGGATGGATACATCAAGGGAGACCGGACGAAGCACATTCTGCCAAAATTCTTTTTCACTCACGATCTCCAGAAGGCTGGAGAAATACAAGTGCTTCAAGTCCGTTCAAGCGACAACTCAGCTGACTTGTTCACAAAGTCGCTCCCAACTTCCACGATCAAGAAGCTGGTGTATCAGATCGGCATGCGCCGATTAAAGGACTTATAGGGATGTCTAAATCAGGGGGAGTAATACGTGCTGTACTCTTTCCTCACTAAGGTTTTGTCCCACTGGGTTTTTCTTTAGTGAGGTTTTAATGAGGCAGCATCCCCAAGCGTATTACAAAGATCCTTGGTTGCATCGGGTTCGGTCATTTCGTCCAAGGGGGAGTGTTATGAACCGTTTGGTTAATGGACTCAATATAGACCGATCCATATAGAGGTTATTAACATAACCGGTCCTTAGTATAATTAGATGTTTTCCTTTATAGACAAGGAATAGGTTTATGGAATATTTACTTTTCTTGTTATGAGTAGTAAAAGGATAATTACCTTTTCTCTACATGGTGTAACCACTATATAAAGAGACATTTGGTCCTCATAATAATACACACAGAACATTCAGTTCACAACACAATGTGTTATCTCAGGCAATTCCTCTATCAATTTTTTTCTTTTTTAAATAACACTTATTAGTGCTGCCAAAAAAAAAAATAACACTTATTAGTTTCTCATGTCCCCGTATGGCGTAGACCCATAACCCACTACATATCTACAGTAAATTGCATTGGGTTTATATATACAAAGACAAATCTGAATGTTAGAACTGATGGTTTTTAATTTACTCAGCTCCATATCTCTCTGTCTGAAACATGGAATCCATTGTTATCCTTGTCTGAACTGAGTCTCCACTTCTCAAGACTACAATCTGACAAATTGTAATAACATCCATGAATCTTGACTTCACCTCTATTTACTCTCTCTCTTATCCATGGATACGAGATCAGATTCATCACAGAATCCTTTATAGATTCCTGCTCAAAAACAAAACAAAACAAAAAATACAAACACAAATCAGCTTCAGGAACAAGAGACCTGAATTAACAGAGAGAAATCTGTTTGGAATTTGTTACCTTCTCACAGTTTCTGCATTGTTCATCAAAGCTTAAGTGTGATGAAGCTGCTTGTGTTCTTAACTTAGCAGCTTTTCCGTTCATGACCCATCTCTCTACTAAACTATATATACACACAAAAAGTTGTTGCTACAATCAAGAACAATATGAAGAGTTGTTGAAGTAAAACATTTTGTGTATATATCTCTACCTAGACTGTTGTTCTTGATTGCTTTGATGGCTCATAAGCGCTGCGATTCCTCCACAATTGCTATGACCCATTACTATAATGTTCTCAACCTATGCAGTAACAACATGAGTATACATTCTTTTGCTGCAATATCCACTCTTTATATGTTTAAGCTTACCTGAAGAGTAGTGACTGCAAATTCAAGAGCTGAGTTGGTTTCTGTTGGCCCGTTCTTTATATAAAAAGAGGGAAACATCAAAAGAGTTTTAGAGGTTTTCTTGATGAAAAGAATCTGTGAGAACAAAAAGGAGTAAGTGTGAAAATGCACCTGAAGTGGTGTGATGAGATTGGCAACATTTCGGATAGTAAAAGCTTCACCAGGTTGAAATCCTAGTACATAAGAAGGACACACCCTTGAATCTGCACATCCTATAACCATAACCTGTTTCTTCTTCTTATCAGTTTGGTTTAAACAGATATCATTTATTTACCAATTGACTGCATAATAGTTTTGATGATGCTTACCTTTGGTGATTGAGCAATGGCCAAAGCTTGAAACTTTTCTATCTGTGGTCTGATTTTGTGGATTTTTCATTCATCAATTTTGAAGTGAAACAGAGAAGAACAGAGCAAAAGACAAAGGATCAAGAAAGTGAGTTTCTTTGCTTACAGATACTTTTGTCTCTTGAATCTCAGAAATCTCTGTCTCATCTCACCAAGAAAATCATAACTTTTCTCAATTTCTCTGTTTCCTTGCATAAATTCTTCTCTACTCCCCAATTCTTGAACCATGTTCGTCCTCCTACGATACAAAAAAACAGAGTAATTTCTGTCTTTAACCTTGATTCTTTGATTCGGATAATCTCTGTTTTAACGCTTTCCGTATTTTTAAATGGTACTTAATTTCAAAGATTGGCTTTATAAAAACGCAACTTCAACAAAGACCAAACTCTATCTTATTACCTGGGTAATAATCTTATTGCTTTTGCTTCACCAAGCTGAAACCGATCCGATCCCGTTTGCTGCAGCTTCAAGAATTACCAAAATTTGGAATAGTTAAAAAAGAAAAATAAGAAATGAGGGTTGAAGTTATGTAATTGAGGATATGAAGATCAAAGTATGGGACTCACTCTGTGAAGACAACCATTGTTATATCTTGATGATGCAGAGACTAAGCGACGAGCTCTTCCACCTGAAAATGGAAACAAAACGATGACATGTGAGGGAAATAAGTTCAGCTGATGAACTATGATCAGCTTTTTGATCGTACGACTCACATAGTATTAACGCCATTTTTGTGGAACTGTCTTTTTTCTGCAAGGGTCTCTGATCTTACTATTATAGTATATTTTAGATATTTGGTTGTGTATTATTTATTCTTCTTCAATGACTCAATAGTGCAAAATGATTCCTCTTTTGGGTTGATATATAGAGGGAAAAAACAAACTGAAATAAATTTAATAGTGAAAGAGTTTGAATTATATTTCGTACAATAAAATGAGAATATGAATTTGCATCACTAAATCAGATCTTGTATTTCAAAAGAAGAGAAGTAAAGAGGAAAAAGAACAAAGAGGTGGCAAATGCTTATCCAGAGAAGAAGGAAAGTTACGCAAGGGATACGTCTCATTGCCTTGTCACATTCCATATCCACTTGCCAATAATCCAATCCTATTCATTTCTATAAAAAAAAACAAATAATAATAATATTGGTTTCGAACCGCTAAAGAAAAGCCCAAACGAATCCCATAAATATTTTAGAAATTGGAAATGGGCTGTAAATCCCAGTTTCCAAATCAAAGCCCAAACCTGTTAAGGGCTGGGACTTCAGGTTTTGAGTAAAGTTCGGGTTCGGTTCGGGTTGATTTATTTCGGATATTTTGGAGACATAGCGACTGAGTTTTTAAAATTTGTACATCGGGTTCGGGTTTTCTTTCGGTTTCGGATTTTCTCAAAACCAAAGACACTAATGTAATGAAAAATTCCAAAAAATTCAAGTATTTAGGGTTCAGGTAAAGCCCAGTTTCCAAATCAAAGCCCAAACCTGTTAAGGGCTGGGACTTCAGGTTTTGAGTAAAGTTCGGGTTGGGTTCGGGTTGATTTATTTCGGATATTTTGGAGACATAGCAACTGAGTTTTAAAAATTTGTACATCGGGTTCGGGTTTTCTTTCGGTTTCGGATTTTCTCAAAACCAAAGAAAAATGTAATGAAAAATTCCAAAAAATTCAAGTATTTAGGGTTCAGGTACTTCGACTTTGGATTTGATTTATTCAGGTTTCGATTTTTCGAGTTTAGACAAATAAAAATGGTTCAAGTTTTCTATTTTTTTTCTTTCCGAATTCGGGTTTGGATTTCAGGTTAAAATTCCAGGCCTGATTGTCAGTAATTCAAACCGTGATTGAACCAATTATAAAAAAGACTGTTATTATTTCTTATATTTTTTATTAGAATTGATGAGAAGCTACAATATTGAAGAATTGTATTTACTCGAGAAATTGTCACTAATACCACTTTCTAACTACCACTTTTCAAAAATACACTCACCTACAAGCTATGCAAAAATACACTCATTTTTAATAGACTAAAAGTCTATTATACCCTTGATGAACTTAACTCAGAAAAATCTAATTAGTTAATGAAAACCTAATCTTCTTCTTCTTCGATCGTCATCATCGAAGACTGTAGCGCCACCGCGTAGCCACCGCCGAAGACTACAGTAGTCACCGCCGAAGACTGACACCGTGCTCTTGGCAAAGTGGTCCCTGTCGTCGTTGCACTCTGACTCGCGCTTTCGACACAGAATCAGCCGGTGCTAGCTACACTATTGGGTTTATCATCGAGCGACATGCGATTATCCTTACCAATCGCCATGTGGTTAAGCCAGGTGTGTGTGAAGATCAATGTATTTCTCTCTATGATTCGAATCTTTCTCTCGATTATGTATTATTTCGATTTCAGAGATTGATTGTACATAAATGTGAAACAGAGAGCCAGCGACATGGAGAATTTGAAATAGGTTTGATTTTCATCAGCATTCATCATGATCGACATATATTTAGTATGTGGGGATTGGATACTGGTTAGGCGGAGGAGCACCGCCGATGATGCTGCAGTTAGGTTCCAGCGACGAAGGAAGTCACATGGCTGGGTTAGGAAGAAGTGGACCAACCGGATTTCACAATCAGATGTTTCCTCTAGGTTTGAGCCTCGGCCAAGGGAAAGGACATGGGTTTCTTCAACCTGAAGGAGGTCATGGAAGTGGGAAACGGTTCTCGGATGATGTTGTTGATAATCGATGTTCTTCTATGAAACATGTAAGTTAAACTTGCTTTGTTGTTCTCTTTGCAGGTGTGGCTCTCCACAATTAACTTGGCTATTTGCAAGGTTAGTCTCAAAATCATTTATTGGAATCCAATGGTTTTCGCGAGATGTGGCTTTTTCTGATGGTTAAGCTTCGTTGCAGGTTATCGATCCGTTGGAAATGCTAAAGAAAAAAGAGGAAATGCTCTCTGCAATTAAAGAAAAACAGTTGAAGGTATTGATTTGTTTACATGGTAATGACTCTTTGATAAGCATAAACTAAGAAAATGTCGTTATGAATCCCGTGATCAGAATGGAGAGGATGGATTTTCTTGGGATGCTCTTGATGACTGCACAAAGAAAGATGAAACTTGGCATAGAGATGCTGCTGCGAGGGTACAGTACTCTAGACCGGCACAACCAATCACATGTGTCACATTTGCACAAGATGTGTTAGAAGGTAGAACTTCAGTATCATAGGGTCACAAACACAAGCACCAACGTCTTATATTTGGTCCAGCAAGCATCGTGAATAGAGGGCTCTCAAGAGAGAGAGAGAGGATGATAGCAAAAAGCACTTATTAAGTTATGTGTAATACCTAAGATTTTATAAACTTTTATAAAAAGATTTACGAACTCTTATAAATTATTTATAAACCCTTATAAAACATTTATAAGGTTTGATGAATGGGATGGAACATCTGACACTTCTTCAACTCGCTTTCTCTTCTTGAGTCGGGTTTTTTTAGTATGAGATGGAAGAGGAGACAACGCTTTTACTCCGAGTCCTTCTGATTTGAGATTCTCTAACTCCAACTTCTTGGATTGACAAGATTCTTGAAGGTTTATAAAGGTTTATTAATAGTTTTATAAGTTTTTATAAACAGTTTATAATGCTTTATAAATAATTTTAGGAACCTTTATACTTCTGGCTTTATAAAGTTTTATAAGGTTTTATAAATTGTTTTTATAAAGCTTTATAAGACATAGTTCTGATTTTATAAGGTTTTATAACGTTTATAAATCTTTCATGAAAGCATATAGAAGAAAAATCTCGTAGTCGGAATGCAGAGATCAATTAAACGTAAACAAGCTACCAAATCAAGCTTGGTAAGGTATTATAAATATTTTTAGAAGGTTTTATAAATGATTTTATAAGGGTTTATAAAGTATAAATTTATGTATAACAGGTTCTTAAGAACGCATATAAGTGATTAATAAACTCTTATAAATTTCACAGAAATATAAACATTTATAAAAATTGATTTATAAAGTTTTATAAATGATTTTATAAGGGCTTATAAATTGATTTATAAGGGGATTAAGTAAATTGGTATTGTAGATATTTATAAGGGTTTATAAATTGATTTATAAGGGTTTGTAAATTGGTTTATAAGGGTTTTATAAACTCATTTATAAGGGTTTATAAATTGGTTTATAAGGGTTTATAAATTGGTTTATAAATTGGTTTATAATGTCTCAATAAAACCTTATAAACATTTTTTAAATCATATGTTTCAGGCATATAATGTCTCAGCTCACTGATTAAACATTGTTTATAAGGCTTTATATATAAACCGGTTTATAAAATGGACTTCTTAAACTTGGGATGTACTTGTTGATTAAAGATGACTGAACAATAACCTAAAAAGGATAAATCAGAGTCTGACTTCTTTTAACTAAAGAAAATAGGAGACAGGCAAGAGATTGTGCATTTGTGTTCTTTATAAATAAAACATCTACAAAACATTTAAAATTTATATAAATCTTTACAAAACGTTTTATAAACCGCTATAATATAATTCATAATGAAGTGTAGGTATGGTTGGTTTGATGAATGGGATGGAACATCTGACGCTTCTTCAACTCGCTTTCTCTTCTCTTCTTCCTCTTCTTGAGTCGGGTCTTTTTAATATGACATGGAAGAGGAGACAACGCCTTTACTCTGAGTTCTTCTGATTTGAGATTATCTTAACTCCATCTGCTTGGCTTGGCAAGATTCTTGAAGATCTTTGTCGTACATCCGTTCTTGGTTCTGTAACTCTTTGATTTTGAGTTCAACCTATTTGCACCGCCACGTTGTAGGCTGTATAAACCTCCTCCAGTGATCAGTCAGCTTCTTCTTTCTGCCATAACAAAGGAACACAAATAAATACCCATTCACAACACATTGTCAAATCTCATCTCGAAAGGAGATACATCAAAGACGCAGCTAAGTCTGTCCAGAATCAAGCACACAAAAATGTAAATGACATATTTCAATTAAACGTAAACAAGCTACCAAATCAAGCTCATTCTGCTAATGATTCCCAATTGGTAAAGGAGGAACTTTTACCTCACCCAGAATGGTTGAGAAGCATCAGTACAACGCATGAAATCAGCTTCTTGATCATTAAAACCTGCCTTTTCACTCTCATGTTCAGAGACCGTTCACTAAACGAGCTTGAGCACACATCAGTGCCATCATTGCATTTTGATGCTTCAATTTATAAAGCTTTATAAAAAATTTATAAACGAGCTTGAAACAGACCAGCTTAACAATCCACTCGTGCAGATCAGTTTCGTCCTCCTCATGCTCTTGAATCTGTTTATAAACTTTTATAAGCCTTTATAAATTAGTTTACAAACGTTTATAAGCCTTTATAAGGCTTTATAAATTGATAAAATGTGACACCAAGAACTAGGAATGATCCGGTGCTTGTCAAGAAACTGTTGGTTGATCACCCATAGTGCATCACGGATAACTTCATCCACCCATCTGCATGAATAATACAATTCAGGCTAAATTAGTTAGTTACCATCGCCATCACCTAGCACTGGCAGAAGCAAACACAAGCGGGAGAAACAAAATTACTTGCAATGTCGAAGAGATTCATAGCGCTCTTGTTCATTCATCAGTCTTTCCTTTATACTTATGAGTAGTATCGTCATTGCAGCATCCCACAAGAAGGTAAGTGTTTGGAAACCTGCTTCGCCATAACAGTGCATACAGCGTAAGAAGATGAAAATCGAAACACAAAAGACTCGTTTACTTCTTTTTGCGGAAGAAAGAGTCATCAAAATCAATGCCGTCGTATGCAATTACACATATGGACTGTAATCACAATCAGTCGTTAAAAAGTTATTCTAATTCGAAGAAAATTTTTGGGAGATAGAATTGAAATACAAAGAAAACCAACACGACTCCATAAAATCCACACTAAACAAACACACTGAAAGAGAAAGGAGAGAATCAGATCGAATTAAAGGCTGGAGAATGATGTAATCTTCGCTGGAGAGAGAGAATTGAAGTACTAACGATTTCTTAGCCTGTTCGAGAAATCAAGCGTGACCGAAGTCGAACAGATCGTAGATCCCATCTGCGTAGACACGGACGGGAGGATCAGATGGAGGCGAACTCTCGCCTAGATTCCGGCGAAGCGTAATCTCCGCCGAAGCGCAATCACCGCCGAAGTTCATCGAGGAAGAAGAGAGATTAAAGAAGGTTAGGGGTATTTTAGTCTTTTTCAAAGATGGTATAGTGTAAAAATGAAAATGTTCTCCTTGCAAGTGCAAAAATGAAAAAGTGTACCCAAGAAAGTGTATTTGTGAAATTTCCCCTATTTACTCTCGTAAGAATAAGGATTAACGAGAGTGAATACAATTCTTCAATATCATAAACTCTCATCAACTCTAATAGTATGAATTAAAACATGAAACAATGAGAAAGACAAGTACTGAAGATAGTATGGGGAGCAAAATGTATATCTTACATAATAATTATTGTGGATCGATCGGTCATCAAGCCCGATTATAAAAAAAAACCTGTGACCGAAGACTATTTTAGAGAGCAAGATGTGTGTCTTGAATATCTCTAGTAAGAGAAAGAAGATCGAAGAAACAAAGATGCTGCAAAAGTTGACTTCAGCCAATTATAAAAGAAGTCAAAGTTTTCCGCACAAGCTGCCACACATAATGTCAGCAATATTCTTCACCAACTTGAGATTAATTAAATTTAGAACTTTGGCAAGAGTTGTTATATGAGACCAGAAATTCTCAATGTTAATGTTCTCCCCATCTGATAATTATGATGATCATGATGATAATAATGATAGTATCACTCCAGGTCCACGGGTATAGAAGTTGCATGGAAAGTGAAAGGAAGGGATTGTTAGAGCTCAAGGCATATCTCAACAACTCAGAGTTTGAGTTTCCGTATGATTGGCCTAATGACAAGAACAACTGTTGTCGGTGGGAAAGAGTCAAGTGTGATCTTACGAGCGGACGTGTGATTGGCCTCTTCTTGACTCATATGGATTCTATTCCTCCTCTAAATCTTTCCTTGCTCTCTCCCTTTGGAGAACTACAAACTCTAAATCTTACTGGTTTCTGGTGTAGATACTGGTTCGATGATATTCTTGGTAATATTATCGTTTAATCATTTTTGTCCTTGTAGCTTCCATCTACGCAAGCTGATCAACAACATTTGGTTTCTGATTGCAGGTCATAAAAGCCTCGGGAGGTTGAAAAAACTTGAGATCCTGGATCTTAGTGGAAACGGCCTCAATAACAGTTTCTTACCATTTTTAGTTGCTGCTTCATCGCTTAAAACTTTGATTCTTCGTGAAAACTTGATAACAGCTAGTTTCCCTGTGAAAGGTACTTTTTGTCGACTTCAAGTGATCTATTACTTAGTTTTAACAGATTTTTTTTTCTTTATATTAATGTTTTGATTTTCATCACATACTGTGCAGAACTAAAACAATTGAGAAATCTAGAAGTGCTAGATCTAAGCATCAACATGTTCATTGGTCCTTTACCGGGTAAAAGTAGCAAATTAATTAGAATTTTCTTTACCTCTCATTATATTCATAGACTGATATATTACAAGATACGAATTTTTTTCAACAGTTCTTTAAAATGCTTTTTTCCTATATTTTGCCGTATGGCAGGCTTGGCGGATTTGCATAGGCTCCAATCTTTGGATATAAGCAGTAACATGTTTTCTGGATCATTTAGAAAGGAAGGTATGTCATTGAGAATCAAATTTATAACCTTTTTCTCATCAATGGGATTTATAACATATTGAGCAGTCTGTGTTCCAAAAAAAAAAAAAACGTTCGCATCTCCTTATGCCTTCCTTTGCATGTGATTGTTGTAGGACTTTGTCAGTTGAAGAATTTGCGGGCACTTGATGTAAGCCTAAACCAACTTACAGGCCCATTTCCTCAGTGTTTTGACAGCTTGATCCGGCTAGAAGTTCTTGATATCTCTTCAAACCATCTCAATGGGACCCTTCCTTCTTTTATGAGTAATCTCACTGCTCTTGAGTACTTATCTCTCTCAGATAACGTGTTCGAAGGATTCTTCCCTTTTGAATCAATTGTCAACCTCTCGAAGCTGAAGGTGTTCAGGCTTTCATCAAGATCTAGCTTGTTGCACATGGATTTAGAAACCCCTTGGCAACCAAAGTTTCAGCTAAGAATCATCGAGTTACAGAACTGCAACATGGAAACGGTTCCTGTCTTTCTCCAACACCAGAAGGATTTGCGTCTAATTAATCTTTCCAACAACAAGTTGAGTGGAGCATTTCCCTCTTGGCTTTTGGAGAAAAACCAAAAACTTAGGGTTTTGCTTTTGCAGAACAACTCTTTCACCACGCTCCAGTTGCCAACGTTGCTCAATCACACCTTGAGAGTGCTGGATATATCGACCAATGAGTTTGGTGGATGGCTCCCCAATAATATCGGACAGGTACTTCCTGATCTTAGACACTTGAATCTTTCCAATAATGGGTTTCAAGGGAAGTTTCCATCCTCTTCCGGAAAGATGAACAAGCTTCACTTCTTGGACTTATCTCATAACATTTTCTCTGGCATTCTTTCAAGAGAGTTCCTCATGGGATGTTACTCATTGCGTATTTTGAAGCTTTCACACAACAGATTTAGTGGTCAGATTTTTTCAGAGCCATCAAAGTTGACGTTGTTGAGCTTTCTTAAGGCAGATAACAATCGGTTTACCGAGATCGCAGCTGGACTTCGTCGTTCGAATGATCTATTAGCACTTGACATGTCGAATAATTATCTTCAAGGTGTCATTCCAAGTTGGTTGGGCCATTTTCCTATATGGTATCTTACGGTTTCAGATAATCTCTTAGAAGGTACAATACCAGCAACCATCTTCAACATGTCTGCCATTACACTTTTGGACGTCTCTAGGAACAAGTTTTCAGGGAACTTGCCATCGCATTTCAACTGTAAGCTAACGTTTCTTAATGACAATGAGTTCTGTGGGGAGATTCCTAATACATTGCTTGAAAAAGTGGACGTACTCGATCTGCGAAACAACAATCTATCCGGGAAGATTCCACGTTTTGTCAACAACATTTCCATCAAACATCTTCTATTGAGAGGTAACATGTTAACAGGTCACATTCCTAAGGATATATGCCGTCTACGTAGCATCAAGATTCTGGATCTTGCCAACAACAGATTGAATGGGACTATACCTTCATGTCTCAACAAGGTATCATTTGGTAGTGGCTTAAGCCATGAGAATGATGGTTATATATCATCATATGGTCTTGGTTTGGATAATGAAGTGGGAGCGTATTCATGGTCCTTAGATATGCAACGTGAGTTTGACCCTCCATATTCTAGCGATTTGAAGTTCATCTTCGAGTTTGCATCAAAGAGTAGGTATGACTCTTACAATGAAAGAAGTTTAGACTTTATGTTTGGTATTGATTTGTCAAACAATGAACTCAGTGGTGAGATTCCGAGAGAGCTTGGTGATCTTCCAAGAATACGTGCTTTGAATCTGTCTCACAATTTCTTGTCAGGTCAAATACCTAAAAGCTTCTCCAATCTAACAGATATAGAGAGCGTTGATCTTTCGTATAACGTGTTATGGGGACCAATACCTCAAGATCTAGGCAACTTACATTATATGGTTATATTCAATGTGTCGTACAACAACTTGTCAGGCTCCATCCCAAGTCAAGGAAAGTTTTCTACATTAGATGAATCCAACTACATTGCTAATCCTCTTCTCTGTGGATCAGCCATTAACAAAAGTTGTGATGATAGCAACACGATCGTCTTGGAAGAAACTGAAGAGACAACAATCGATATGGAAATTTTCTACTGGAGCCTAGCAGCTACCTACGGTGTAACATGGATGACATTTATTGTGTTTCTTTGTTTTGATTCACATTGGCGCAGAGCATGGTTTCACATTGTTGATGCTTTTCTCAAATATTTCAAATGTGTTTAATAGTGTTTTTTTTCATAATTGGTTTATAAATTACATTATGTTAAGTCTTCGAAGTTCAAAGTTTTTAACTCACTATTTGGTATTACTTTTGGGAAGTGTTCCCCTTGAATACTTGGACGCACTCTCTCAATGAAGAAATATTTTATTCTCTATATTTTTTTTTCCGTAGGAAATAAAGCTTAAAAACAAAAATGATACACCTCTCTGTTCTCTTGCCAGGTATATAACTCAACCCATTTTTCTCTTCTCTATTGCTCAATCTTTTTTTCTACTAAATCACGTGGTCTATTAATTTGAGCCATAGTACAGTGGTTACAAAATCAACATGAGCATTGGGACTTACCTTTCCGCTATGCATAAATGCTGATTTTCTCTTCCCCTCCCCTCTCGCAATCAACCTCTGAAACTCTTCAAAGTTCTCAGTGTTTGGGTGACTTCATTACGTGTTATGTCTCGTCTTAGACACTAGTATGTTCCTTATTTCTTCTTCTGATTTTCTACTTTTGACTCTTGTAGTGTGTTACTTCAAGAGAAGAGAAGTAAGATGAAAAAGAACAAAGAGGTGGCAAATGTTTATCCAGAGAAGAAGGAATGTCACTCACGGGATGCGTATCATTGCCTTCTGTACTTGCCAATAATCCGATCCTATTCATTTCTTAAGAAAGGAAAGAAAATAACAATAATATTTGTTTCGAACCAGCAAAGAAAAGCAGAACCGAATCCCATAAATAATTTAGAAATTGGAAATGGGCTGTAAAGTCCTATTTCCAAAATTAAAGCCCAATTTCTGACTCTATCTTTGCATTAGGATGGACTAAATCGTGTTCATTTTATAGTCGTTAGCCGTAACATGTTTCAGTGCCTGAGCATCCATAAAAAGGTGATCAAACGTTTTAATTGTTGGTACTTCAAACCTATCTTTTTTTTTTTTTTTTACTTTAAATTTCTGATTCATTCACTTCAAATTAGCGTTGGGTTTACAAAAACGAACCTAAAAGAGCAACAAAAAAAGTTACAGTTTTCTAACTCTAACTATAAGCTACCCAATTACATTCTAAAATAGAAAAAAAAAAAAAAACCGCAAAAGGAAGGAAACTAACGACTTGGCTAGCTAAAGGGACCCAACAAAATTTGAAGATATGTTGGGGCTGAGGAGGGAGTACGTTGTTCTCGCGCGATAGGGTCTAGCTTGAGCTTGATGGTTTGCTTGATATCCTCTATTAGAACGGCTGGAGGTCTAGCATTTCCCAAGTGAAATCTCCAGTTTCTCTTTTCCCAAGTGACATAGATACACGCTGTTGTTGGACCAGCTGTATATGAAGAAGATTGTTGTTTTTTCTATTTTTTATGACGTGGTACTGACAAGGGAGGGACAACTTCTACACCTTTTCTATTTCTTATGACGTTTTTCCTAAAACTTCTACCCATGTAAGAGCATCTCCGTTATAAGTATTTAAATAGGAGTTTTTATTATAAAAATAAAAAAAATATCATAAAAAGAAAAGAAAAGTTGAAATCAGGTTCTTATAAGAGAAACTTCAAAAAACTCATGAGAACCCTATCAAACATTTGTTAATTTATATTTTATTTTATTTTAAATTAAGATTTATTTCTGTAATTGCATTCTATTAAACTAATATTTTTTTTTCTTTCTTAATTTTTTTTGGAGTTTTCATGAATGAAGGTGCTACAAATCTGTTAAATTCATTAAAGAGAGTTAAAGTCTCCTTTGGGGACTAGTGCTAAGCTCGGGATACCCCAAGGTAAAAAAGAAAAAAAAAAAATCTCGTTGAAGAATGTGTCTAATTAAATAACTAAGATACTAAAGGTTTCTTCCGGTTGATTTCCCAGAGTGTCATCAATCAAGCCATTGACTTGAAGATAGAATATATTGTAATGTCGGCAACCTACAAAGTCTCTTCTTATTTTGTTTGTTTCTTGTTTTTCTTCTGAAAAAATGATGATGTTTCCTTTCCCACAGTTTTTCTTTGTAGCATGGGTCATGATAGATGCAAGGGTACAGAAACTGAATCGAGAAGGGTTGGTTCGTTGGTGCTCAAGGCTTATATGAACACATATTATTTGTACGATTGGTCTAATCACACGGACAGCAATTGTTGTTTATGGGAAAGAGTCATGTGTGATCTTACCAGCGAGCCTGTGATTGGCCTCTTCTTGAATCATACATATATATTGTTCCACTTCCTCCCTAAATTTTTCTTTGCTCTGTTTGTAAAATACAGGTGTGGCTTCTCTAGTTGTTTATAGATAATATATAGGTCATCATGTGTTTAGAGTTTTTAATACATTTTTTGGTGACTTCAATTATCGATTGTAATCTAAATGTAAATCATTCTTGTTCCCAATATAAGTCTTTGTTTGTTGCAAGGTATTATAGGATTTTGAGTTTAGTAAAATGACATAGAGTTTCTCTCTATGTTCGTTTAAGAAAAAGTTAAAATCATATACAATCCTATAATTACAAATCACTCTCCAAATCAAAAAGACAGACAAAATCTATATAACAAAAAATCATGAAAAAGTTAAATGTACATATATGATTTTGTCTATGCCATCATGTACACGACTATATGTTTAAGTTTTCATGTCCACGATTTCGTATCCACAACCGTATGTTTTTTCCTGCAAATTTCCTGTAATTCCAGTTCCGTTAAACTAAAATTAAATGCAGATTGAGATATGGATCACCATGTTGTTTCTTACAATATAGTTTTTTTGTCCATATAATAGCGAGTTAAAGCAGAATTTATCGAGATACATACAAAACAATGCCATTATTTCCATGTCATCATATTCATGATATTGTATCTACACCATCATGTCTACGTCTTAATATCTATTTCCGCATGTCCGCTTTATAAATTGAGGTTTTCAAGTTCCATTAAGCCAAAATCAAATTAGACCAAGATATGGAGTATTGTGTTGTTTTTTTTATAATTGAATACTTATTCGTGTAATCTCAATAAATAACATTGCAGTGTTTCTTACCAAGGTGATATGGAGCATTGTGCTTTTTTGTATGTCTGTATAGACTCATTTGTGTAGACACATCCATGCAGAGGGATTTATAGCATTGTGTTGTTTCTTACCTTTCACCATGTTGTTCATGTTGTTGCACATAACCAAACTTATGTTTTACATCTGTTTCATCATCTTCAGTAAAAGAAACCCAGCCATTACGATAATATCAATTGAAGACGGGAAAATTATAGAAAATCAATTAAAAAAGCCAAAGAGTAGTCAAATTTAGGTAAGTGTGGAAATTAATTAATTAGCTAGAGATATGGAGCAAATCTGGAGACTGGAACTCCTTCATATCCTTTTTGGGTCCAGCTTGAATTTGCAAATGTAACTGTTACGTCACCGAGTACAATCAGAAAGCACCATCGAAAGTTAGAATTATTTTTGGGTCCACCTTTTTTCAGCAACTTACGTTTAGTCACAGGAAACACCATCGAAAGTGAGAATGATTAGTCGTCACGGCAACTAATTTTTAGGTTTTGAAAAGAGAGAAGATAAATTAGTATTGAAATATTTAGTAAAAAAATATGATGAACTTTGACTATTGTTAAAATGCCTATGTAACAGAAAAGTGCTTATAAATGTAAATACTGTTATAATAATAATGATAATTTATTATATCGGAAATAATAAATAAAGACAAAAATTTAATACCCGCAGATCTTTGGAACACCGAGAATAAAAGAAGAAGATAGAGAGAATTCTCTTGTTGAGATTATTGTTATTGAAGAAGGTGTGTTTACAATCGAACGCGAACGTTCGTTTATATAGAAGAAAATATACTGTGCAAATAGTGACAGTGGGCTCCACATGCTAATTTTTCTTCCGTCTTTGTTAGACTTTCGTGACACTCCCCCTTGAAGACCAATGTCATATTCGTATTCTGCTCAACGCCTTTTGTTGCCTCGTTAAAAACCTTGAAAAACCCAATGGGAAAAAACCATAGTAAGGTAAAAAGAGTACAATTGCGCAAGCTCCCCCTTGATTAAGGTTGTCTTAGAGATCTTGTTGACTACGCATTCCAATACTATGTACATGCTTCCTGAACATAGTGGTGGGTAGTGATTTCGTGAAAAGATCAGCTGCGTTGTCGCATGAACGGACATATCTCACTTCAATCTCCAAATTCTTCTCGAGTTCTTGGATGTACATGAACAACTTCGGAGGTATATGCTTAGTTCTGTCACTTTTGATATATCCTTCTTTAGTCTGAGCAACGCATGCAGCATTATCTTCGTATAAGATAGTTGGCTCCGTATCTCGGAGAATCCCACTGCTTGATCGTATGTGTCGGCTTATTGATCTCAGTGAAACACATTCTCTACTTGCTTCATGGAGTGCAATAAGTTCAGCATGATTCGAGGAAGTAGCCACCAGTGTCTGTTTCTGAGAACGCCAAGATATAGCAGTGCCTCCGATCGTGAAAACGTATCCCGTTTGTGATCGGGCTTTGTGTGGATCCGATAGGTATCCTGCATCTGCAAAACCGACCATTTTACCTTTTGAATTTTTAGGATAAAATAATCCTAAGTCAGTGGTCCCTTGAAGGTAACGGAAAACATGTTTAATTCCATTCCAATGTCTTCGCGTAGGGGACGAACTGAACCTTGCCAAAAGATTAACAGCAAATGATATATCAGGTCGTGTGCAATTTGCAAGGTACATCAGAGCTCCAATTGCACTTAGATATGGTACTTCATGACCAAGTATCTCTTCGTTTTCCTCATGTGGTCGGAATGGATCATTTTCAATATTAAGTGATCTAACGACCATAGGAGTACTGAGAGGAGTTGCTTTATCCATATTAAAGCGTTTTAATATTCTTTTAGTATATGTGCATTGGTGCACAAATATACCCTTTTGAGAATGCTCAATTTGAAGGCCAAGACAAAACTTTGTCTGCCCGAGATCTTTCATCTCAAATTCTCCTTTTAAATAATCTGATGCTTTCTGTATCTCATCATGAGTTCCGATTATGTTTAGATCATCAACATATACTGTGATTATTACAAATCCAGTTTCTGTTTTCTTAATGAAAACACATGGGCATATAGGATCGTTTACATATCCTTCTTTCGTTAAATGCTCACTGAGACGATTATACCACATACGTCCAGACTGCTTTAACCCATATAATGATCTTTGCAATTTTATTGCACATAACTCTTTTGGTTTAGAACTTAATGCTACAGGCATTTTAAAACCATCAGGAATTCTCATGTAGATATCAGTATCTAATGATCCATATAGGTATGCCGTAACGACATCCATAAGACGCATTTCTAGATTTTCATCAGCCGCCAGACTCATCAAGAATCTGAACGTGATTGCATCCATAACAGGAGAATACGTTTCCTCGTAGTCTATTCCAGGTCTTTGTGAAAAACCTTGGGCTACGAGACGAGCTTTATATCTCGTGATCTCATTTTTCTCATTTCGTTTACGAACGAAAACCCACTTAGATCCAACTGGTCTCACATCTTCGGGTGTGAGCATAATGGGTCCAAAAACCTCTCGTTTATTAAGCGAATCAAGTTCGACTTGTATTGCATCTTTCCATTTTATCCAGTCATGTCTTTTTGACATCCATATACAGACTTTGGCTCTGGATCTTCCTTTTCCTCTCTTGTGGGTTATAATTTCTCCCACGTCCTCGATTAAA
Organism: Isatis tinctoria; assembly: GCA_010577795.1. NCBI lineage: Eukaryota > Viridiplantae > Streptophyta > Magnoliopsida > Brassicales > Brassicaceae > Isatis > Isatis tinctoria. The sequence goes on from CM021250.1 coordinate 30,250,336, forward strand.
TCGTTGACCACGGCCACGGCCTCGGCCACGACCACTGCCACGACCACGACCATGATAGGTTTGATCCTTTCTCTCCAGAATTTTTACATATGTGGCATTTACTTCAGGAAATGTCTTGCTTCCCGTTGGCCTAGAATTGTGATTCTTTATGAGAAGTTCACAGTTCTTCTCAGCTAGTAGGAGCATTACCATTAGCTCAGAAAACCTAGTGTATCCGCGACTCCTGTAGAGTTCTGCAAGAACACGGTGTTCTTTATGAAACGTCTGATAGGTTTTTTCGAGCATTTCTGCCTCAGTGACAGGTTTATCACAATACTTTAATTGTGTCACAATTCTTAGAATAGCGGAATTATAATCTTCCACTTTCTCAAAATCCTGAAATCTCAGGTATTTCCACTCGTCGAGTGCATGGGGAAGAGTTATATCTTTCTGGTTGTCAAACCGCTCTTTCAGAGCTTTCCACAGCTGTGCTGGGTCTTTTATATTAGCATAATCATGCTTAATATTTTCATCGACATGTTTTCTGAGGAAAGCTATCGCTTGTGCCTTTTCATGGGCAGGCGATTCGATGTTTTCTTTTATAGAGTTTGGAATTTTTTTCATCTCTAAATGGAGTTCGACATCAGTCGTCCATGCGATGTAATTTGCTCCGGTAATCATTAGAGCTGGAAATTGTAGCTTCTCAACTTTTGCCATTTTGATTTTCTAAAACAAAATCATAAAACTTTATTAGTGCGGTAATAATCACTCATTTAAAATGAGCCGTTTACATGAATAATCCAAGCAATTACAAGGAAAAAACAATGCACAAAAAGTAAAACAACGATTAAGGAAAATTCTGCCGGAGTAAAATCTCCCATGCAAAGACCATAAATCGATGTAAAAGTTACAATCGCACAAAAAATTAAAAGCAAACGGATCATCATTCTCATCATTCTTACAAAAAATTAGATGAAAAATATTTGTGAAATATTTGAGAGAAGAAGAGAGAAGATATGAAATCGATGAGTGAAATGAAATGAGTGAGGGATGAGTTTACTTATAGATCGAAAAACACGGTTCATAGCCGTTGAAAATCACTGTTCATAGCCGTTAGATGTAGCCGTTGGAGAGTAAAAATTTTGTGAAAATTTTTTTGTGACCGTTATGAAAAAGGCTACCGGAAAAACTGAGTTTTTGATTAAATCCGTACTACTTCTTCCCAGTTGGACAAGAAGGTGCTCTTTAACGGAACAAGGGTTCCTGGAGATGTACGTTGAAATGAGTCTAGATTTATTCGCCTGAGGAATAAATGAGACCGCAATCTTATTTTGAACACAAAAATATGCATATTTAATTTATAATGATTATAATATAAACAGATATATAATCAGAAAATTATGGTGATTTAATCATCCATATTGAAACAATAAATAAATATGCGGTGGCTCAGCCATCCATTATGACATTAACAATAAAATTATATAGGTGGCTCAGCCATCCATTATAATATCAACAATAAAATTATACAGGTGGCTCACCATCCATTATAATATTAATAGTAAATAAATAATTATGGTGCTTTTATCAGCCATGATATAGTGCAGGTAAATTAAATAACGAGGCGACAAACCGCCCACGGTAATATTAAGAAAATAATGGTGCGTTAAACAACCATTACAATAATAATAATAAATTATATAGGCGGGTATCCCAGCCATTATAACAGAGTAAATATTACATATATATATCGCCCATATCGTAGAACGATCGTGCTGATAACGTGTTATAATAATAATGATAATTTATTATATCGGAAATAATAAATAAAGACAAAAATTTAATACCCGCAGAGCTTTGGAACACCGAGAATAAAAGAAGAAGATAGAGAGAATTCTCTTGTTGAGATTATTGTTATTGAAGAAGGTGAGTTTACAATCGAACGCGAACGTTCGTTTATATAGAAGAAAATATACTGTGCAAATAGTGACAGTGGGCTCCACATGCTAATTTTTCTTCCGTCTTTGTTAGACTTTCGTGACAAATACAAACTTATAAAGCACCTTTTAAAATTTAATGTTAATTTCTCTTGAATTGAATCAAATCTAGATTTTCCTTTTGGGATAAATTGAATGAATAAAATCATAAAAATAATTTTCACTTAAAGCTAATAAAAGTAATCAAAGACTTAAAAGTCTTCAGTCTCTTTAGTAAACTCAAAGTCTTCTGCCAAAGTCTCCACACATTTAATATAAAATTTTGGAAGAGCTGTAACGTCAAATTAGAAAGTCACACAATGTTGATGTTCTCCCCAGCATGTGTCATGGCGACGATGATGATGATGATGCTATTACCACTGCAGGTGAATGGGGACACAAGCGGCATCCAAAACGAAAGGAAAGGGTTGTTGGAGCTTAAAGCCTATATCAACAGCTCCGAGTTCCTGTTTAATTGGCGGAATGACAAGGACAGCGACTATTGCGGATTGGAAAGAGTCGAGTGTGATCTTACCAGCGGCCGTGTGATCGGCCTCTTCTTGGATAATTTATTCGATGTTCCTCCTCTACTAAATCTTTCCTTGTTCTATCCGTTTGGAGAACTACAAGTTCTAAACTTAAGTCGTTTCTTGTGTGGTAGCTGGTTCGATGACATCTATGGTATATTGTCGTTTACATCCATTTTTTAAGCATCACATGTCGTCTAACTTTCATCTACGCAAGATCTAAACACATAATAGTAAACATCATTTGTTTTTTTGCAGGTTATAAAAGCCTTGGGAGATTGAAAAAGCTTGAGATCCTTGATTTTAGTAACAGCGCAGTCAATAACAGCATCTTACCTTTTCTGAATGCTGCTTCATCGCTTAAGACTTTGATTCTTCGTGGAAACTATATGGGAGGGACTTTTCTGATGAAAGGTTCCGCATTTTTTAATAGATAAATCGCAAGAGTCTAGTTTGAGTTAACTAGTTATTATATAAATTGGTATAGTTAGTCACTTTCTATAACAGATTCCAATATTTGAATCCTTCTTTATTTTTGTTTATGGCCACCTTTGTGCAGAACTAAAAAACTTGAGAAACCTAGAACTACTGGACTTAAGCATGAACAAGTTCATTGGCCCAGTGCCAGGTAAAGATACAAAAGTTTTTCTTCATAGATCGAGAAATATAGATCGGCGACATTTCTTATATTCTCTTTTCATGTATCTTTGCTCAAATTGCTTTACCACAGGCTTGGCGAATTTTCATAACCTTCAAGGCTTGGACCTAAGTGACAACGAATTTTCTGGATCATTGAAAAACACAGGTATGTTAGTCCGATTCAAAAATATTACTTTTCTTTTTTAATAATTCAACATGTTTTCTGCTATGAACTGTGGGAGTGTTTTCATAGTCTTATATTTTTTTATTAGAGTAGGACTTGCATGATACGTGAGTGAGAATAAAATATGTGAAAATTTAAAATTGATAATTCGCATAACATAATCTATTTATTTCTATTTTATATTAAAAATTTCGTTAAATCATCCAAAAATGATGTTTTACAACTTGTAGTTGAGAAACTCGAGAAATCTAAAAACACGATTCATTTAGATAAACAAAACTGTTCCAAAATAATATTTTAAATGTTATATTACTTAAAAATAAATATTTTTAATAAAATTTCACTAGAAATTAAGTTTTGTAAATTTTAAAATTGAAAAAACAATTTTACAAAAAATACTTTTCCTCTACAGTCACACACAACACTGCAGTAATTGTTGTTACTTTTATCTTCAAATTTTTTTTTTTACATATGTCAAAATTTGATAAATAGATTGACACATGTTGCGATTATATTAATTAATAATTTTGAAACATCAAGTTTTAAATAATAAGAACATTTGACTTTCCTTTTTTTGTGAGTTAATTAGAAATTAGAAAAAGTAATAATTCCTTTTATGATAAATCTTTCTATTAATATAGTTCTAATAATTATATTTCTTTTACTACTTAGAATAATATTTTTTCTTGTCAAACTAATTTATTTATTAAAATGTAATAATCCTGTGATTTTGAGGATTATTTTTTCCCCTTTAATAAACATAAAAAATATTTTCTTTCTGGAACAATTTTTTTAAATAGGATATTAACAATTCTATTTCTTAAAACAATAATCCATTTATTTTTAGGAATAATATATTGTTAATATGATATGTATATCCTTTTTAATTATATAATTACCTTTTAAATATGTTTTTCTTAATTTTATTGTATGTTATATTATTTGACATATATCAAAATCCTAAAATATTTTGTTGTCATGTGGCACAATCATGTTAATTACTAACTTTGTGCCAAAATATGTACAACCAAATATTTGAAGAAAATATTTATTGGTCAGCGAGACCTGATGCAACCTGTAATTTTGATAATTACCCTTTTATGAAGTCTAAAATATTTTTGTTACAAATTTTTTGAGTCCACCCAATTTCTATGTTTAATGCATTTTCTTATTTTAGTTACAGTTAGGTGTCAAAATGGGTCAAAAATTATTGGTTGACATGACCTAATTTTATCAATCAACCTCATGAGTTGTTAACTTTGATCCAAATGGTTTAATGGATTAGCAGACTAATGGATCAAATGGTTTGGGTCAAAATATTTGATTGCATTAGGTTTATGGTTTAAATGGTTGATCCATTAATTTTTTAAATTCAATTTAAATCCGTAGGTCTTTTCTCTTCGAATCTTCTTCTATAATTTTGCAGTTTTATACCTTTTTGAAAATGATTTTTTTTTTTTGATTTTTTTGTAAAATGTGATTTTCGGTTTTCCCGCCAACAACGTGATAAAATGTTTTTCTTACTAAAAACGTGTTTTGCCCTCAAATCATGATTCCGTGTTTCCCGGCAAAATTGCAATTTTTAGTTTTCTCGCCAATAAATGGTTTTATATTTTTCATCCAAAAACCTGATATCACATTTTCCCACCAAAATGGAATTCCATGTTTTCCCGCTAAAAACATGATTCTGCATTTTCTCCCTGAAAATATGATTCTGTGTATTCCCACCAAAAACATGTTTCCTTGTTTTCCTGCCAAAAATTGATCCTATGTTTTTCCACCAGAAAAGGTGATTTTGTATTTTCTCGCCTAAAACGTGATTCTGCGCTTTCCCGTCAGAAATGTGATTCTGCGCTTTCCCTTCAGAAACGTGACTCTGCGCTTTCCTGTCAGAAACGTGATTCTGTGCTTTTCCAAAAAATGTGATTCCACGTTTTCATGCCAAAAATGTGATTCTACATTTTTCTGCCAAAAAACGTGATATTACATTTTCACGCGAAAGATGTGGTTCTGTGGTTTTCCATCATAAACGTGGTTCTGCATTTTTCCGCCCAAAAAATGATTTTGCATTTTTCCGCCAAAAACTTTATTTCGCACCTGTTCTTTAATTTTACATAGTTATGTTTCGTAATTTAATAATTTGAAAAGGAAATCATGGATTTATGGGTCAACCATTAAACTATGTAACCCATTAAGTGAGATGGATCATGAGTTAATCCAACTCATTTGTTAAATAGATTGGATCGATCCATTACCCGCTAACATTCAGTCCATTTGGATTTATCCATTTAATCCTTTTTGACAGTACCATACTCTCAAATTGTGGGTTTTTATATTTTTTATTAATTAATTTCAAAACCCTCATCCTGGTCGTTCTAGTCTGTGATCAAGGCATTTCATGTTCATGCCACTTCCTGATTGAACCTCCTGATTCAACCCATTTCCAGTTCAGATGCCTTTTCAAGGCTTATATTCCTTCTAATCTTTCGAATGATTTTCCTTAGCTGCGGCGTAGACCAGTTTAACCTTAATTACACATAGGACATCATTTCTTATCTTTCATTTAATTCCAATCAAGCAATTGCTCGGTCCGATCATCCCTACCTTCTTTTTTTTTGGATTATACTGGTATCCTGGCCCCCACCAAGGTGGGTCCAGACTAGCCAGCGGGTCATTAACAGCCTACGTTATCGGCCTGCTCCACTTTCGGTCCCCAGTCGCCGGCGATGATCATCCCTACCTTCAGTCAGTCCACTTGACTACTGTTGGGTTTGTCAATTGATATTCCATTTTATTGAGTTTAAAAATATGATTTGACTTTGCTCTGTACTTCTCGACTTTGGTATTGCCTTCACTCCATTTGTAGGTATTCAAAATGACTCCTTACTGGACCTAATTTAATAAGTTAAGCTTTATTTCCCAATAGTTAGCCCCCAATTATTTTAGTCAAAGTGAGCTTTGACTTATTGAATTTCATTCGTTAGAGTTTTTAAGTCAAAATCCTGGTGACTATGGTCACTATTCGATTTTCTTAATTCTTGTGATTTTTTCTCCTTACTCAAGTGGAACTTGCACAGAGATTGCTTTTTCGTCTTTTTACCATGATTGTTTCTCTGATGAGTTCTTTCAAAACTTCTTTAAGAAGAGGCATCACGATGCTTCATCTTCTGGGAATGCTAGAGAAGTTTCTGATGTTGACAGTCCTGAGGGGAAGTTTCCTTTGTCTTTGGGCCTTTCTTAGTAGGAGCCTCCTTTGCCTGAAGCAAACCAATCCAATACTTTGGATGTTGCAAACCAATCCAATACTCCTCCTCGAGGCTTTCTTGAGTTGAGCTCATCTATTGTTCTTCCTTCTATGGAGGCTTCTTTGCCTGGCGCTCATTCTTCCAAACGGTTTCGTTCTGAGATCATAGTGATAGTATGATTATGGAATCACTCTCAATTACGCAAACTACTAATATCATTGTAGTAATCGGATTCAATTCATACCTAAGAAGCTAACACACTAAATATGCAAGAATATTGCATAATCTAAGTGTAATCAAGTGGTTAAAGAGTTATATAGCTATCAACCTACAAAACAAATGTGAACCAAGTGAAATCAAATACCAAAAACAGAGCAAAGTAAACAAAAAGTAAAAAACTGATGAAAAATATAAACGACTAAGCTCTTGGGTTAAGGTTATTGACTTGGGTGATCAAATGCTAATTAATGATGCTAATACAAATGCTGATCCTTAGACCTAAGATCACTAATTTTGCTAATCCACTCTCCTTAGACCTAAGATCACTAATTTTGCTAATCCACTCTCATGGCATCAACCCTATGCTATCAAGCAATCAACATCAAATATCATTGGCTAATCACAAGAATAGCATGCATTCAAACAGTTCTCTATAACGCCCCAACTGCTCCTACCGGTGAGTCACCCATCCCTCAGTCGGGCTCGGGGGCCCCACCCTTGTCCGACGGTGCGTTATCCAGGAGGCTCGAAAGTCATGATATATTGTCCCTGCAATCACCACATGACCGTTCCTCGTGTTTTTTTCCTAACTCACACGATACCGCGAATCACTTCCCGGTAGGTCACCCATCCTTCCACTACTCCAGCTCAAGCACGCTTAACTCTGGAGTTCTTTCTGGATGGTTAACCGAAAAGGTAAGTGAAGTTTGGTGATATAGGTAGTCAAATCAATTCTTTTAACCTCTCCCACATATATTTCCATATATACCAGAAATCGATTACAATTCACGCCCACTCAGAGTGCAACGTCCTCGTTGCACACCACGACCAGTCCCAGAACGCCTCCCAGATCAGCACTGGGACGACTAACCAGCTATGATACCACTTATAACCCCCCAACCGCCTCTACCGGTGAGTCACCCATCCCTCAGTCGGGCTCGTGGGCCCCACCCCTGTCCGACGGTCGGTGCGTTATCCGGGAGGCTCGAAAGTCATGATATACTGTCCCTGCAATCACCACATGATCGTTACTCGTGTTTTTTTCCTAACTCACACGATACCGCGAATCACTTTCCGGTAGGTCACCCATCCTTCCACTACTCCAGCTCAAACACGCTTAACTCTGGAGTTCTTTCTGGATGGTTAACCGAAAAGGTAAGTGCACTTTGGTGATATAGCTAGTCAAATCAATTCTTTTAACCTCTCCCACATATATTTCCATATATGCCAGAAATCGGGATGTTACATTCTCATTAGTCACTATCCTAACATCCACTTTCATTGGTTTAGCAAACTAAGCACTTAAGGGTTTCATTCAGGCATTTCAACAAACATTTTCGATGCATGAGAAAACCCAAGGTCTAGATTATGAAATATTAAATCAAATCTAGCATTAAACACAACCCACAAACAAGGATTCTTCTAGATTAAACCCTAAGCATCACTAATCAACATTCAATCATCATAATCTACTTAACCCAAAAACTTAGAAGGAGACTACTCACTAATCATCTTGAAAACCGCAAAACCCATGTTGGATGAGTGCATAATCAAGAGATTAACAAGAATAAAAGAAGAAATCAAGAATAAAATCAAAGATCAGAGAAGAAAATTGCATTAAACACCAAGATTATCCAAAAGATTACAAGTTTCTCTAAGGGTTCCAACATTATCCGAAAAAGTAGGTTTAACACCTCTTTATAGGTGTTTACAAGTGCATTGAGCCTCCCAACAAAATTGGGCTAGCCAAAGAGAAAATGAGAGAAAAAGGAAGGTCAACCATGATCAAAGGCGAGTTTTGCAAACATTATGTGACCACAACGGGATGGTGCACCGCTGTGGGTGAAAATGATCACAACAGGATGATAACACCGCTGTGGGTGAAAGATATGTAAACAAAATCATTTTTTATTATTTTTAATGTATTTTGGGGATCAGAGCATAATATATGGATCCGGATTCCGTTTCCAAGAGTCCATAATTTTAGTATCCTGATCAGACATCCTGCACCGTATAATAATTTGCATCCTAACTTTAGTGACACAACTTGATAAATTTATTGACATCAATTTGAATTGTGTGTATTATATCTTCTTATGGATTTGCATGTAACTGATTATTACAGGAATTTGTCAATGGAAAAATTTACGGGAGCTTGATCTGAGTAAAAACAAATTTGTGGGTCCATTTCCTCAGTGTTTTGGTAGCTTGACGAAACTCCAAGTTCTAGATATCTCTTCAAATCAACTCAATGGGACGCTTCCATCTCTTATCAGTAGATTTTCTTCTATTGAGTACTTGTCTCTCTCAGATAATGACTTTGAGGGTTTCTTCTCTTTCAAGTTAATCGCCAACCTCTCCAAGCTCAAGGTACTCAGACTTTCATCAAGTTCTAGTTTGTTGATGGTAAAAACGGAAGTCTCCTTGCTGCCCAAGTTTCAGTTGAGTGTCATAGAATTACAGAACTGCAACTTGGAAACGTTTCCAAGGTTTCTTAAACACCAGAAGGATTTGCATGTTATCAATCTCTCCAACAACAGGTTGACCGGAGCATTTCCTTCCTGGTTTCTAGAGCAATATCCAAGACTTCGGGTTTTGCTTTTGCAGAACAACTTCTTCACCACGTTTCGTTTGCCAAGCCTGTTTAATCACAGTTTGGAGATTTTGGATGTATCAACCAATAACATTGATCAACGGCTTCCGGAGAATATTGGAAAGGTGCTTCCAAATCTAAAACACTTGAATCTTTCGAGTAATGTGTTTCAAGGGAAATTGCCATCTTCCTTGGGTGAGATGAAAGAAATCTTTTTCTTGGACCTATCTCATAATAACTTCTTTGGCAGTTTACCAATCAAATTCCGCATGGGTTGTTACAAGTTGAGTATTTTGAAGCTTTCATACAACAGATTTGATGGCAAGATTTTTCCAAAACCGACAACTTTTGGGTCTTTGTCCATGTTGATTGCAAACAATAATCTATTCACTGGGATCTCAGATGGGTTGCTTCATTCAGAAAATCTAGGTGTGCTCGACATTTCGAATAACTATCTACAAGGTGTCATTCCAAGTTGGTTCGGCGGCTTTCCTTTCGTGTATGTTTTCTTATCCAATAATCTTTTTGAAGGTACCCTGCCAAGAACCCTTTTTAACAAATCTACCATTCAGTTTTTGGACCTCTCTAGAAACAAGTTTTCAGGGGACTTGCCTTCACACTTTGGTGGTGAGTATGTGACTTTTCTGTTTCTAAATGACAATGAGCTAAGCGGAACGATTCCACGTACATTGATAAAAGATGTCATGGTACTCGATCTACGGAACAACAGATTATCCGGAACTATCCCACGCTTTGTCAACAACCAGTATATCTTCTCTCTTTTGTTGAGGGGTAACGCATTGACGGGTCATATTCCTACTGATCTATGCGGACTAAGTAACATCAGAATCCTTGATTTAGCCAACAACAGATTGAATGGGTCTATACCTTCATGTCTCAACAATGTATCATTTGGAAGGAGCTTAGACTATGATACTGATAGTTATATATCATCATATGAACTTGTTGAGCAAGAAACTGAGGTGTACTCTAGGTTTTTGGTTCTACCACGCGAGTTTACTCCATACTACTTTGACTATTTGAAGTTCGTAGTTGAATTTGCATCAAAGAGTAGGTATGATTCTTACACTCCAAAAGGTTTAGGCTTCATGTTTGGACTGGATTTGTCAAGTAATGAACTCAGTGGTATAATACCAAAAGAACTTGGGGATCTTCAGAGGATACGTGCTTTGAATCTATCTCACAATGTCTTGTCAGGTCTAATACCTGAAAGCTTCTCCAATCTAACAGATGTAGAGAGCATTGATCTTTCGTTCAACGTCTTGCATGGATCAATTCCTCAAGATCTATCTAAGTTAGACTATATGGTTATATTCAATGTGTCGTACAACAACTTGTCAGGCTCCATTCCAGTTCAAGGCAAATTTTCTACTTTGGATGAATCCAACTTCATTGCTAACCCTCTTCTCTGTGGATCAGCCACAAATAAAAGTTGTGATGGTAACAGTACTATCATGTTGGAGGAACCTGATTATCAAGGCGTAGATGATGAAACGGCAATCGATTTGGAGATTTTCTATTGGAGCCTAGCAGCCACCTACGGTGTGACATGGATGGCATTTATTGTGTTTCTTTGCTTTGATTCAACTTGGCGCCAAGCATGGTTTCGTCTTGTTGATACTTTTATCAATTTTCTCAAATGTGTTTGAGTTGGTGTATTTTCAGTTATATTTATAAAATACATGTCATGTTATTTCATTTTGTGAGATCTTCAAAGATACGAAGTTTGCAATGGACTATGGTGGTGTATCTTTTTGCAAGTGTTTCCCTTGAATTAAAACGGTGGCTTTAATTGGTGACCAGTTTTTAGGAAAAAAGATGAGGAATGACACCAATTAGGAGAACAAATGGCACTAATGCCACAATCTGAAAAAACAAATGCACTAATGCCACGCCTCTTAAATCGTATTTGTTTCGATTTATCTTTTAAATTGAAAGGGGAGGAAAAGACTTATAAAAAACGAAAGTTAAGTTTATTTACAGATCCAACCAAGTGACCCAGCTGACCCACCTACCCGGCCCAAATAGATTTGACATTTAACCTGAGAAATATCAAATTAAGATTTAAATTAAATTCTGATTTTTAAATAACTAAAATATCAAAGTTTTAGCGGGAAAATGCGGATTTGCGGTTCTGGCGGAAAAACTCCGATTTGCGATTTTGACGGGAAAACTCGGGTTTGCGGTTTTGCCAGAAAAACGTAGATTTGCAGTTTTGGAGGAAATATTCGGATTTGCAGTTTTGGCGGAAAAATGCGAATTTGCGGTTTTTGCGGGAAAAATGCGGCTTTTCGGTTTTGGCGGAAAAATGCGGATTTACGGTTTTGGCGGGAAAACTCGGGTTTGCGGTTTTGGCGGGAAAACTCGGGTTTGCGGTTTTGGCGGGAAAACTCGGGTTTGTGGTTTTGGCGGGAAAACTTGGGTTTGCGGTTTTTGCGGGAAACATAAAGTTGCAGTTTTAACGGGAAAACTCAGATTTGCGGTTTTGGCGGGAAAACGCAAATCCGATTTTTTCCGCTAAATCTGTGTTTTTCCGCCAAAACTGCAAATCCGAGTTTTCCGTCAAAACCGTAAAATATCAAAGTTTTAGCGGGAAAATGCGGATTTGCGGTTCTTGCGGAAAAACTCGGATTTACGGTTTTGACGGGAAAACACGGATTTGCGTTTTTGGCGGAAAAACTCCGATTTGCGGTTTTGGCGGGAAAACTCGGGTTTGCGGTTTTCCCGCCAAAACAGCAAACCCGAGTTTTCCGGCCAAAACCGCAAACCCGAGTTTTCCCGCCAAAACCGCAAACCCGAGTTTCCCCGCTAAAACCGCAAATTCAAAATTTGCAAAATATTTCCAAACATTTCAAAATTTGCAAAATATTTCCAAACATTTCAAAATTTGCAAAATTGTGTGCAATTTTGCAATATTGTGAAAAATTGTGCAAAATTGTGCAAATTGTGTTTTTTTTTTACATTTTAAAAATTGTGCATAGATGTACCCAGTTGTCCAGTTGTACAATGGTCCACATAGTTGTACTTTGGATGTATTTCGATTTTTGTGGTTGGACCTTACGAAGGAAAAGTCTTTTGCAGCTGGACTTATGATTTTATCTCACTAATCAACACTCAAGAGGTTCCTCCAAAACAATATGGTCTGAATAACAATATTTGCTTCTTCCCCTAATTAAATAGGTCAAACCTAACATAAGTTCCTTAAACTATAAGGAGTGGTTTGTGTGAAATCACATTTATTTTTTCATAAGTTTATAAATTCTTATTTTAGTCATTTATAATTGTTTTTATGTTTATTTTAGGATCATCACATGGTGGCTTACGTAGAGAATTCCACATATTACTTCAAAATAATCACAAATATGATTTTACTGTTGGATCCATTTGTACAGTTGGACCCAGTTGTACATTGGCTACCCGAGAAAATGCTATCAATATATTCGAGAAAGAAAACCATACATTGGCAACACATCAAAATATGAAATGCTATCAATGGCAACACATCAAAATATGGAATGCTATCAATGAAATACACATTTAATTTGTTTTTAAATTACATAAAATTTAACAGATGTACCAAAATGTACCAATTGTACTCATACTTACGTCCAACTAGTACATCTGCATATTTAGTTGTACCCCTAATTATGTACAACTGCCCATTTAGTTGTACCATTTATTTATTATTATTATTTTTTTTGCAAACCGTCCACTTTAATTAAAAAAAAATCTGCTTGAGGGTAAAATCGTATTAACAAGTATTGAGTGGCATTCAGATCATTTTAGTGGCATTCAGATCATTTTTTCTCCATTTGTGGCATTATTGATCATCGCTCCAATTAGGATGATAATTTGGTCAAATTTAAAACATATGGGTCCCACTTTATTCCTCATTTTTTCCTCTAAACAAAGGAATTTATGAAGAAATATATTCCTCCACAAATTTGATGAGGAACAAACAAAAGTATTTATGAAAAAATATATTCTACCATTCTTTTTTTTAATATTCAATTCCTTAAATGAAAATTTGTTCATTTTTTTTTTCAATTCCTATTGTTCATTAAGTGGTCACCAATAGGTGTCTTTTATGATGCAAATGGTGGTGTGTGGAAAAAATCAGAGGAATAAAATAGAGGAAAACAAAAAAAGTGGAATTGATTACTTTTCCTCGGCAGTTTTTCCTCTCCCTTTTTGTAGAGGAATAATTTTCAGCAGTAACTAAGCTTATTTGATTACTTTTTGGTAGGATCCACTATAATCCAGAGGAATCTAAATTTTTCTCAAATGGTAATTTTTCAGAGGAATGTCAAATTCTCCAGTTCTGTTCCGCTATATATGCAATCATTTGCACCCTTAATGAATAACTTTGATCCCCGAAAAAAATACTTCTGTTTCTAGCTCTCTTTTTTTTTGCATTTGCATTTGAAACCGACAGTAGTCCCTTTTTTTCTTGTTTGTGCAATGGTTCTCCTTGACAGGTCCGACGTTCAGCATAAACCACACAAACAGTGGATTAGGACATCCAATTTAAAAAAGCATTTTTCAACAAAAAAATTATACCTTTTGTTTACAATTAATATATAAACAGACTTATATATTTTTTCAGGACTTTTAATAATGTTTATGAGTTTTTGTAAACATATATTGGTTAAGTATATTGTTAAATAATTATTAATAAAAACTTATTTTATAAAATAGTTTTTTTTATTAACCTTGGGGGTATCCCGAGCTTAGCTCAGACTAATCCCCAAAGGGGCACGTGACCCACGGGTAGGCTCGCGCACCGGGTTTGCAAATGGGCCGTAAGCAAGGGCCCATACCCGTGTGGTGTCCAGAAGAGATAAGTTTGTTTCCAAAGGTGCTCGAACTCGGGTTTGGGAGTTGAACCCTTCAATACTTCTGGCTCTCGGGAGTCTCTTTGTAGGATACTTGGCCGGCAAGCGGATGGATCGGCCTATTGATAAACACCGATCAGGTCGTAACCATATTTTCAAGCTTTGGCGCTCAGAGTCGTTTTGGTTTGAGAAAGGAGCACCGGTCGAGCGCCCTGAATGAATAAGAAATGGAAAGGCATCTTCTCTTTCCTTGTACGTTCCAGCTCGCTTCGTCTGCTCCCTCAAACCGCTTGGACTACCTCATCCGGACTATTTTATAAAATAGTTAAAACTTTAAAAGATAAATCGACTAATCAGTTTTGTCCTCTTATTTTATTGGTATAGAATTAGACTACTCTTATTCTAATCTTATTTATGGTCATTTTTTTTTGTCATTGTTCTATTTTAAGGTATCTCTATAATACTATTTGAGAATCACATATATAGAGATACTCGAAGTTATTGTACAAACATTGTTTGACAGCGAGTTTAGTAAGTTAACTTAGTGGAAATATCACAGAGTAATTACTTTTAAAAAATCAGAAAATCCAAAAAATAATTGTAACATCCCATGAATTTAGATAAACAATGAACTATATGCTTTCAAAATAAGTTATTGTTAAGATTTAGGTTAGGAAATCTCTATTTATTAAAAAAGAATTTGAAAATAAAACAAAATTAAAAACTTCCTAAATAATCACGGTGATGATATATTAGCCAAAAAAAAGTATTTCTTTTATTTCTCTTTTAATGTATAAAATCTATTAAATATATTCATTTTTGTTATTTTATTATTAATATCTATAGTATAAGCGTTATCTATAAAAACTAATAAATAATTATGGATATTCAATTAAATTAATAAAATATTATATTAATGAGAAGATTTGACTAAAAGATTTTCAATTTCATTCGGATTTCTCTCCAAATGTTTTTAAAAAATAACTGAAAGAATTTCAACTTAACTTCAAAACTTTCAGAGCAAGCAAAAAAAATATCTTATAATCAACAATTTTTCCTCCCTATACAAGATCAAACCATTGCATTAAGAAACAAATCAATTTTCTTAGTAGCTTTTACATGTTTTTTTGTTTTAGTTTTAGATAATTTAATTGTTTTAATTTATTTTTCAGAATACAGAAGTAAGTGATAATCTTCGTTGATGTTTTCATCTACTAAAATCTTTCACAATTTTTCTTAGTAGATAAACGAGATTGTTAGATTTATCTTCATGTCCCTGTTAGTGAATCTTCGTTGATGTTTTTATCTACCAAAATCTTTCACAATTTTGTTTAGTAGATAAACGAGATTGTTAGATTTATCTTCATGTCCCTGTTTGTAAAGTTTTTCTTCGTTGTAGTGAATCGTGTTGGAATTGATTTTTCTATTGATTTAAACTTGAACTTTTTATTTGATTTTATCATACCAAAATTCCAAACGAAAAATTTAAAAAAAATAGTATCCCGTGCAAACATAGATCATTACTAGTATGAATTATTTGCGATATTATATAAAATGTATGATCTATGATAAAGACATAATTTATAAATTTGTTTAGGGTATCATAGAACGTCATACCAGCACTGCTCCTTGAAGGTTATTTTCTTCACTTTTGCACTGAATTAGGCAAGGAACACTTTGGCAAGTGATTGTGGCAGGTGACTAAAGATATTGGTCCAGAAGGCTGGGTGGTTCCGACATCTGACTAAAAACGTGGGCTGTTCCCGCATTTACATCCGCTGTGTTTAAATCAACCCATTAACCGAGGGAAATAACTCAGCTTCTTGAATTCTCTGTTTATTGGACTCTGAATTGGCTAACCAAGCACCTGATTTCACAGTGTACTGCCCACTCTTTGTAAATCTCCACGACCAAAAATCATCAACATTAACCCCAGGTTGGTTATTTAGCAAAATCTGCACATCTCCAGGGACAAACACTCATAAGGCTTCTCGTTTCCATCTTCTACTTTAAATGTCTACCAGCTGAGAGTCCTAAAGGTTAACATCAAATGTATAGTTCTTGATCCACCATGCCTTTCAGATTTCATCCTCCAATGATCTATCTCCCCAGACCATCGTAGGAACTCCATTCCCAATGCATTTCTTAAGACCCCTTTTCCAACAAGACTCTTCCCCAAATGAGACTTCTCCAGGCGTAAGATGGACGCGTATCAAATCCAGCTTCTAGCATTTTGGTGTTTTATATCCACACCTTAATTTTCTAACTCAAATATATATATATATATATATATTCCAATTTTCAAATGGAATCTTTTTAAATTATCCATATACAACCGCCTGCAAACGCCTATAACCACAAGTTAACAACGGCTAACACTCTTAAAATTAAGTTTGCGAGTGGTAATGGAGAAACCAATCAATTCCTGAGAAAATTAATTTTGATTTTGAATGGTACAAAATGATTAGAAATGTTTGTGATTGTTGTTAGACGCAAATAACCTCAGTTATCCGTAAACGCTGTCCTTCAACCTCTAAAATTAAATGTGAGTCACATACGTCAATCACAAACATCAATTATAAACACAAATGACAGTTATAAAAAAAAAATAGATTTTGAATTTTTATTTTAATACTATTTTATATTATTATTATAATTTTAATTTTAATAATATTCTTGTAATTAAAAGGAAAAATTTTATAAAAAGAAAATTTCAGTAAAGTTATCACTAATTTAATAATGTTTTTTAGATATCATTCTATTAATTTATCCCTCTCAAGATCTATCTATACTAATTATCTCCAAATAAAAAATTAAACTTTGCCGAGAAAACCCGAAGTTAAAATAAAAGGCCCAAACCCAACTCGACAAGAACCCACTAGACAACTAGACCCGACACGATCCTATTTGACCAAAAGCTAGAAGAAGCAAAATCAATCAATGATCTCCGTACCCAGAATTCTGATCAACAATGGCGGCAACAGTGTCCTTGGACTCCTTGAGAAGCTTGATACTGTTCTTGAGCTTCTCCCTCTTGCTCGCCACCGACGGCGACTCATCCAGCATCCTCTCAACTCCTCCGCCGCCTCTAGGATCCACCATTTCCGCCACGACCTCTTTCTGAAACTGACTTTTAACGAGATGATTCAGACATAGCTCATGATAGAGCACAAGATGGTCCACCATCCTCCGCAGCACGATCGACCAATAGGAGGTGATCCTCATCTTCATGTCGAAGGCCTGCTGCAGCAGATGATCGTGGTACTTGCGCAGATGCGAAATCTGAACATTACCGAACCCATCCAAAGAGAAGTACTCAGGAGTTTTCTTGTCGTGCAAGACAGCATTGATGAAGCTCTCTTGTGCCCTTGTCTTCTCCGTCCAAGACTTCATGTACTCAGGGTTACATGTGTAGTCCGTAAGCTTCTCCATCTCAACGTACTGAATCACCCGATCCACAGACTCGTTCTTGATCTTGGTGATTAGATTCCGACCGGCTCGTTTGATGGAAGATTGAATCTGTGGAAAGTTGTCGGAATGTTTGGTGATGACTGTTGACAGAACAGATTCAATGTAATCCCATATCTTCTTGATGAACTCAACCGGCTTGTCGTGTATGTTATCCACATGTTGTGAAAGAACAGCCAAGAATGCTGATCTCGGGATGAAGTTGGGCAGTCCCAGACATTTGCATTCGTCCAGAATCTTTATCTCATCCATCAAGAACTCGGTAACCTCGTCGGGCTTTTCTTGGAGATTATCTGAGAATTGGCTTAACATATCAGCCATACGAGCAGTGCAGTGCATGTTCTGATCTTCTGGGAACTCAGAGAAGTCTCCTTGTATAAGGATTCTTAAGAGAGACTCTTTGGTAGAACCAATGATATCCATCAATGCCATCAATGCTTCCCCTGTAGAAGCCATTACCTTTGGCAGTTTGTTCAGCTCGAGGACAGCTGTTTCCATCTTCTTATTGATTTTATGGACAATCTCCGGTAAACAGCGGGCAATCATCGTTGCCTGGATACGATTCAGCTTCTGAGCTAAAACCGGGATGCCCACAATGTCATCGTCGATCAAGCTTAGCATCGGATGAGTCCTGAAAAGTAACTCCTCTTGCATCCTAGCTTCTTGGTATGTCTCTTCTCCAATGCGGTTTCTGACACAGACATAACCAAGTCCGATACTCACATCATCTGCAGTAACCTTCTGCAGGAGGCCTTGAGGAGCCATGTCAGCCTTCGTGACAACAGCCAGAGTGCGTTCACCGTTTTTGTCAACTTGCCTTGACATTCGAATGGACTCACAGGTGGTGAAGTCAACGGTCGCTGACAGAACGTTGAGGATTATCGATTCTTGAGGCTCAATGTACTTCATGATCATCCCGGAAATCTGTTCGTAGATGTTTTCAGGCTGTCCCTTCACTGGAACTCGAGTTATCCCAGGAAGATCAACGATGGTAAGATCAGGAACACCTGCTTTCTTCACATGGAGGGTCAATGGAGCGTCTGAGACCCCTTTCCCAGATCCTGCAACATTAGGTATTTATAAGTACTTATCATAGTCAAAACAGGTTGGTGTCAAACACATAACAGTTTGGAATTTCGTCACATAGCAGAACATATAACATCCCTAGGCACTTGTATTCAAGAATGTCTATGGTAAGTAATCTCTCTTGCAGGTGCTCCAAAACATTCTTCAGTTATAGCACTGAAAACATCAGATGAGCAAAAGACTAAACTAGGAGTTCCAGAATCATATAAAACCTTCAGGAATATGTACACAATTTAATGTGCATGTTTCAGATGAGCAAAGACTAAACTTCTGTGGTAAGTAAATAAAATCCATGTTTCATTCGCTGTAATTTCTCTTTCTGATTTCTAGCAAAAATAACACTGAAAGAGAGAGAAGAGATAGGCATAACATACCGTCGATCACATCAGTTGCAGCACAAATCGCTTCAGCAATGTGTTCCTCATCCGTTGGAACAACTTTGTCACCGTACTCTAGCCAGATCTCAGGTTCAGGGCTAAGGCTTTGCTGAAGCCTAATCACAAGAGGAACCCTAGTGCAGATTCCTTGCCCACGAGGCAAACTGATTCTTGCTAAGGACTCAAGAACACTTGACTTCCCCGAGGACTGGTCTCCAACAACGACTATGGTAGGAAGCTGGATCCCTTCTCTCATCACATTCAGGTTCCTCAGCCTGTCGACAGTGTCAAGCAACGGCCTGATCTGGTCATTGTAAGAAGATACAATCGGTGCTTCAATGGTAACAACTTTGTTGTCATTAGGATTTGCTTCGACCATAGCAAGAGAAGATGCGGTTTTAGAGACGACATGTTTCTTACTACCTCCCATTATCGACTAGAGTGGGAAAGATTGACGAAGGAAGGTTTAGGGTTTGAAAATATAATCTCAAGTGCTTTATGAAAAACTCTTTCTTAATTATTTAGCTTATATAAACAAAATTGGTTTTCTAAATTTAAAACTATTAAATAGAAAAATAAATAGAATAAAGAAAGATAGAAAATTTAGTATAATTTGTATTTTCTATAAATAAATTAGCTTATAAATTAAAGGAAAATATATTGGTTTTTTTTTAAAGTAAAAAATAGAAAATAAGTTAAGTAAACGAAAAATAGAAAAATTATTTAAATTTAAAATTATAAAATATAGAAAGAATACTTAGAGTCCAAAGATAGAAAATCAAAATTTATTAATATAAATCGTTGACATGTTTAATAAATTCATTTAAGATAATTGTAAATTTTATTTTTGTTAATTATTTAGTTTATATAAAGAAAAAGAAAAGGTATTGAGTTTCTGAAAAGAAAATTATAAAATTTATATATATATATATATATATATATATAAATATTTTTTCTCACTCCTGGTGCTGCCACCTCATCACCAAAAAAACATGCATTTTGATTGTCACACATTAAAACAAGGGAAAAACTCAAAAAAATACCCAACTTTAATTATATCTGCCAGATAAATACTCAAACTTTTAAGGTTGGCCGAATAATACCTGATGCAAATTTGGCTGTACAGTTAAAACCCGAACTTTCAAAATCGATTAGTTTGACACATATAATTAGACGACGTTTAATTGCCTAACAGAATCTCTTAAACGTCGTTAACGAAGTTAATTACACACGAAAATATGATGATTTTGCTCTTCTTCTTTTCTGTCGACTTAACCCAACATTTTCCCCCAAATAAAAAAATCAGATGAACCTTAATTGTAAAAATCGATCTTCTCTCACATTTTTCCTCTTCTCTCGAGTTCTATCTCTGTTGTCACTGAAATGGAGCGAAGTCAAAGTTCACACTTAGATGCCAACTCGTTCAATCAGAGTTACAGCCAGATGGAGGGTCCTATATGCCACTGCAACAAAAACTCTTGTAGTTTGTCTCATCTACACAACTTCACATCGTAGTTTGTCTTTAGAACATATCTGAGGAGTTGTTCTTTAAACTCCTCTCCACTCTTAAATTTCTGCAATAACCACAAGTAAGGCGGCTCTTCATTACTGTATATTGTTCTTGAAATCTCAGTCTCCTTTCTATTGAAACCAATCCATTCATCATCAGTGTCTTCAGCTGGAGTAGGATGTTTGATGTCCATACACTGCCTCTCCAATTCGGCCTCGTCAGTAACATTAGGACCATCATCTTCTGCCTCTTTTTCCATAGCATGAGCATTTCCTAATCGATCAGCTTCTTGACCACAAATTTCAAAAAAGGCCATAAAACGACCATTTGTTGCTGCTGCTACTTCCTCGACAACTTCTTCCTCAACTTGTTCTGTTTCAGCATGACCAGCTCCATCATGTTCTGCATCACTTTCTGACTCACGGCCTTCTTCTCTTTCTGCCTCAAGAGCTTTTTTTCTTGACTCACCACCTTCTTCTCTTACTGACTCGCCTTCTTTCAAGCTTTCTTCTTCGGATTTGTTCTGAATAAAGATATCAACTTCTCCTTTGACCATGGCTTCACTACACATTTGAGTTATTTGCGCATCTGAATTTAGGTAATAGATTGCCTTCACTGAACTCATATCCTGCTCTGGGAGCTTGTACCATGCCTTTTTAACCACCCCCATTATTCCATTGTCTTCACAAAATTGATCGAACATAGACCATGTCATATAGTCAGGATCAATGACTATTCCCCTCTTCACGGTTTCTCCCTTATATGTGAAGATGCCGTTTTCATATTGCACTAGTCCTCCATAGTGTAAACTAATACTGATGTCACTGCAAAATCGATACGCAAACAACCCAAAAGCAATGAAAGACTTATCAAATAACTAATCAAACGAGATAACCCAACCTAAATCATGATACGCAAAAAACACAATAATTAATCAAGCCCTACTTACTAACAAACCCAAACACTCATCTAGCATGAACACTAACACCAAATGTGAGCAGAGCAAATGTCTGGAGAATTTAATCGGGGAAAAATATGGAAGAAACAGTGAAATGGAATCGACTTTGCAGACAATTTCGAGCTGAATCAAACATAAAAACGCATAACAAATCAAACTCAAACTCAAACTAGTACCCAAAATCATCATATTTTCGTTAACGACGTTAATGATATTCTGTTAGGCGATTAAACGTCGTCTAATTATCTGTGTCAAACTAATCGATTTAAAAAGTTCAGGTTTTAACTGGGCAATCAAATTTACATCAGGTATTATTCGGGTAACCTTAAAAGTTTGGGTATTTATCTGGCAAATGTAATTAAAGTTGGATATTTTTTGGTGTTTTTCCATATTACTAAATAGTAAGGGAAGCTAAAACACATCGTTTATAAAATTCATGTACCCTACTTATATCTATAAACAAGTGATAATGTCTGTCATGATTTAAAAGTTCAGAACTCGTAAGCGATGTGTGTGGTTGATAAGAATTTGAGTCAATATATTTAAACGATACAATCAAATAGTTCTGGATATTTGGATTGAGTTGGATTTGATTCTAATCGGATCCAAATTTTTTTGGATAAAGAAATTATAAACTCATATAAATATGATGTCTGTAGAGCTTCGTTTCGGTTTCGAGTCCGTTTTATTTGGTTCTAAATCATTTCGATTTAAAAATTTTTAATTTGAAAATATCCTAATATCATTTAGTTTGGTTACATTTTTTTTCTCCGAAACTCAAAAAAGTTATCCAAAATTTTGCAAAATAACTGAAATTAAACCAATAATAACCAAATTTAACACTATTAACTCCAAATATCACTTCCAAAATTCCAAACAACTTACCTGTCACAAAAAGATACCATTGAAAAATAGAAGTTCATTACAAACATAAAAGCATAGAGAAGACTTTAAAATGATGCATAGAGTACTTTTGTCTTTTGCTAGTTGAAACTTAGAAAACATATGGAAGTTTATCTCCATCTCTATTAAGCATCTCTGATGTGTATGAAACTGATTCATATTAAACAGAAGAACGATGCAATATATAAAACTAAAATCATATTGCTTAAACAATTCCAAAACTAAATCATAATATTTAAGAAATAATCAATCTATGAATTTTTTAGAGAGTTATTTATTTCCCTCTCAAGATCCTTGAAAATTAAATTAAGATTCAAACTTAAAAAACAAATGAAATAACATAATATTACATCAAATAGTAAATCAGAGTTGAAAGAGAGTTATAAGGATAGAAATACCTTTCATAATAAAATCAATTTTGTTTTTCTTTGATAATGGTTTTTGATAATCATATTCTAAAATATACTCTACCTCAATATACAAATCAACATTTTATCAAAATAAAGTTTACTAATCAATCAATTGTATATTAGAAAAAAACAATAGTGCCAGTTTCATACCAAGTAACTCACTTTCATGTGTTACTTTTATCAAATATTAAAAAAAACAAATACTGTACAACTTTTGCATACACCAAAAACTTCTTGAAACTTTTTAATTTTGATATAGCTCATCCCTTTCAAAAACTACTTCTTTAATTTTGATTTTGATAGAGATGACATGTTTAAATTTGGCGGTTGAGATTATGATATTGCATGGTTAAGAGATCAATATCTCTTAAGAAAAGCTCATCATCGACTACCCTCTTTAATGTATGCATAGAATTGAAGTGATCCTTTAGGTTTTGAGACACATGCAACATGATTGAATGGAGGATTTCGGTAGGTAGATCGATTAAACCTCCATCTTGATGACCAATTATCCTTTGAAGCCGATCTCGTCCTCTTGGCACAACCTCGTAACGAATCCCGCAATCGATCTTGTGAATCAATTTCCGCAATCAGTTTACTAATTTTTTAAAGTTATAATGTAAATATTTATAATTATATTTATCTGCTATGTTGTTGTGTTTTATAATAATTTCTTGTTATTGATTATTATGTAATGCGTTTCTTAATCAAGCTTATTATTGCATATAATGTATATTTGTATTTTCTTTTTGTTAATCTTATTTTTTATCCATATTTTGAGTTGTTTTTATTAATTTTATGTTCCTAATTTTAATTATTATGTATTTTTCGTTTGTATTTGTATGAATTTCGTATCATTCTCTAAACTAAAATCTTCAAATTCGAATTCGGGATGATACGAGAAAATTAAATTTATGAAAAAGAAGAATTGAACAGATGGTAGAGTTGTACCAAAAAAGAAAAAAAAAACAGATGGTAGAGTTGAAGGAAAAAAAAAACAGATGGTAGAAGAAGAATCTGTGAAGGTATTGTAACCTTGCAATTAAAAGTAAAGTGATTGTTATTAACAAAAAAAATTTTAAAGTTAAAAAAGTAAAATCCAAAATCCAAAAACTCAGAACTCTTTAACTATTCACAGCCCTTAAGCTGGTTACCTATTCTGTCACTTTATGTCGCTTCCCTTATGTTTGTTGATGTGTTACCAATAGAGACGCTTTTCTATATACGGAGTTTCATCATAGTTCTGCAACTCCTGTTGTTGTGGTTACATTTGTCGCAGTAGAAGACATCCAAGTTTGTTAGCTGCTTCTAATGTCATTCCTATACAAGGCGGATGAAACCTAAGGCCAATGTTAGTTTTCAATGCATTGGTGTCACAGACGAAGACTTTCACACCAAAATATCTCTTTCGTAATGAAAAAGTAAAAAAAAAAAAAAGAAAGAGTAGGCAAACCCAAAGCTCAATAGATCAATTTTGTTCAAGTAACTTCATCACAAGAAACCTAAAGCTAGACGCTTAAACAGTGCTCTATCAGTGCTTTGTAAGAATTACAAGTTCTGAAAACATATATATTAGGATCCACATCACGGTTATCACAGCTGTTCTGCAAACATAAAGCATGACGGTTGCATTCATCTCAAGCAATCTCGATAGCATATACACTAAGCATCGTGGAATAAACTTAAAAACATATGAGCAATAGCATATACACCTACTGTGATAACAACTCTCGCCCTCGCATTGCAACATCAATTCATCGAGGTTGCATGGCATCAGACACGGGCAGAACTAGCAAAAACAAACCCAATTGAGAAAGCATCCCTATCTCTACTGATTACTTCACTTGGCAGAAACAATTTCATGAAAGCGTGAGGAAGAAATCAATGACAAGGTTCTTTCCGTACAAAGTTTTAGAAGAACAAATAATGCCTACACTAAAATAGCACCTAATATAATGATATGAATAATGTAAGTGTTATTTGTTAATTAGGTCAGCCAGATTTTCAATTTATGCTAAGAAGCAAGTCAGAACTACGCAAGTGAAACTATGCACAACAATAATAACGAAGCGATTGGGTGAAGCAGCAGCATACCCTCGATCTTCTCCACACCTGATTACCCGATTCTTCGTATCTGACGACAAAGAATAGAAGACGGATAAGACAATAGAGAAAAGCCGCAGTGTACAGTCAGACTGATAAAGACATTTGAGAAAAACACAAACAGAGATTTGAAGATCCAGAATTTGGTGTAACCTGTTGGCGATGCAGAGACGCATCATTGTTTTCTTGGGAGGAGTAATGGGGAATTCGTGGAAAACAAAGACGAAGACGAAAAGACTTTCTACCGACTTAAAAATACCAGATTATGTTGATCATCAATTAATCTGGGGACAGCCTTGCCTCCAAAGATTCGTAGGTTACATCAAAACAGATTTGCGGCGAAATTGGATAGCTAAAATTGTGTAACATAATTCGATTCCACATCTAGAACTGTAGGAATACACGGACCGAGCAACGATCGAAATAAATTCTACAAAATCAGAATATACATTGAACCTATGAAATTGAAGGCGAGAGGGGCTATAAAGATAACTCATAAAATCAGATCACAATTAAGGGTTAACAAAGATTGTAAGGCGAGGAAAGTTGAGAGTTTTGTAAACGTAATACGAGAAGGCGAGAAGGCGAGAATGAAAAACTTCTTCGGTGAATTTTGTAGAGGACACGCTTCATCAATATATGTTATCTTTCAATTTCTATACGAACACATGTTATCTTTCAATTTTGTAGAACACATGTTATCTTTCAATTTCTATACGAACAACTTTTTGTAGTTAGATATCATCAATATACTGCATTTTTCGAATGCATTTGCAAAATTGGTTTTTTTTTTTTACACCAAAATACACCATGTATTATTAAACTGTTCCTGGTTAACTTCGGAAGCCAACCATTTCGGAATTGAAGAGTTTACATGGAAAAAAGAGTAAAAACGAGAACGAGCTTCCTTTGCAAGGAGATCCTCCCATACATTAAAACATCTAGGCAAATAAGAGAGAGAAAAATACAAATTTTAACCGGAGGTGGAAAAAATCTTCCAATTCAAAAGCCAAAGCTGGCCATTCTTCTTCTTTTTCGATTAGATTAACCAAAATAAGGCAATCTGACTCGAAATGCATCGAAAAGTGTCCCAAAACCAGGGTCGTTCGCATGGCCCAATTAAGGGCATAGAACTCCGCATGAAGGGGGGATGCAACTTGGGTTTCCCCAGTAGCATCAAAAAGACGATAACCCGAGACGGGCTCCACAACCAGACCCCACCGAACTGTATTTGGTTAGCCGCCCAAGATGCATCCACTTGACATCTCGGGATCGGTAACCCGGACATTTCGCTCGGGTTCGGGGAGGTTGGTATGGGTTTCGTCATTCCTACTCCGTCCTTTTTGACGACTTGGGCAACAGCCCAAATTTCCGCTTCCTGCACCGCGTGAGCTAAGGTGTCATTCGGGGGAATGTCCTTACCTTTAAAGATCTTCTCATTCCTTGCTTTCCATATAAACCATAAAATCCATGGAAAGCAGGTTATAATTTTTTCTGGCACGCCCATCTTCTTGGCTCGGAAGAGTAGGTAATCAAAATTCTCATAGAGAGAATAACTCGGGAATACACCCGGAACTGAAGGGATATCAGAGAAAGCCCATGTATGGAGGGCGGATGGGCAAGTAAATAGGAGATGATTTATAGATTCCTCCTCCCCTTCGCAACGAGGACACGATCTGTCATTACCACAGTGACGATCTACCAGGTTACTGCAAGCTGTTAGACACTCCGAAAGGCTTTGCCACCGAAAATGTTTAATCTTCCTTGGCGCTTTCAAATCCCACACCTTATTATGTAAGGGATGAATACTAGGCTCAGATACACAGGTTTCTTCGGGCTCTTCTTTTAAGCGCATAGCTAGCTCATATCCTGATTTCACAGAATATAGCCCGGATTTTGTAAAGTTCCAGCAGTAGCCATCCGCCTTATTAAAATGGCTTGGTCGGATTTTTCGTATCAGCGGAATATCTGCCGGGCCACCTTTTCGTCTGTTGATCGATAAGGGAATTAACAAAAAGGTTCAAATCATGTATTCCTCCTGCATCTTTGGGAGGCCGCGGTAGGGAGGCT
Source organism: Isatis tinctoria (assembly GCA_010577795.1). NCBI lineage: Eukaryota > Viridiplantae > Streptophyta > Magnoliopsida > Brassicales > Brassicaceae > Isatis > Isatis tinctoria. Next base: position 30,277,439 of record CM021250.1, read on the forward strand.
GGAAGCCAATGGTCGATCCACACTCTCGTGGTTTCCTTCGTACCTATGGATTTTTCTCAACCCCTCTTTGAGTAGTTTTTGGGCTGTCAGGATGCTTCTCCACCCATAGGAGGAGGAATTTGATGTGGCGACTTCCATCGGACTGGTAAATCTGTAGTATCGCCCTTTCAAAATTCTAGCGAGGAAAGATGAAGGAAAATATATAAGTCGCCACAGTTGCTTCGCAAGTAATGCGAGATTAAAATTTCGTAAGTCTCGAAAGCCTAGTCCCCTTTTATCCATGAGTTTACAAACCTTATCCCACGCCATCCATGGAGGCTTCTGTTATTTGCCTTTGTACTCCACCAAAATTTTGCAATAGCACTTTTTAGTTTATTTAGGACATTGCAAAATTGGTTTCTTTAAGGGTGTTTTTCAAAGTATTAGTAAACCCATTCGAGAAATTCCAAAAAGTAATTCGAATTTGGAATAAAATCACATGAACCAATGATTGGGCCTGGATCTAAAAATGGGCCGAGTCATATCGATTGGTCGGTGAAGCGATACGTATATATCCAACGGTCCATTTGATAATTTAATAAATCATGTGGGAAGCATGCGGAGGAAAAGCATTCTGCATTTCAGGATAAGAGTCAAAATTTCCGTTCGGTGAAAATTTTTAATTTTGCGGGACCACACAAAAAGAAAATTGAAATATCTTCTTCGTCATCATTCCTCCTCTATTCAAAAACTTTAGTTTTGTTTTGGGGTTGATGATATGATGAGGCTGCGAATTGCCACAACAGGCGCATTTTAGAGAAAGAAAAAGAGAAGGAGACGTCATCTCCTAGCGCACGTTAGCTAGATGCATGTCTTGTGGTGTCGTGTTCGTGGTTTAGAGAAGCGCACGTTAGCTAGATGCATGTCTTGTGGTGTCGTGTTCGTGGTTTAGAGAAAGGGAAGAAAAGAAAGAAAGTAATCAAGAGAAGCAGCTCTCACCGTTTCTCTCTGATTTTAAGTAACCACTGTTCTTATCCGATCTCGTCTTTTGCTTCCGATCGCTCTCGATTTCTCATCTCCGTACGTCGTAGGTAAATTCCGCGAATTAGCCAAAAACTAAGAGATTCATACGAGTAATGTGAAATCGGATTGTAATCCTGCTTTGATTAGATGAAGATCGGCTTGATTATTACGGATTATTCAGTATTTCGTAGAGATCGTATGAATATACTTGTGTGAACATGGTTTTCACAAGATTACCATCTTCATAGTTGAAGAAAACTGCAATGTGGAGAAATAGAGACTGCTCTTTCTCATCTAAATTTTCATAGCCAAGTCTTAGTACGTCCTCGATGTCTCGTTCAAGAATAGTTTCCAGTCTGTTCACTACATCTTCCCATTCTTCCTCCATACCTCCATCTTCCCTCGTAAAGATGAGCCCACCACACGTAGAGCCAATGGAAGGTTGCCACAAAGCTCCGTTACTCTTGGTACAAACTTTTCAAAACCATGATACATAGAGTTTTTTCTAAAAGCATAGCTACATAAGATCTCAAGAGCTTCTACATACTGTTTATCCTATGTTGCTTCTAGAGGTCTTTGTTTTCAGTGGTAACTACAATCCTACTTCCAGGACCAAACCATGTAGTTTCATTAGCCAATGCCTCTAATTGCTTTATACTGTTCAGATCATCAAGGATGATGAGCACTCTCTGGTCGTGTAGCCTTTCTTTTATCACACCTAGATGGCATATCCTAATACCATCTTGGTTCAAAATACTCGAAAGAAGCTGTTCTTGTAAACGCAACTTCAAACCATACTCATCAAGACCAATGGGGTAGCTTCCCCTAAGGTTGTCAACAAAACAAGTAAGCTGGAACCTATCAGAGAGTAAGCTATGTAAAGCTCTAGCAATGGTAGTCTTACCAATGCCTGCAGGACCAGTGATTCCAACCATTTTCAATCCATCATTGTCTAAGTCAAGCAAAGACTCCATCTCTCTCTCAAATGACCTTCAAGTCCAACAATGCCATCAAAATCCCTAGACGGTGTAGCATTCAGTTTATCTGAAACATCTCTAGCAATTTTCTTGATCATTTTGGCTTCATTTTCCCTGAGAAAATAGAAAAGAAAAGAAAAGCACCGTTCCCATCAAGTAGTCACAGAGATATGGATAACATTCCTCCGTTCCCAATAATTTCGAGCTTGTATTTATAGTATTCATTTAACAAAAACATTCCCTTAATCACCGTTCATCATAAAACATTATTAGCTGCAAAGAACCTAAAAAGTAAAAAGTCAAATTAATTAAAGACCAACCATCTTAAGAAGTCTTCTCCAGCAATGTTGGCCACATCGTTCAAAGCTTTGCTCCATTTCTGCCATTCCTCTTCCGTCTTACGTGCACAAGTTTCACTGAAAGCGATCCCGAAATCGCCGCTCTATTTCCGTACGTCGGATGGATCCCCTCCGTAGAAGATGGCCATGACTATCTGCCCCATAGCTCTCTTGCACTCCAATATCTCTACCAATTCATCCAAACACCAGCTTGACGAAGCATATTTCTTGGAAAGAATCACGATTGAGATTCTCGATTCTCTTATAGCTTCCGTGAGTGAAGGGGCGATGGTTGCGCTTCTCACAATCTCTTGATCATCAAACATAGTAATCCCGCTGCGGAACTGTTCGCGTATGTGACTGAGGAGTGTTTTATGGAAGCTCGCGAAGACACTGTAGCTGTAATTACGAGACGTAAAAGAGGAAGAAGAAGCCATCAGAGACGATCTGAGAGAGATGGAAACGGGTAATGAGTAGTTGAAGATAAATAAAATCAGATGTTGTGTGGTTAAATGTGTTTTGGGAAAGCTTATATAAAAGCAGACATTAAAAGCGATGCTTCCTTGGTGGTCCTTTGGAAAAGAGAGAGAACAAGTGATTGTTGCATGACTAATAATAACTAAGCATTTGTACATAGAACACAAAATACGAAAGTCTTACGGGAAACTACCAACTTGCTTCCTGGAAATTTCACATTTGGAAGATTCCACAACTCGAAAAAGGCAAAAAAAAAAAAAAAAAGAAACTAGACATTTCGGACCCTAAATATTTGGATTCTTTTATTAACATCTTCATTTTCATTTAGATCCATTGGTCCTATTTCTGCTCCTAGACTCTAGCCTTCCTCAGAAGGCCTAAGCAGTCGTGCAGGACATTTATCACAAGAATGAAGAATACCATACCAGATTCATGTCCCGTTGCAAGCAGATTCATCTCCGCCTGAACTACGAAATTCCAGAATCTAGCATCTTCGTGGCTGCTAGAGAGGTAAGTCTTGAGAAAGTCAATGCCTTCGCTGGTGAGGAACCAGTAGTAAACACAGAAATAATCCTCTCTAGCTCTGAGGACAGAACCATCCGTGTCTGAGATATTAGGGGAACTTTACTTCAGACTTTCAGCAGCAGTGAAGACGATAGACTCTGAAGAATCGCAATACAACCGAAGATGAGTTTACCTGGAGATAATCCGCTTTCACCAGACATGACTGTAGTACCATCGTCTTCAAGCTTGAGATAGGATGATTCTGTACTCTACGCAAAGAGCTATCCTTGGCATAGAATAAGTAATCACCAGTAGTAATGCTTCTGCAAGCAAAAGTCTCACGCACATACTCCTTCGACACAAAGCTTTCCATCAGGTTAATCACCTGCAGATTTTAAGCATAAAATACTCAATTTGCACAAAAGAACCACAGCTAAATTACATTTCTAAGTATCATAGTAAATCACACTGTTCTTGCTACCTAAGTGTTGATGGTGACTTTGGCACCACAAAGTCAGCCCAGCCAACTAAGAATATAAAGGCCCACAATATGAAAAGTTCGGCCCAAGAAGCAAACACAGTCGGCCCATGAAGAAAACCATCAAATTGAGAAGGACTCTCCTCATTTCACTATAAATAGTAGACATTGTATATCTTAGAGGGGGTGGACAAAAAAATGGGAGATCATTGCTATTCTCGTTACACTTGAATTGTAATCGTCAGTCTTTCTCTTCCGACGAGCTCGCTCATTCGACGAGCTCGCCTTAATATATCTCAATCTTACATTCGACGCGACGACTCTAATCTTTCCACCTGGTCTTGAGTAGTAATTCGCCTAACTGATCCTTAATTATTATAACGAAAGTCTCGACCTAAGGCACACCGACGACCTTGATCGGTCGTCAAACCGACGAGTCCGATTTCAACAATAACAATTGGCGCCGTCTGTGGGGAAATAGAGATTTTTCTAACTCAAAGGATTAAGAATGACTAACCAAGACCAGTCGGAGAACGACAGGTCGTCAATGTTTGGGTCACTGCTCTCGTCCGATCCATTGCTGATCGAGGTCAACCCGACGCCGACCTCAACCACGGATCCGATGAACGCGACGACCTCGATTCTTCAAGGTGGCAGCATCACAGCCAGACCGACGAACGCGAGCTCGGTATCAGGAATCTCAGTCGGCCTCCCTCCACTTGGTCCACCTTCCGCTCGTCGACCCCGCACTGGACTTCACATTACGTCTGCGACGACCTCTCAACCAGAAGCCCAACATGACGATCATGGAGCCAACGCAAACGACGTCGAATCCCTCCTGCGTACCTTGCTGACAAGAATGGAAGAGACATCTAAAGGGACGAACGATCGCATCGACGGCCTCGTCGCAACTCAGATAGTCAGTAACCAGAGAATCGACTGATTTGAAGAAGCGAGGGCAGTATCAGGAAGAACCAATCAGCCCCGATCTAGTACTCCGGTCCGCACAACGCCGACCGACCAAGCTACCAACACATCTGCCACTGGTCGGCAATCCCTGGATGACGAATCTCGCGAGAAGGAGTTAGAGTGGGTAAAGAATCAACTACAAGCTATGACGACCAGAGTGCACCGAGCCACTAGCTCAGCTCCGGAGATAGACCAGGTCCTGCTGGAAGTACAGAACACACCCTTCACCGAGCGCATAACCAGCGTGCCCTTCCGGCACCCAGGAAAAATCAAGTTGGCGACCTACGACGGAACCTCGGATCCAAGAGAATATCTGACCGCGTTCAGCATCGCGATGGGACGAACCCAATTCACCCCGGAGGAACAAGACGCTGGATACTGCCAGCTATTCGTTGAAAAGCTAGCCGGAGCCGCACTGACCTGGTTTTCACGATTGGAGGCCAACTCGATCGACAGCTACCAACAGTTATCCGTCGCTTTCCTGAAACACTATTCAATGTACATCCAGAAAGATTGCTCAACCGCCGACCTGTGGGCTCTACAACAGGGAGCTACGGAATCGCTAAGGTCCTACACCGATCGCTTCAAGAAAGTCGTATCTCGACTCACAATCAGCGACACCGAAGCCCTGCCGGCCTTGCACGGTGGACTATGGTACTCATCAGAATTCAGATCCGATTTCAAGAAAACCAAGCCGCAGACCTTGGAAGACGCTCTCCATCGGGCATCCATCTTCATCGACATCGAAGAAGAGAGAGAGCTGCTCGCTAAGAAGCACGGTCCGTCCCGGTCGTCGACTACCAAAGAAAAAACGACGACCGAATATCAGGAGCCAAGGCAACATTACGATAAGGACTATCGAAAGGACGACAGGAGCAAAAAGGCTAACGCCTACCTCGTCGCTAGCGGGACGCCGATCAAACAGTGGAATAAATACGTGCGCGCCGACGAGTCTAAAGACGCCAAAGAGGCCAAGGAAGCCCAGTCTTTTTGCGAGTATCACAAGAAGGTCGGCCATTCGACCGTCAACTGCCAACAACTTCAAAAATTCCTCTTCCGGCAATACCAGCAGGATCAGAGCGGAAGCAACGCAGGGCCGTCCGCATCGGTTAGAGAAAGAGTTACTCAGCATCAGCAACCAGCAAACGAAGGAGATCGGTTCAAAGCCGCCCTCGCTGAAAGACGAGCAAAAAACGACGCCCGCCCCGAGGCATCAATCCATCCCACCATGGAGGCCTCGAAGCGAGACCGTCAACCGAACGACAAGGAAGATGCCCCCGTCCCACCACGCAGACGAATCAACATGATTATGGGAGGCTTGCTAGAATGCAACGACTCGGTCAGATCCATAACCGCGCACGAAAGAAGGACGATTGCCCCACTTCGTTGGGTAGACCCTCGCCGCAAAAACGACCACGAGTACACTGCAGACATGACGTTCTCAGAAGCGGATACCTACGGACTGGACAAACCCCACAATGACCCACTCGTCATCGAAGCACGAATCAGCGACTGCGACGTCACCCGCATACTGATCGACACCGGCAGTTCGGTGGATCTCATCTTCAAAGAAACTCTAGAGCGAATGGAGTTGACCGACTATGCACTCAAGGCTCAGATCCGGCCCCTAACCGACTTCACTGGCGAGACAACAATGACGATCGGCACCGTCAAGTTGCCCGTCTAGGTCGGCAGAGTCACCAAAATGATTATGTTCGTGGTCGTCGACAAACCCGCGATCTACAACGTCATCCTCGGCACGCCATGGATCCACGCAATGCAAGCGGTCGCTTCGACATACCATCAATGCGTCAAGTTCCCAACTCCGCACGGTATCTGTACCGTTCGAGGCAACCAAAGAATGGCTCGCCACTGCTTCCTCGCTGAACACAAACTCCGCAAGGCCTCGCTGACTTGTTTCATCGCGGAGCCCTTCCGGGAGCTGCCGCCATTAGCGACTCCTCCTCGAGAAGAAGTCGTCCAAGTTAACATCGACGACCAAAATATCAACCGCTGTGTCGGAATCGGCGCCAACCTAGACAAAAAGATCGAGGACCAGCTCATAACCTTCCTCCGTGCAAACGTTTCAACCTTCGCCTGGTCCACCGACGACATGACAGGCATTGATCCGACGATCACGCAACACGAATTGAACGTCGACCCGACGTACAAGCCAGTAAAGCAGAAAAGGCTAAAACTAGGTCCCGAGCGGGCACAAGCAGTCAACGAAGAAGTTGAAAGATTGTCAAAGGCCGGAGCAATCACCGAAGTCCGATACCCCGATTGGCTAGCGAACCCGGTCGTCGTCAAGAAGAAGAACGGCAAATGGCGAGTATGCGTTGATTTCACCGATCTAAACAAAGCCTGTCCCAAAGATAGCTTCCCACTCCCTAGCATCGACAAGCTCGTCGAGTCGACCGCCGGGAACGAGCTCTTATCCTTCATGGACGCATTTTCAGGATACAATCAGATAGCAATGCATCCCGACGACCGCGAGAAAACAGCATTCGTCACTGAACGTGGTACTTACTGCTATAAAGTGATGCCCTTTGGCCTCAAAAATGCTGGAGCGACGTACCAAAGGCTCGTCAACCGTATGTTCGCCGACCAACTCGGAGCCACCATGGAAGTCTACATTGACGACATGCTTGTCAAATCCGAGCGCGCCGAAGATCACGTCAGTCATCTTGCCATGTGCTTCAAAAGCCTCAATCAGTATGGCATGAAACTCAACCCGACTAAATGCACATTCGCAGTTACCTCTGGTGAATTCCTCGGATACGTCGTCACGCAACGCGGTATCGAAGCAAATCCCAAGAAAATTGCCGCAATCGTCGAACTTCCTTCGCCAAGGAATACTCGCGAGGTACAACGGCTAACCGGTCGAATCGCCGCCCTAAGCAGGTTTATCTCGCGGTCGACAGACAAATGTCTCCCTTTTTATCAAATCCTCCGATCCAACAAGCGATTCGAATGGGACGCGCGTTGCGAGCAAGCGTTCTGGCAGCTCAAGGAGTATTTATCAACTCCACCCGTCCTCGCTAAGCCCGAGATCGGCGAGCCCCTTTTCCTATACATAGCCGTAAGCGGAGCCGCAGTCAGCGCGGTACTCGTCAGAGAGGATCGCGGAGAACAGAAGCTAATCTTCTACATCAGCAAAAGCCTCGACGACGCAGAAACCAGATATCCGACCCTTGAGAAACTCGCGTTAGTCGTAGTCACCACCTCCCGGAAGCTCAGACCATATTTCCAGTCACACTCAATCATAGTCCTGACGAATCAACCGCTCCGAGCAATATTTCACAGCCCAAACAAGTCTGGACGAATTGCGAAATGGGCAATCGAGCTCAGCGAGCACGATATCGAATTCAGGAACCGAACGAGCACCAAGTCTCAAGTCCTCGCGGATTTCCTTATCGAGCTCCCCCCGGAGTTCACAGATTCCAACTCGCCCCCGGCGAACTCTTGGTCCTTATTCGCCGACGGTTCATCCTCTCGCAGCGGCTCCAGAGTAGGCATAAGACTCGTATCACCTGACAGAGAGATTATCGAGCAGTCTTTTCGACTTGGTTTCCCCGCATCGAACAACGAAGCCGAATATGAGGCCCTGATCGCAGGACTCCGTCTCGCAAAAGCAGTCGGCGCCCGCAACATCCATGCCTACTGCGACTCCATGCTCGTCACTAGTCAGTACAGCGGCGAATACGAGACGCGCAATGAAAGGATGGACGCCTACCTCAAACTAGTTCAATCGCTTGCCTCCACATTCGAAAGTTTCTCACTGACCAAAATCCCTCGAAGTGACAACACTCCAGCTGACGCCCTTGCTGCCCTGGCCTCAACCTCCGATCCAGAAATCAAACGGGTGATACCAGTCGAGACAATCACTTCCCCAAGTATAAGTACGACTGCTAGCGCCCCCATTCCCGTCGTCGCGGCAATCGTCGAACAACTCGTTGCTCATATCGCCGACCTACGACCGACCGACTGGCGCACCGACATCAAGTTATACATCGCAGACGGTGAAATCCCAAACGACAAATGGGCCGCACGACGCCTGCGAGCCCGATGCGCTCGCTATATACTAATGGACGGAAACTTATTTCGCCGAAGCGCATCCGGAGCATATTTGAACTGCATCGCCGAGCCCGAATCGACACGGGTGATACAAGAAATACATGAAGGAGCCGGAGGAAATCATTCAGGAGGCCGAGCACTCGCGATAAAGGTGAAGCGTCAAGGCTTCTTTTGGCCGACCATGGTGGTCGACTGCGAGAGTTTCGCGGCCAAGTGCGAAAAATGTCAGCGCCACGCGCAGATGATACACGCCCCAACTGAACAACTGAAAGCTTCAACATCTCCTTATCCCTTTATGCGATGGGCAATGGATATTGTCGGTCCCCTGCCGAGCTCGCGCCAGAAACGCTACATACTCGTCATGACCGACTACTTCACCAAATGGGTCGAGGCCGAATCCTACGCCAGCATAAGCGACACACAAGTCCAACAATTCGTCTGGAAGAACGTTATCTGTCGTCACGGTCTCCCTTACGAGATCGTCACCGATAATGGATCGCAATTCACTTCGGCCAAATTTGAAGGTTTTTACGCCCGCTGGAAGATAAGACTGAGTAAGTCGACCCCGAGGTATCCGCAAGGAAACGGCCAAGCAGAAGCAACCAATAAAACGATCATCGATGGTCTAAAAAAGCGACTGGAAGAAAAGAAAGGAAGGTGGGCCGACGAGCTCGATGGCGTCCTCTGGTCACACCGAACAACACCGCGCGAAGCAACTGGCCAAACCCCATTCTCGTTATCCCACGGAGTTGAAGCCATGTGTCCAGCAGAAGTTAGCGTCCAAGGCCTCCGACACGTCGTATTCGTCAGCGACGAGCACTGCAACAAGACTTCCCTGGAAAATAGGCTGGACTTCGCCGAAGAACACCGCGACCAAGCACTTCTGCGAGTACAAAATTACCAGCAACTGGCAGCAAAGTACTACAACCGCAAGGTGCGCAACCGCAGTTTCGTCGATGGCGACCTCGTTCTGCGTAAAGTCTACGAGAATACTAAGGAAGAAAACGCGGGCAAGCTCGGCGCAAACTGGGAAGGACCATACTTGGTCTCATGAGTCGTCAAACCTGGAGTTTACGAGCTTATGACTTGCAACGGCGAACAAATTCCCCGATCTTGGAACTCGGCCAGTCTGAAGAAATATTACGCTTGAACACTCGTTGTTCTTAAAAAAAAAAAAAGGAACGACGACCTGCACTATGCCGAGTCGCCGGACAAAAAAAAAAAAAAAGGAACGACGACCTGCACTATGCCGAGTCGCCGGACCAAAAAAAAAAAAAAAAAAACAAAAAAAAAAGGAACGACGACCCAAGATGTCGTCTTACCTTGGGTTGCATCCCAACTCATGTGAACTACGATCCGGCTTGATCCCCAGTATGTTGGGGTACGTAGGCAGCCTTACTTATAAAAGGTTCAGCTATTGTCTCAAAAAAAAAAAAAACTGAATGAAAATTCATTTCCAAAAATTATATTTGCATTCAGCCGACCTCACGGTCGCATTCATATAAAACAGGATAAGCCGAGCTCTAATATCTCGCACCTAACTTCTTTTTTAGCCGAGTCATACTCGCACTCGTAATCTCAGCCGAGCTCAAGTTCGCATTTGCGTTCGACAGGATAAGCCGCGCCCAGACAGTTCGCACCTAAATTTCCCATAGCCGACTCAGAATCGCACTCGTAAAGTCAGCCGACCTCAAGGCCGCATTTATGTAAAACAGGATAAGCCGCGCCCAGACAGTTCGCACCTAAATTTCCCATAGCCGACTCAGACTCGCACTAGTAAAATCAGCCGACCTCAAGGCCGCATTTATGTAAAACAGGATAAGCCGCGCCCAGACAGTTCGCACCTAAATTTCCCATAGCCGACTCAGACTCGCACTCGTAAAATCAGCCGACCTCAAGGCCGCATTTATGTAAAACAGGATAAGCCGAACCCCGACTGTTTGCACCTAAGTTATCCACAGCCGAGTGAAATTCGCAGTTGTAAAGTTGGCCGATCTCGTGACCGCATTTACATAGAGCAAGATAAGCCGATCTCAGAGACACTTAACTAGTTAAAGCCGAAATCCAAACCGCATTAACAAAGTCGACAATCCGATACAACCGCCTGCACAAGTTCATTAACTTAACAAAGGGGAAAATCCGTGCGACGACCACACAAAGGTCAGCAAATAAAAACAAGTCCATGCGACGACCACACAAAGGTCAGCAAATAAAAACAAGTCCATGCGACGACCACACAAAGGTCAGCAAATAAAAACAAGTCCATGCGACGACCAAACGAAGTCAGCAAATAAAAGGAAAAGCAACAACAACAAAAAGACATAAAGGGACTCGAAGCATTCAAGCCTCAGCCGAGGCCGCGGCACCTGGAACCGACGTGTTCGCTGCCCCATCTTCGTCCCGATCAAGTCCATTTCCCACGCGCTCGACATCGTCGCCGGTAAGCTCCTCAATATATCCGCCGACTTCGAGCGAAAGGGTGGGCTCATGCGGAGGTGTCATGCGCAAGTCGTCCACTCGCAGCTCGACGGCCTCTACCGCGTCGATCTCAGCCAAGTACTTCTCCTTATCGGCTGTCAGCTCGGCTATTTTCTCAGGAGGTATCGAGATGCCTTTCTCCTTCAGACCTTCGAACGAATCTAGAATACCCGAAATCTGGTTATAAGTCAACATAGTATCCTCCATCTCGTCGCGCTGCTTCAGATAGTCTCTCACCTTCTGGAGAATCGGATCATACTTCTTAAAGCCGAGCCACCAAGTCCTATCTCGCTCAAAATCCACCCAACGTAGCCTCTCTTCCTCCAACCGTCTCTTTTCGGAACGAAAACACCGAACCAACGAGTCGAAGGACTCCTTCCCTTCCAAAAGAGCTCTCTCAAAAGAAGCCTGCTGCGTGGTCAGCCTCCCATTCACACTCTCCAGATCGGCGATCTTCTTCTTCTGATCTTCGACAATGCGCTTGTACACCTCCACATCACCCACGGCCGTCTTCGCGCGAGCATCGGCAGCCTCCCTGGCAGAGTCAGCAATTCTAAGTCGTCGTTCGTAGCTCTCAATTTGATGGTTGATCTCCACAATACCCTAACAAAGAAAGCATTAGCCAAAAAAAAAAAAAGGGGGGGTCAATTAAAAAAAGAAGGGACGAGCGACGACCCAGATTGCGCCAAACCTGTACGAACGAACGAGCCATGTTCCGGAAACTAGCGGGGTCAGCAAGGGTTTTGGGTTCAGGAGGCGGCGTTGAGGTCGGCACGTTCTGAACCGATTGGAACCATCCGGCGCACGCGTTCCTGTTGCTTGCAATCGGACTACCGCCCAAGTAGCGGAATGAGAAACCGTATGGCACTTCCTCCTCGCAATCGTCGGATTCACTGGCTTCGACGACCTTCTCCTTCTTCTTCGCCTTCTTTCCCGACGCAGGATCAACGGTCTCCTCTTCTTCAATTCCGACTATGTCGACCTCCTCCTCGGTCGTCATTTGCCCAGCTTGGTCACGTTCAACCGAGGTTTCGACGACCGAAGGATTGTCAGTCTCAACCTGGTCGTCTCCAGCAGAAGGTTCGACGATCGCGGCGTTCTCGATCCTGACCTCCGTTGACCTCTTCGATTGCTTCTTCTTCTTCTTGCGAGCGAGAGACTCGTGGTCGCCGTCACCTTCACGATCGGCGCCGGCCCCGAGTGGTCTTTCCAAGTCCCTCTTTTTCCCTCTGCGAGCGAGAAGCGCGTGCTCGTCATCCTGATTCGCAGATAGACCCTTATGAATAGGAGGTAATGTCGAGCTCGCCGGAGACGATCTCGGAGCCCCGACGGCCTCGTCCGTCAGAGCCGAATCATCCCGAGTCGGCACAGGCACTTTCGCTGACGACGACTGACCCTTCTCGGCAGAAAGTGACTTCCCGTATAAAGAGGCTTTCGCCTTTAATTTCCCCATATCCTCTAATCTAACAAAGCGACGATCTGAGGCGACACAAAAACAAGAACGACACGCAGTGAGCGGGAACGCAAACGAAAATAAATCAAGAGAGGATGGGAGGATTAGGATACCGAGAGGAGCTCTGGACAGACTTCGACGAATGCGATCCTTGTGCAGTTCTTTCCAACCAACGCGGCCGAGCGCTAGAAGTTTTTCGAGGTCGTCGTCAAAATTCTCCGGGAAAGGAAGCACGAACAAATGCTTAACTGCAAAAGGAACAACAAGAGGATCAGTCAATATCAACGACTTCAAGTATAAAAACGACGATCTCAAAAATAAAAAAAAATTCTGTTCGACAATCTAGAGCGCTACCCGCGAGGGCGTTCCATGGCCTCCTAAAGCGAGCATCTACGCTGGACACGGAAGCTTCATCGATTTTCACAAAGAAGTACTTATCATGCCAGTCATGGGACTTCTCGGGAACAGCCTTAAGGACGCCGCGGTTCGGCTTCGCTGCACAAATATAAGTTCCCGGGGTCTTCGCGTTTCTCTGAATTTTGGTAATCTCCTCAAAAAATCGACACGACATGACGACCCCACATTCATGGGCTAAGGTCAGCGCGCCGAGCATGTTACGCAGTGAGCCCGGGCACAGCTGGGAGAAAGCAATTCGTCTTTCTCGACAATAGTCAATCATCAAAGAAGGAAGCGGGAAAGACAGCTTGCAATGGGAGAGCCAATACTCATAAAGACAGATCCAGCCAGGCGGACAATCCCACGGTCTCTCGCCTGACTCAGCGGGACGCGCGACTACCGCGGATCCTCTACAGCACTCGTCGACGATCTTAGCGACAGAAGTTGCGCTGGATTTTGAATCCGCGAAATACGACGGCCGCTCCAATTCTCCCTTGTCATCTGTAACCGGAAAGAGCCGAATTGGAGACTTTCGGCTCGCCGTCGACCTAGACTTACCGCGCCCGCAACCAGAAGAAGAAGCCTTCTTCAAAAACATCTGACCCGACGACCCAGACTTGCCGCGGCCGCAACCAGAAGATGCCTTCTTCAAAGACGTCTGACCCGACGACCTGGCACTGACGAGCCCAACAGAAACAGTCGTCCGCCGAGAAGATAAATCGCCCGCGACGGCGGGAGAGCTCGTCTTCAAGGACATCTGACCCGACGACCTAGCATTGACGAGCCCAACGGAAGCAGTCGTCGGCCGAGAAGATAAACCGCTCGCAACAACAGGAGAGCTCGTCGCCGCAGTTTCCGAGCCGACGGTCGCGCCTCCGACCTGATCTGCGCGAACCACGCCTAAGGAATATATGCTATCCGACGAGCTAGATTCAGATCTACCAGACGACCTAGCAGATGTTTCCCTACTACTAGACGATTCCGTCGAACTCGAATCTACCATTTCCAACTACCGCGATCTAAAGACTATAAGAGACGAAAGCAAAGAAAGAGAGTTCGAATTACCTTTGGGTGCTGAGAGAGGAATGAAGAGAAGAGGTGAAAGCGAAGTATATATAGGCGAAAAAGGAAACGGCATTCGAGGGCAATTATTAACCCTAGATTCCCCTAGACGACCTACTATTTTCCCTCTCTGCGTATGGGCCCGCGATTTTGCTGTCAGAAAAGCCCGATCAAATCAATCATTCAACTGACGACGGCGACAAGAAGACTCTCTTGCCGATCGGACTCGGGGGGGGGACAACTGTTGATGGTGACTTTGGCACCACAAAGTCAGCCCAGCCAACTAAGAATATAAAGGCCCACAATATGAAAAGTTCGGCCCAAGAAGCAAACACAGTTGGCCCATGAAGAAAACCATCAAATTGAGAAGGACTCTCCTCATTTCACTATAAATAGTAGACATTGTATATCTTAGAGGGGGTGGACAAAAAAATAGGAGATCACATTGCTATTCTCGTTACACTTGAATTGTAATCGTCAGTCTTTCTCTTCCGACGAGCTCGCTCATTCGACGAGCTCGCCTTAATATATCTCAATCTTACATTCGACGCGACGACTCTAATCTTTCCACCTGGTCTTGAGTAGTAATTCGCCTAACTGATCCTTAATTATTATAACGAAAGTCTCGACCTAAGGCACACCGACGACCTTGATCGGTCGTCAAACCGACGAGTCCGATTTCAACAATAACACTAAGTTCGAAGTAAGTAACGCATGTCGAGATTCGAACACAAAGCAGCTAACGTCAACATAATGGGCTAAGTATTAGCTACTCAGAATATATGATAAATACGTAATTACACAAATTGTAATAAAAAACAAAAATATGTACCTTTGAAGAGGTACTTCGAGATCTCGCGGCGATTTTTCTCTGAAATAATCTGCAAGCAGCACGATGAAATATCGAATTATATTTGTCTTTTCTCTGTTCGAGTTACTTAACAATAAAGGAATTAAAATGGGACAAAGGGAAATTCTACCACGAGCTTGCTAGAGAAAGACTACGGAGAAGAAGAGACTGCGCGCGCGTGTGAGTGACTGAGTGTGTGTGGCGTTTCTTTACTTCATCTCTCTAATTTGCGTGGTTTCAGCACGAGCTTTGATTTTAGGCCCATTATAAGCCCATATGTTTTTTCAGGTCACATTAATGGCCCACATCAACAGTTTCTTCCCCAGGTTCTATCTTCTTCTACACGAAACCATGTGAGAGATCGAAACCAGAGGAAGCAGCTGGTGAAATTGAGGTAGAGGTTCTCATAAAATGAACCGTTCAAAGGGTAAGATATGGTCTCAAGTGATTCGCAATCGTTGGCTGACGTTGATAGGAAGTTAAAATTTACAATTCAGAGGAAAGCGACATTCTGATTCAATAAGAAACCAAAATTCATGATATCTGGTTTATGAATCCTTTGAGAGTGCAAGCATGCTGAAACAATCGAAGTATATTTGCTTTTTACTATGCGAATTAAGCGGGGAAATCATTCAATGGGACAGAGGAAGAAATCTACCATGATTCCGTAGAGATTACGAGAAGAGAAGAGAGTGCACGCGTGTTTGTGGTTTCTCTTATGCCGAAACCGTAAGTTTTTGGCACAGCCGCCGCAACATTATCACGAGTTTCGGTTACAAGGTATTTTTCCAAATATCACCTTCTCTGTTTCCGCCTTCTATCGTCTTCTTCCCGAAACCAAGCTTCCGATGTTTCTCACAAAATCGGAGAGGTTGAAGCAGAGGAATAGCCAACTCCAACAATCTGTGTGTTCTTCGCCTTCGAGCTTCTCTTCTTCTTTGGATTCACAGATTTCTTCGTATGTACGGTCACCGTATTCGGTGTCGTCTTCCAAGGGTTCGGCCTCATGGCTCTGTTGAGAGATTTCTTGGGTCAAGATCTGGGCGCCACATTCAACAATGTCGAAGTTTTGGTATTTGCTGCTGAATTCGAACACTACCTCACTGCTCACTCGACCGCTGTGAAAATATTGCAAGTCGGATTTAAATATAAATAGATGCTCCCCTCGGCATTGACAGTTATTGCCTCCGCAGAACTCTTCGTCACGGGGGTCTAAGTCGCCGTTGATTATGCGACGACACAATACTGGTTGTAACCAATAGTCACTGAACTGATTGATTGGTAAAATCACGAGGCAAAACTTAAATCTAATGAACAGAGGCCTTTTACCATCGAGACGAATGGTCAATGAGTTTCCCTTTGCTCTTTGATCGAACTCCGCAGCAGGCACTTCTCTTCCGGGCAACCGCGTACTTCCCCGAAGAAACCGAAACGATCGATGGATGATTGCTCTTTGTGTTTGTTGGTCCAGTTTGAAGCAGTTTGTGAAACAGAACACATATTGGTTAGGGCTGAAAGGGAAAAATACGCTCTCCAGTGATTCACAATCACTTGCATATAGAAACCAGAGATAAGCAGGGAGCTCCGGCAATGATGCTAGTCTTCTGCAGTTTGATACATCTAGTACTTCTAGCTGATGAAGAGCTTTCAGGCAATCTGGAATCCTTTCAATATCAGAATTCCTTAGGTCTAGTGTACTTAAATTCGTGGGGAGATGTGTTAATCCCTTGAGCTTCCCATTGCCGCGTAGACTGAGATACCAAAGATGAGAGCAAAGCCAAGTTGAAGCAGGCAGATCTTCTACCGCTGTATCAGGTATAAACAGTACTGTGATGTGCGTTGATATAACCGGAAAATTTCTCAACCGTGAGCATCCTCCCATATCGACGTTATTGAGGGATGCCAAGTTCAGGTCAGCTGGAATGATTTGTAGGTTTATACAGCTACGCATCATTAATTTCTGTAGTTTGTGGAGATGTGAAAAAGAGGAAGGAATCTCCACCAAACTCTTGCAAAAACTCAGATTCAATTCCTCCAGATTTGTAGCATTTGAAAGATCCGGGAGTTCCTTCAAATTCGAGGATCCATACAAATTCATCTTCTTGAGATTTGTAAGAGGCTGAATGTAAAAACCACATAATAACAAAGTGAGCATGGCTTCCTTACCAGAGCATCATATAACTTGAAGAGAGTACATATTTATTTAAATTATACCACCAACCTGTGTTCCTTTCCAGAGGTACTCGAGCTGGCTTCGCTTCATGTCAAGTTTGACAAGACATTCTGTTTGAAATGTAGGAGGAAAACACTTTCTCGGGTACGCCTCCCAATCTAGCAACCTTAGACGACGTGGAAACTCCATGTCCTCAGGTATATGCATTCTATCATTCTTATTATATCTTCTTTTGTAAACTTTTAGGAATCGAAGATAAGACATTCTTTTAAAAGCTCTCTCGCTGATAGATACTTCATCGACATCAGATATATCAAATGATATGCCGGACACAGTTCTAGTACCCTAAACCAATATTTCCAAATGAAAAAAAATTGTTAGCTTATCTGATCACCAAATTCCTAACTAAAAGAAGAAAGAATATAACAAATAGAAGAGAAAAAAAAAAACTTACTTTATCATATTCAAGGACATCACAGATCTCTTGAGCGTCAATTACGATCCTACGTTTCCAAGGCTCTTGTCTATTAATGGCTTGTCTACCCACTTGTTGTAGTAACTTGTGCATCACTATTTTTCCTTCGGCAGATATATATATGAGAGACTTGTTGACTAGGATTTTTAACCCGTGTTTGATATCCAAGTCTTTGTCAGCGAACATGGCTTTCACAAGATCACCATCTTCACAGTTGAAGAAGACTGCAATATGGAGAAATAGAGACTGCTCATTCTCATGTAAACTCTCATAGCCGACTCTTAGTACTTCCTCGATGTCTTGATGATCAAGTATAGT
The DNA here is from genome assembly GCA_010577795.1 of Isatis tinctoria. Lineage (NCBI taxonomy): Eukaryota > Viridiplantae > Streptophyta > Magnoliopsida > Brassicales > Brassicaceae > Isatis > Isatis tinctoria. The sequence continues at coordinate 30,295,466 of CM021250.1, forward strand.
GTCTAGCCTGCGTATTACTTCTTCCCATTCCTCCTTATTCTTCCCACGTAATGATGAACCCACCACACGGAGACCCAATGGAAGGTTACCACAAAGCATCGTTACTCTTTTAGCAAGCCCTTCAAAACCATGATACATAGAGTTTTTTTTAAAAGCATATCTACATAAGATCTTAACTGCTTCTTCATAAGACGGAAACCTCACATGGTATGTATCGTTGATGCCATGTTGCTGCAAAAGGTCTTTGTTTTCAGTGGTTACTACAATCCTACTTCCAGGACCAAACCATGAAGTTTCATTAGCCAACGCCTCTAATTGCTTTATATTGTTCACATCATCAAGAATGATAAGAACTCTTTGGTCGCATAGATTTTGTTTTACTGCACCTAAATGGCATATCCTCATACCATTTAGGTTCAAAACCTTTGAAAGAAATTGTTCTTGTAAACGTAGCTGCAGACCATAGTCGTCAAGACCACTATGATAGCTTCCCCTAACGTTGTCCACAAAACATGTAAGCTGAAACTTGTCAGAGAGTAGGCTATGCAAAGCTCTAGCAATGGTAGTCTTACCAATCCCTGCAGGACCAGTGATTGCAACAATTTTCACTCCATCATTACCTAATTCTAGCAAAGACTCCATTTTTATCAAATGAGCTTCAAGTCCAACCATGCCATCAAAATCCCTAGATGGTGTAGCATTCAGTTTATCTGAAACATCTCTTGCAATCTTCTCAATCATGTTTGCTTCATTATTCCTAACAAAAGACAGAGAAGAGAGAAAAACACTGTTTCCATCACATACATTTCTCTGTTCCCAATAATTTATGATGACATGTATCTCTAATATACATTCTACAAAAACATTCACTTAGGGTGAGTATTGAATCTATGATTTAAAAGAATTTGGAGAATTTGGAGTGATTTGCATTAAAATGACAAATTCATTGTTATTGGAACAGGAATTTCAAAACTCATCTTAAAATTGTTATTGAACTTGTAAATTTAAAATTTACTTTGAAATTCAGTGTTATTGGAAATATTTTAAATATTAGATTTTATGAGAGTTGTTGGAATTTCAAAGTATTTTGGTGAAATTTCTTAGTTAAAAATATAAAAACCCAAATCCCATGTCTTTAGATGTAATTTTAGAGTTCTTAATTAAAATCACAGCAAAAATTCACCCAAAATAATTTAAAAACTCATTAAAAAATAAATTATGTCACATCTTCTCAAATGTTATATTCATTTAAATTTCATTAACTGCTTTTTTTTTCCCTGGGGATTATCAATTACCAGAACCTAAATAAATAAAAAGTCAAATTAATTAAATTAAGACCAACCATCTTAAGAAGTCTTCTCCAGCAATGTTGGCCACATCTAGGGGTGTTGTGATGGGTAAAAAAACCCGACCCAATCCGAACCCAGAAAAAACCCGCCCACAAATTACCCTAAACAGTAAAACCCGCGAAAAACCCGATCTATATAGGGTAACCCGAAATAAACCCGCGAAATTTAGGGTTACCCATGGGTACCCGACTTGTTTTAATTTTTTTTGTATTATTTTGTTCTCTCATTCTTTTTGTATTAGTATTTATTTTTATTTTGCATAACAAAATATCTATAATTATTTTTATTTTTTAAAATATCAATTTTAGTTAAGATGTGTTTTTAGAATAATTGTTAACTACTTTTTTATTTTTACAATAAGTATGTTTATTTAAAAAATGAATATTTTGAAAATACATTATTTATTTTTAGAATTTTTAAATATACCTTATGTTTAATTTCTTATAAAATTAATATTATATAAAATTAATATTACTCAAACTATTATTTGAAAATTAATATTATATAAATTTTCTATTGAAATTTAATATTAACAAAGAGAAATATAGCATATGAATTTATAACATATTTTACAAAATTATGTTTTTACAAATTTATATCATTCAATTCACAAATTTATGTTTTTACAAATTTATATCATTCAATTCACTAAGGTTAATATTTTCCTGCTGCTATTCTTAAGGGTTTTAGAATTCTGCACAATTATATTCCACAATCAACCAAATCAGTTACACAAGATTTTTTAAAAATGACAAAAGTATTAAAATATTGAACACTTACGTAAATGACTAACGAAAATAAAAACAGAGTAATTCTGTAAGCCTGATATTTATAACATATTTTACAAATTCCAAAACAGAGGAAAGGAATGGAAACGACAAATCCCAAAACAGACAAATTCCAAAACATCTTCTTCTAACTTAAGTATCTTCTACAATTGACACACAATACAAAGGAAAGTTAAACTACAAGTAACAGATCTGTCGTCGGGAAGAAGAGAGAGAGATGAATTAGAGTTTTGTTTTCTAGGTTAGAAAGACTCAAAACGGCGTAGTTTTAGCTTAGATTTAAGTTGGAAAAAAACCCTTCGGGTACCCGAAACCCAACAAGTAAAAACCCGGAAAATATAAAATAAAAAAACCCGCCCATATAAAACCCGCGAAATTTTTCTTTCTAAATGGGCGGGTTTTGGGTTTAAAAATATACTCGGGTTTAGGATACCCAACGGGTAATTACCCAACATTAACATCCCTAGCCACATCGTTCAAAGCTTTGCTCCATTTCTGCCTTTCCTCGTCCGTCTTACGTGCACAAGTTTTCTTGAAAGCAATCCCAAATTCCCCGCTCTGTTTCCGTACGTCGGATGGATCCACTCCGTAGAAGATGGTCATCACTATCTGTCCTATAGCTCTTTTACACTCTAATATCTCCACCAATTCATCCAAACACCAGCTTGAAGAAGCATAATTCTTGGAAAGAATCACGATCGAGATCCTAGATTCTCTTATAGCTTCTGCAAGTGAAGGGGCGATGGTTGCGCTCCTCACAATCTCTTGATCATCAAATATAGTGATCCCATTGCGTTTAAACTGTTTGCGCATGTGACTAAGAAGTGTTTTACGGACGTCAGGCCCATGGAAGCTCGCAAAGACATTGAATTTGTAGTTGCGAGAGGGGAAAGAGGAAGGAAAAGCCATGAGAGACATGCTCACTGCTCACTGCTCAGAGCTCAGAGTCAGAGAAATGGAAAAGGGGTAATGAGGGAGTGGAAGATAAGTAGGATAAGATATTTGCAAGTTCATGTTTTTTTAAAAAGAAAAAAACAAAAAATAAATAAATGGGGTCCTTCTGTATTTATGCAAACGCGTATGAAGTCAAATAAATATTAATTTACTAGTAACTGCGCGGGGTAATTTTTTTTTAATAATTTCATTTCGAAAAATTCGTTTTGTTTTTTTTTTTACATAGAGAAAAAACTCTTTGTGTAGAGTTAAGTGAGTTATAGTAGTCAAAATTACGATAAATAAAAATAGTTTATTTTGTTTGAATGATTAATATATTAACCAAACAAATAAGTTGTATGAGAATATTTATTTGTTGGAGTATGAAAATGTATTATTTATTTAGCATATTTTGAAACCTTGAATGAGCATAATTGAAATCAAATTAATATCATTTGTTATATTTAAAACGAAGATTAGAAATTATAAATATTATGTTATTTGTTGATTTAATATTTTTTCACCCGCACTTGGGGAGTGATGTTTTCTTTTCTTTATTAAATATTAAATTAGTATTGATGTATATAAAGTTTGTGGTATATGATATGAATAAGAATTGTTTAGTACAAATATGTAACTGAAATTTGACTTTTTGCAAAACGAAAACAAAAAAAAAAAAACAAAAAAGATGAATATTTGTAGAACACCCAGAAAACTTTGTATTTTATTAATAATAATTTTTTATAATTTTAAAAGTTGTCAATAAAATAAATGGTGAATTAAAGAAATTGCACAAACAACCGAAGCTCGTATACCTTTTTGTTTCTGGTCAACTTTCATTAGAAGCCCAACATGGGCAAATATACATGGATCCATATCTAACCATTCTTATTACTATAGGTCCACATGAAAATATTGCTGACTAATCAAAAGAAGGAACTAAACCTAACACGTGGCTATACACCTGTGTTTGGTAGAATTGAAGTAACAAGCGACCTTCCACCGTCACACCACTATGAGGCGTTGTCGGAGCCAACCGATGAAATCCGGGAACATTCATCTAACTAAAAAATCCATCGAGCTTGAGCCTCCTTCTCTGAGATCCATGTTTGACTCCTTCCTCACATAATAATGGATCCTCACATAATTATTGGAAATAAAACAGTAAAACAACTTCAGTTGGTTTAGCAATAGAGCTGAACTAAAACCAATAACTTTATTCAACATCTCGGACTCTTAATTTCGTCAAAGAGACTTTGCCTTAAACCTATTAAAGCCCCATCTAAGAGGCAAATAATTATAAACTCGTTAAAACTTAAAAGGAAGAGCCGTGCAGCCGATGAGGAGAGAGATATACACAAAACAGAAGGAATAAGGAGATTAACCAAACTTGCCGGAGAAACAAAGAGAGGAAATGAGAGAAAGAAAACTAAAGCAAATCCGCCAACACCGGAAGAAAACGGTAGAAAACTGGGTAATTCAAAAACGTGTAAATAATTTTCATTTCCATTAATTGTCTAAACCAATCGTGTTTTTTTTAGATACGCGGTTTGATTCAAGATAGGTAATTACTTTAATTGTAATCGGTTTGATTTAAATGAACGCGAGATCCGCGTGTTTTTTCATGGATCTTGGGTCGGGTCAATACGGATAATTGAGTTGACTCAATTGTTTTGTCAGTTTTAACCCCAATTATTTCTGTTTCCAAACACTTTTTCTATATTAAATAAGTGGCATAAATTGTAAATAAAGGCAGCTTTTTGAGTATCTCTAGAAATGTACTTCCCAATTAATATTGTAGAGATACATGAAAGACAAAGGGACAATGACAATAATGCACTTTGTTTGATACACTATTTCAGAAATACACATTTTCATAAATACATTTCTGGAGATGACATTTTCATTTTTACACTTTAGTTTGATGTTTAATGACTAAACTAACCTTGTTAATAATTTTTTTATAAAGCTTTATAAAAGAGTTTATAAAGCTTTATAAAATAGTTGATAAACCCTTTATAAAAAAGTTTATAAAACCCTTATAAAAAAGTTTATACAGCCTTTATAAAAAATTTTACAAAGCCTTTATAAAAGAACATCCTTTATTAATTATTTTATAAGAGATTTATTAAGGTTTAAAAAATTATTTATAAAGGTTTATAAATCTATTTATAAAGGTTTGAAAATCTTTAGTAAGGGTTTATAAATCTTTATAAGGGTTTGTAAATCTTTTATAAAAGTTTATAAATCTTTTATGAAGGTTTATAAATCTCTTATGAAGGTTTATAAATTATTTATAAAAGATTTATAAATCTTTTATAAAAGTGTATAAATCTTTTATAACGACTTTATATAATAAAAGTTTATAGATAATTTTGTTATCTTATATTTTAAATTAGAAAATTTTAATCCAATATTAAGTTAATTTCCTTGTTTTGTATATTTTTCTATAATTATTTTAAATAAAAAAGTTTCTTAATCTAATATTAAATTGATCTTCTTATATAATAAAAGTTGATAAATAATTTCCTTATTTTATATTTAAAACTAAAAAGTTTTTAGTTTAATATTAAGTTGACTTTTTGTTTAATATACATTTATAGATAATTTCCAATATAAGGGTTTATAAAAACCTAAAATCATTTATAAAGACTTTATAAAAGCTTTATAAATCTTTATAAATAAAGTCTTAGGACTACATCATAATAAGGTCAAAAATATAGATATTTTATAACTTTATATGTTTTTGTAAACCCTTATAAAATCGTATAAAATACCTTTTAAAACCTTATAAAATTTTATAAGGGTTCATAAACCCTTATAAAATTTTATAAAAACGCATAAAGTACCTTTTAGAACCTCATAAAATTTTATAAACTTTTATAAATTATTAAAATAGAGCAAAAAGTTATACAAACGTTATATTTATCAACATCTATACAAAACTTTTTGAGACTAACCACAAGATAATTGAGTTATCACCAATCTTCGACTCCTTTGGATACAACCAAAATCACAGCTGATCCTAGCAAGAATAGCCAGGAAGTGTTTTACACATGAATCAATCATTTTGATCCGAGTCATATTAAAATCCAGTGAAAAACATAAAAGAGAGAGTATTGAATAATTTACAGCGATGGTGTAAGCAATGTGGTCAATTCTCCTTCCAACAATCATGATGAACATTCCAACATACCATGGGATTGCTCCAAGGAAAAATCCAACTATGAACCTTTAACAATATCAACACAAACTCTTCAGATACAAACAAGTGTGTACGGAGAAAGAGACAGACGTTGAATCAGACCAACCTTCAACCCATGGAACCGAGGAACTTGACCAAAACCCATTCACAATCTCTTTGAGCCAAATAATCATTGACAGTAACCACATGAACACCTATCCCACTTAACGCATTCAAATAAGCTGGTAAAATGGCTACAAGCGTTTTCCCTTCGCCAATTCGCATTTCTGCTATTTCTCTTTTACGAAGGACCATACCACCTGCAATCAAAACCAAAACAGAGAGTTAACTCCACAATCTTAAAACAGTGAAAGTCCACAGAGATTGTGTTACTGTTACCTATTAATTGCACATCAAAAGGTCGGAGTCCAAGAACTCTCTTGGAAGCTTCTCTGACAACAGCAAATGCCTCCTGCATTTATAATTTCCACAGTTGAAGCACAAATTTGGTGTCAAACCACAAACGGAAGAGTTTAAGAAATTACAGGCAGAAGTGAATCCATGGATTCTCCTTGCTGAGCTCGTTGCTTTAACACATCAGTCCTCTCACGCAACTCTGAATCCGAAAGAGGCGAAATCTACATCTCCAGCCGATTAACGGAGGCGACGGTTGCCGCGTATTGTTGCCTCGTCGACTCTCCGTTATCAGAACCCTTGAAAATCCCACTGAGAAGACCACCTAATGAAGCGTTTGCAGTCGTGCTCCTCCGACGAGAGCAGCTACTACATTCAGATAAACCTAACTTGAATCCGTTTCCCAATTTGGCGCCCAAAGACGGGGAAGAGCTCAGAAGACGATTATAACGGAGGAATTTTCCATCCGCAATCACGAACTGAGAAGCTGTAGGTGAGATTGAAGGGCGGTGGCTTAGTAACTGAAAGTCTCAGAGTGAGTGTATTTTTAAAAACTGGTACTTGGAAGTGGTATTAGTGACAATTTCTCAAAGACAAAAGATATTATTGAGTTACTTATTTCAGATTTTGTTCTCCTTCATATACATAAATTCTAAGCATTTGTACATAAAAGCAAAGGGAAAATTGCATTAAAAACCTTCAAAATGACACTCACTAGAACTTTAAACCTCGAAATTATTTTACTAACACTTTAAACCTAGAAAATATTTCACTAACACTTTAAACTTTCAACATTGTTAGTTTTATATACTAAACCTTCAAAGTGGCTTATATGTTTTGTGACCCCATAAAACGTGACTAGAAAAGTTAACGGAACCGTAACTTCTATTAAAATTATTAGTAATTTTTTTTAAAAAAATCGAAAAAATCTTTAAAAATCAAAAAATTATAAAAAAATCCTAAAAATTAAAAAATCGTAAAAATATCCAAAAAATTTAAAACAATACAAAGAATAAAAAAAGTTAAGTTCAAAATAAATTTTATAATATTAAAATATTAAAACTTAAAATTAATCCTTAAAAATATTGTTTTCTTTAGGAGACCAAAAAAATTCCAAATTTTTTTAAAAAATAGTTTATGTATTTTTAAATATTTTAAATTACTAAAAATAATAGTTAAAATTAAAACTATATAAAAATATACACCAAAATCATATATTATAAATTAAAAAACTGATATCATATATTATAAATTAAAAACTGATATCATATATTAAAATTAAAAAACTTATATCATATATTAAAATTATGTGAAAATATACAGCAAAACTACAAGTATTAATTTTAAGTTTTAATATATTTTTTTTATCGGATGTCCCCGAAGGGACATTGTCTGAGGACTGAATTGCTTAGGCGGGACTGAATTTCTTCGAGTCGCCGTCCGTAATAAGAAAAAAAGTTTTAATATTTTTATATATATGATATCAGTTTTTTAATTTATTATTTTAGTTTTGGTGTATATTTTTCGGTAGTTTTTGATATTTTTTGTTTCCTAAAGAAAAAGACATTTTCTAGTATGAATTAAAATTTTAATATTTTAATATTATAAAAAAATATTTTGGGATTTATTTTTTTATTCTTTGGATTATTTTGATTTCTTGGATTTTATAGATTTTTTTGAGAAGTTTTTAGAAATTGTTAAAGATTTTTTCGAATTTTTTTTTAAGATTTTCTGAATTTTTTAAAAAGAATATTAATTATTTTAACGGAATTTACTGTTCCATTAACTTTTCCGTCACGTTTTGTGGGGTCACAAACATATAAGCCAGTTTGAAAGTTTAATTAAAAGTTTAAGCGATTGTTGCTAAGATGGAAAGTCATGTTGACGGAGTCGTATTGACAGACGAGTTCGACGAAATTCCAAGTATTGGGAGCAATTAGGGCATCTACTCTAAGCCTCTCTGTGTGCTCAACCACTGTTAGGAATCTCATCTCTCACGAATGTCATGTCGACAGAGTCGTATTGACGAACCAGATCTTATGCTTAAGAAGATGAAACAGAATCGCCACTTGTAGAATAATCGAAAGAAATCAAAACTTATGAAGATGTTAGAGAAGTCTGAAAAACTTAGAAAATTTAGAGGCTCATTAGAGAGAGAAACTAGAAAGAGGTTTTTATGGAAATTCTGATGTGTTATTTCACAATGGGTGTATACATATTTATATGGGGTGCTGACATAAGCACTACATCATGCTTACATCATATCCCATTATTCGTGCGATTACATCATCGCTTACATCACGCTTACATCATTGCGATTACATCATCGCTTACATCATGCTTACATCATAAACACACACTTAATTAAAACATACTTAATAATTATACATAATGAGGGTTTTGACTTACTTAATGATCCATTTCGAACTCGATGATATGCTTGTAGCAACATCCATAGTATTCTCCCGGACATTCGTATTCTGGCTCGGGTTCTTCAAAGTCTTTGAAATCTTTGAGCTTCATGTCGTCTTCGGAGTTTATGTCAATGTTGAACATTCTTCCAACTTCAGCAATGTCAATGTTCATCGCGTCGTCAGGAGTTTGCGAATCTTGGAAATACTCCAATGGGCACTGTGGCGGTGGCGACTGTTCTTTCTCTTCTTTACCTTTTCTGATTTGTCTTATACAACCGTCATTGGCAGGATAAATGACGGTGTGCTCTGTTGCTTTGCCATGAAGAATTGTGGATCCTCATCAAGACTCATATGATAATCAATCGAGTAGTACGACCAATTTGGGTTAAAAGGTATGGAGAATGCTTGTCTGGCATTGTTGAGACGAAAAGCATGAGTCTGGAAATCTTCATATGCCTTGTTGTCATGGACGTTGAAGTCTAGTCGTACTCCTCTGTAGAAGTCATTGTGGTGAATGAGCGTTGGTAGCGCATGAAGTTTACCGGACTTCTTGTTGACTTGGACGGGACGGTGGAAGAAGTAGATAGTGTGAGGATTAAAGAACGGGTTGATAGCTCCTCCTTTTTTGAGTTTTTTAAAGGCATGCCCCTTTTTTTTGAAGATCTTCTTAGTTTTCCATTCCAGTTGCTGAGGGATGAAAACCATGTTAGAAAGGTAGAGAGACCTTCCTTTTCATCATGTTGGGTATTGACGTATTGATAGAGCCCTTGGATATCGAAGGTGATACCAATTGTATAGACTGAGCAGAGATAACAGAGAAAGCATAGAGCTTCTTCAGGCATATAAGTGCTCTCTATTCTGTAGAGGTGAGCGTATGGATGATCAGGGTGAATGCCCATCGGTGCAATGTAGTGACTGTTGATTCTGTACTTCGATAGGATTATTGACTGATATCTGAAGACTTGATGCATGAGATGTTCGTTAAGCCCTCCTTTGTTGATAAGTTGATGAGCGTCTTCTGGCATGTTTGCTTCGAAGTCATAATAACTCTTTTCTGTGGATGATGAACTTGCCATCATATGAATTTCTTTTTGTGGGCTTATGCTAAGCATGTCGGCGAGGGTGTTCTTCGCGCCTTTTAAATAGAAGGATTCAAAATCATACTTCGTGAACCATTCACTCCATCTTAATAATTGTTGATGTGGGACAATCTTCTGCTTGAATTGTAACATCTTTGGAAAAGAAGACATGTCCATTTCGATGCGAAATTTATGTCCTATCAGATGAAATTCAAACTTCTCAATTGCCTTCTTGACTGCAAGGATCTCTTTGAACGTGGAGTGATAATGCATTTCGGAATCTTTGAAGCGTCCGCTTTTACATCCACAGATTTGACGTTTGCCATCAATTTCTTCGAATAATATCGCGCTCCAATATTTGTCACTTGCATCTGTCTGCAGAATGCGCGTTCCTATTGACGAAATCTTTAAAGGTGGCATATTCTATATCTCATTCTTTAGCCTTTTGATGGCTTCAGTTTGTCGTGTCCCCCACAACAGAGGGTTCTTCGTCAGCATCTTCTGTAAGGGTCTTGTCAGCTTCGAAAGTTGCGGGATAAAGTCGCTAACATAATTGATTTTGCCAAGAAATTGCTGAACTTGTCTTTTTGCGAGATTTTCGTCCGGAAAGTCCAATAGCGATGTAGCTAGATGGGCTTGAGGTGTAAACTGTCCTTTTGTAATCTCCATTCCAAGAAATTCGATGTTGGGCCGAGCTATGATCATCTTTCGGGCCGAAAGCATAATTCTGTATAGTTTTATTATGCTCTGGAACTGTTTAAGGGTTTGTAGATGCTCCTTCTTGTCTGGTGAGAATAGCAGAATGTCGTCAATGTATATCAAGGCCATGTATAGAAGAGGCTTGAATATTCGTAGCATTGCCTGTTAGCATCGCCTGTTGGAACAGTGATGGCGCCGTTTTTAAACCAAAAGGTAAAACGTTCCGATGCAAGCTTGTTGGTATGACTTCAGTCTTGAGTCGATTAAGGTTAACCCAAGGCGAACAACTCCAAAGTGAAGATGTGTGTATCCTTGTTTTTGCCAAAGTCTTGGTAGATTCTCCGGAATGTTGAGCGAGATGAACTGTTCCTCCTCTGTAGCAGGAACTTGCCAGGACGAGAATTTACTGGATTGCACATATTCTAAGACTCTTCTGCTGGATGGTCTTATGAGTTCTTTAACTGCCTTGACAGAGAAAGCATTTGTTTTTTTAGAAAAATATTCGTATGGATTTAATAAAGGGAGGGTTGTTTCTGGAAGTTGATCTCCGGGAACATATTCGATTTGGTAAAGGGAGTTTATATTTGATGTAGAGTAACGGCTTTTATTTTTGGGTAAAGTAGAGATTGCAAACTGGGAATCAATCATTAGGATTTGCCATGATGAAAATTTGTTTTCCAGAACATCCAATAACAATTTGTCATAAATAATGATTCATTCAATTTATTTCTACAAGTATTGGCTCTGATACCACTATCGCATTCATCGATACTGGTGCTCATGCAGCCATCATGAATCCAAAGATTCTCCCCTCGTCGATGTGGTTGCCATACCACCAAGAGTTCAGAGTTGCAATTGCTGGTTCATTATCCGTCAAACTCAAGTCAAAACCCATAACTATAGAGCTTTTTTCGGGTTGTCAGATGACAACTGAAGTTCTTGGATCATCTGCACCAGGAAAAGATCTAATATTGGGGTCGGATACTTATCACGTATTGAAGAAAAAGTTCGACATCTCGCTCGATTCACGAGGCATGAAGTGGAAAGCGTACTACAAAGCTTTCACCACTATTCCTCGATTATTTGCAATTGAAGAATCTGCGAAAGCTGAAGAAACAGCTGATCTCGATGAGTCGGTTGACTTCGACAAAATTAAGGAAGATATCATGCTGGTCTCTTGTCCAGACTCGCACACGGATTTCCTCAAAAATGCAACAAACCGTTGTGGCAAAATACATAATTCTTTGTCTCATTGCCGTTTAAAGACGAAGTACATACAACTCCTACAAAAGCAAGTCATGCGGGAATGCCGTCAGCACTATTGCAACAAGCAAATGAAGAATGCGACCAGCTAGTCTCCTAAGGAATCGTTACATCGATGGTTTAAAAACGGCGCCATCACTGTTCCAACAGGCGATGCTAACAGGCAATGCTGCGAATATTCAAGCCTCTTCTACACTCGGCCTTGATATACATTGACGACATTCTGCTATTCTCACCAGACAAGAAGGAGCATCTACAAACCCTCAAACAGTTCCAGAGCATAATAAAACAATACAGAATTATGCTTTCGGCCCGAAAGATGATCATAGCTCGGCCCAACATCGACTTTCTTGGAATGGAGATTACAAAAAGACAATTTACGCCTCAAGCCCATCTAGCTACATCGCTATTGGACTTTCCAGACAAAAATCTCGCAAAAAGACAAGTTCAACAATTTCTTGGCAAAATCAATTATGTTAGCGACTTTATCCCGCAACTTTCGAAGCTGACAAGACCCTTACAGAAGATGTTGACGAAGAACCCTCCGTTGTGGGGGACACGACAAACTGAAGCCATCAAAAGGCTAAAGAAAGAGATACAGAATCTGCCACCTTTAAAGATTCCGTCAACAGGAATGCACATTCTGCAGACAGACGCAAGTGACAATTATTGGGGCGCGATATTATTCGAAGAAATTGATGGCAAATGTCAAATATGTGGATATAAAAGCGGACGCTTCAAAGATTCTGAAATGAATTATCACTCCACGTTCAAAGAGATCCTTGCAGTCAAGAAGGCAATTAAGAAGTTTGAATTTCATCTGATAGGACATAAATTTCGCATCGAAATGGACACGCTTCTTTTCCAAAGATGTTACAATTCAAGCAGAAGATGGTCCCACATCAACAATTATTAAGATTGAGTGAATGGTTCTCGAAGTACAATTTTGAATCCTTCTATTTAAAAGGCGCGAAGAACACCCTCGCAGACATGCTCAACATAAGCCCACAAAAAGAAATTCATATGATGGCAAGTTCATCATCCACAGAAAAGAGTTATTATGACTTCGAAGCAAACATGCCAGAAGACGCTCATCAACTTATCAACAAAGGAGTGCTTAACGAACATCTCATGCATCGAGTCTTCAAATAGCAGTCAATAATCCGATCGAAGTACGAAATCAACAGTCACTACATTGCACCGATGGGCATTCACCCTGATGATCCATACGCTCACCTCTACAGAATAGAGAGCACTTATTTGCCTGAAGAAGTTCTATTCTTTCTCTGGTATCTTTGCTCAGTCTATACAATTGGTATCACCTTCGATATCCAATGACTCTATCAATACGTCAATGCCCAACATGATGAAAAGGAAGGTCTCTCTACCTTTCTAACATGGTTTTCATCTCTCACCAACTGGAATGGAAAGCTAAGAAGATCTGCAAAAAAAAAAGGGGCATGCCTTTAAAAAACTCAAAAAAAGGAGGAGCTATCAACCCGTTCTTTAATCCTCACACTATCTACTTCTTCCACCGTCCCGTCCAAGTCAACAAGAAGTCCGGTAAACTTCATGCGCTACCAACACTCATTCACCACAATGACTTCTACAGAGGAGTACGACCAGACTTCAACGTCAATGACAACAAGGCATATGAAGATTTCCAGACTCATGTTTTTCATCTCAACAATGCCAGACAAGCATTCTCCATACCTTTTAACCCAAATTGGTCGTACTACTCGATTGATTATCATATGAGTCTTGATGAGGATCTACAGTTCTTCATGCCAAAGCAACAGATCACACCCTCATTTATCCTGTCAAAGACGGTTGTAAAAGACAAATCAGAAAAGGTAAAAGAAGAGAAAGAACAATCGCCACCGCCACAGTGCCCATTGGAGTATTTTTAAGATTCGCAAACTCCTGACGACACGATGAACATTGACATTGGTGAAGTTGGAAGAATGTTCAACATTGACATAAACTCTGAAGACGACATGAAGCTCAAAGATTTCAAAGACTTTGAAGAACCCGAGCCAGAATACGAATGTCCAGGAGAATACTATGGATGTTGCGACAAGCATATCATCGAGTTCGAAATTGGATTATTAAGTAAGTCAAAACCCACATTATGTATAATTGTTAAGTATTTTTTAATTAAGTGTGTGTTTATGATGTAAGCATAATGTAAGCGATGATGTAATCGCAATGATGTAAACGTGATGTAAGCGATGATGTAATCACACGAATAATGGGATACGATGTAAGCATGATGTAGTGCTTATGTCAGCACCCCCTGTAAATATGTATACACCCCCATTGTGAAATAACACATCAGAATTTCCATAAAAACCTCTCTCTAGTTTCCTACTCTAATGAGTCTCTAAATTTTCTAAGTTTTCCAGACTTCTCTATCATCTTCATAAGTTTTGATTTCTTTCGATTATTCTACAAGTGGCGATTCTGTTTCATCTTCTTAAGCATAAGATCTGGTTCGTCAATACGACTCTGTCAATATGACATTCGTGGGAGATGAGATTCCTAACAGTGGTTGAGCACACAAAGAGGCTTAAAGTAGATGCCCTAATTGCTCCCAATACTTGGAATTTCGTCGAACTCGTCTGTCAATACGACTCTGTCAACATGACTTTCCATCTTAGTAACAATCGCTTAAGATAATGGTATACTAACCATGTTGAAGGTTTAAAGTGTTAGTGAAATACTTTCGAGGATTAAAGTGTTAGTCAATGCCACTTTGAAGGTTTTTTATGTAATTTTCCCTAAAAACAAATAGAGAAGTACTTTGAAAAACCAGAGTGTTGCCAAGAGATCACACTTCTCACAAAAAAGCCTAAACCATTAAGTCGACAAGTCTTCTAACTTCTAAATCTTGAGACTGAGCTAGAAGGCCAATGTTGGTAGTTAAACAAAAAACAAGGTTCGAATCTTCCCTCTGCTGATATGAAAAAATAACTTACTGAATATTTAATGTATGTATGATTGACTCTATTTGTAAGTAATTGGTAAGCAAAATTCTGGTCCCATTGTGTTCCATTCCCCTAATTCATCAACCTGAACTTTTTATGTTCATAGTTGGGTCTGTTGACTCGTGATTTAATACAAGATAAAGCCTTTTAGGGCCCATAATAAGCCCACAATGTTTCAGCTGAAATAAATTGGGAAGCTGCCACATCTCAAACGATCAAAACAGAGAAACTTCTGGTTTCTTTGTTCTTTTGTGCAAAAACGTCGTCTTTCTGGGACGGTTTCCTTTGTGGATACAAATTGGTAGTCACCATCGGGGATACCCTCATCGTCATCATTGGACGCTTCTTCAAGGTTCAGATTTGTAACCCTCGCCATCGTCTTCTTCGTCGGACGCTTCGTCAGAAGTGTTATCATCGCTGATGCTTCGCCGGATTCATTTGTATCCTAGTGGTTATTGCCGCCATCTTCATCCCCAGATCCCCCCCTCGTTGCTTCCTTCAGTTTCGTCAAAGGCTTCCCTAGGTTCAAACTCATCTTCCCTTTCAAACACTAGGTGCCTCCCCGTGATCCTTGGTGGGATACAGATCTTGACACCACATCCAATAACGTAAAAGTCTTGGAATTCGCTACTGAACTCGAGCTTCATCTCTCTGTCCACTTCAGAGGGATCGATATATAGTAAGGGAGAGTGAAAGACAAATATATGTTCCCCTCGGCCTTTGGAGACATCGCCTGTGGGGATCTTCACGTCCACGCCATTGATGCGACATACTAGGTTGGAAGAACAACTTTGTGTTTTTATTTCTTGGTTAGGGGAAATAACGACGCAGACCTTAAACTGGGAGAACATAGAAAAAAAACTGTTACTGTCGAGAAGAATGGTCAAGGAGTTTCCTCTGCCTTGGAGATCGAACTCCGCAGGCACTTCTCTTCCTGGTAAGAGAGCATTCCCCATAAAAAGCGATCGTGTAATGATTACTCTCCGTGCTTCTTCAACCAGGTTGAAGCAGTTGGTGAAATTGAGCTATGCATGTGGACTGTCTAATGGGCCATCTACTCTTTCCAGTGACTCACAATCTTCTGCCTCGAGGGATACGAGTGAAGAAGGGAGCTCAGGCAATGATGCGAGTCTTCTGCAGCAAGATAGATAAAGATATTGTAGCCGATGAAGAGTTTTGATGCAATCCGGAATCTTCTCAATATCTGTATGGCTTAGGTCTAGCCACTCTACCCTCGTGAGGAGATGTGTTAATCCTTTGAGCTTTCCGTTGCACCTTATATTGCGATTCTCAAGACGAGGGAAAAGGTAGATTGATGCAGGCACGTCTTCCACCTCTATCTCTGATATAACTAGTCTATTGATGTGCGTTGATATAACTGGAAAACTTCTCAATCTTAAGCATTTTTCCATGTCGACGAGTTTAAACGACGCCAAGTTCCTGTGAGCTGGTATGACTTGTAGGTTTATGCAGTCGTCCATCCACAACTCAATTAGTTTGTGAAGATGCGAACAAGAGGATGGAATCTCTACCAAGCTCTCGCAAGCATTCAGATTCAATATCTCCAGATTTCTAGCATTTGAAAAATTTGGGAGTTCCTTTAACTTCGAGGACTCTGACAAATCAAGTTCCTTGAGATTTGTAAGCGACTGAACATATAAAACCACACAATCAGAGCGACGAAATCGAATTATGTTTGTTTTTTTAGCGAGGAAATCCTTCAATGGGACAGAGGAAGAAATTTACCATGATACCGTAGAGATTACGCAAAGTCACGAGAGTGCACGCGTGTTTGTCGCTTCTCTTATCGCCGAAACCCTAATTTTAGCACAGCCGCCGCAATAATATCATGAGTAGCGGTTAAAAGGCATTTCCAAATAGGGCAATTCTCAAAAATACCACACCTTCATATTTTTGTGACAAAAATACACACCAAGGTGAAAATGACAAAAATGACATTTCTTGAAGAGAAAAAAGACTATTATACATTTATTTTTATATGTTTATTCCCAATCCCTTAAACCTAAACCCTAAAAACCAAAATATAAACCCTAATTAATGACTTTTGAACCCAAATTTATTAGTTTAATTATCTTTAAACCATTAAATAAATGTTATTTTTGTCATTTCACATTGGTGTGGTATTTTTGTCACAAAAACATGAAAGTATGGTATTTGAGGGTATTTCTCATCCAAATATCACCTTCTCTGTTTCCGGCTTCTATCATCCTCTTCCCGAAACCAAGCTTCCAAGGTTAAAGCAGAGGAAGTGCCAACTCCAACAATCTGTGTGTTCTTCGCCTTCGAGCTTCTCTTCTTCTTTCGACTCACAGATTTCTTCGTCTTTAGTGTCGTCTTCCAAGGGTTTGTACTCATTGCTCTGTTGATAGATTTCTTGGGTCAAGATCTGGGCGCCACATTCAACGATGTCTAAGTCTTGGCATTTGCCGCTGAATTCGAACACTACCTCACTGCTGACTTTACCGTTGTGAAAATAGTGCAAGTCAGATTTAAATATAAACAGATGCTCTGTTCGACATTGGCAGCGATTGCCTCCCTAGAAGTCTTCCTCAACAATGTCCAAGTCGCCGTTGATTGTGTGACGACAGAATACTACTGGTTGTAACCAATAGCCTCTGACTTGATTTTTTGGTAAAATCACGAGGCAAAACTTAAATCTAATGAACAGAGGCCTTTTACCATCGAGACGAATGGTCAATGAGTATTCTCTTGCTCTGTGATCGAAATCTGCAGGCACTTCTCTTCCGGGTAACCGCGTACTTCCGCGACGTAACGGAAACAGTCGATGGATTATTGCTCTTTGTGTTTGTTGGTCCGGTTTGAAGCAGTTGGTGAAACAGAACACCGACCGTTTAGGGTTGAAAGGGGAAAATACGCTCTCTAGTGATTCACAATCACTTGCAAATGGAACCAAGAGAGAAGCAGGGAGCTCCGGCAATGATGTTAGTCTTCTGCAGCGAGATACATCTAGCAATTCTAGCTGATGAAGAGCTTTAAGGCAATCTGGAATCCTTTCAATATCAGAAATCGATAGGTCTATTCTATTTAAATTTGTGAGGAGATGTGTTAATCCCTTGAGCTTCCCATTGCCGCTTAGATCGAGAAACCAAAGATGAGAGCAAAGCCTAACTGAAGCAGGCATATCTTTTACCGCTGTATCAGATATTAACAGTTATGTGATCTGCGTTGACATCACCGGAAAATTTCTCAACCGTGAGCATCCTCCCATATTGTCGTTATCGAGGGATGCCAAGTTCAGGTCAGCTGGAATGATTTGTAGGTTTATACAGCTAGCTACACATCATTAATTTCTCTAGTTTGTGAAGATGTGAAAAAGAGGATGGTACCTCCACCAAGCTCTTGCAATCACTCAGATCCAATTCCTTCATATTTGTAGCATTTGAAAGATCCGGGAATTCCTTCAAATTCGAGGATCCATACAAATTCATCTCCTTGAGATTTGTAAGCGGCTGAATGTAAACAGCATAGAGTAACATGGCTTCCTTACCAGAGAATCATATAACTTGAAGAGAAAGTACATATTTATTTAAAGTAGACCACCAGCCTGTGTTCCTTTCCAGAGGTACTCGAGCTGGCTTTCTTGCATACTCAGTTCAACAAGATATTCAGTATGAAATGTAGGAGGAAGACACCTGTTTGGGTATGCCTCCCAATCTAGTAACCTTAGACGACGTGGAAACTCCATGTCCTCAGGTATATGAATTCTATCATTCTTATTATATCTTCTTTTGTAAACTTTGAGGAATCGAAGATTTGGCATTCTTTTAAAAACTCTCTTGCATATAGATACTTCATCCACATCAGATATATCAAATGATATGCCGGACACAGTTCTAGTACCCTAAACCAATATTTCCAAATGAAAACAAATTGTTAATTCGCTTATCTTCACCAAGTTATTAACTAAAAGAAGAAAGAATATAACAAATACAAGAGAAAAAGAAAAACCTACTTTATCATCTCCAAGGACATCACAGATCCCTTGAGCGTCAATTAAGATCCTACGTTTCCAAGGCTCTTGTCTATTATTGGCTTGTCTACCCACTTGTTGTAGTAACTTATGCATCACTATATCTCCCTCGCTAGATATATCTATGAGAGATCTATTGACTAGGATTTTCAAGTGATATATTATGATTTTTACCCATACTAACATTAGTATCTAATTATTTTTTAGATTTTTTGAGTATATTTCAGGTGATTTTAGGTAGCTAAGTAGCTGTTATTGGAGTTTGGAGCAGTTGGAGCCTTTGGAGCAGAAAAGAACCAGAATTGAAGAAAAGAAGACAAATCTTACTCCAATCAGCGAGCGCATGCTCCTGATTTTCGGCCACCAGCGAGCACCTGCCCGCGCCTCCGGAGAAAATAAAAAATGTCAATTTAACCTAATCCTAATTACGAGAAAAGAGGAGAAAGCCGCCTAGAAGACCCGATATATATACTCCCTCTATTCTTAGGTTTTTAGGATCTTTTATCTTTGCTTTTAGCTTTTGAATACCCAGAGAGCTTTTTACTTGTAAGGGAGAAGAAATTCTGCTACAATCTCAGAAGATTTCTGAACCTAGTACTTCTGTTTTTAATATCGATGCATTCTTTTAATTCCATATTTTTGCTTTCTTCTTTATTTATGTCCGAGTAGGTCTCTTAGTTAGGTTAAGGTTTTCAAAGGAATTCACGAGCTAATGATTAAACACAAATAGGTTATCAATCGATTGTCTTCATCTCTATTGTTCTTATTGCTTGAATCGATTTAGCCAATTTATTATCGATCTTAGGTTAACTTAGACAGCGAGAGTTGCTAGGTTGCTAGAAGAAACGTCGGTGAGCAATCCATTCTATGCCTGCGAGAGTTGATATGTAGGAGAATTGTGAACAAATCAAACATATTCTTTAATGCTTGTCTGCGATTTCAAAAACCAACGAGAGTTAAGATTTTCAGTTGTTAGATAAAGTTATTAATGCCACGAGAGTGGATTGATATTATCTTCGGCTTTGAGTTCTAGAATTGCGCTTAATCATTGCGTGAATAGTTTTTTTATGCGTTGCTCTGAATTATCTGCGAATTACCTTGACCTAACGCTTGCATAATTATAGTTTTTACATCCGATTTTTAGTTGTTACTTGCTATTCACGAAACCTATCTCAACCTGATTCATCTTAGCCTTTGATTTAGCTCATTAAACCATAGTGTGAACTTGGTCTTTGTGGGATTCGACTCGGGTAATTGTTGTTTCGGGTAACTCGGTTAAGAAAAACAGATGTGTATTCATCACCGACGGTAGAGGGAGTAGAGTGGTACATGCCGATGAGAGTATAACACTAGACGAACTTGCGAAGAAAGTACTCGATGATTATGGATTGAATGAGTCGAACCATCAGATTCAGCAGAGCTACCTGTTCTAAAAAAAAGCTTTGAAAACAATGACCTAATATAGAAACATGAAACGTCGAGTTATCTAAATGATTCGGCTGAGTTATTTAATTAAGATATGGCTGAGTTATGGATTTTGATTACAATATGGTTTTAATTGTTACACGTCTCGAGATTAGACATATTCACATGCTTAATATAGAAAAACGAAACGTCGCGAGATAAATTAATACGGCTGAGTTATCTAAATGATACGGTTGAGTTATTTAATTGCGATACAGCTGAGTTATGATTTTTTTTTACAATATGAATTTAATTGTTACACGTCTCGAGATCAGACATATTCACACGTTTAATATAAAAACACGAAACGTCACGAGATAAATTAATACAGTTGAGTTATCTAAATGTTATGGCTGAGTTATCTAAATGATACGGTTGAGTTATTTGATTATGGTGACGAAGACCATTTCGGGGGAAGACGATTTCGGCGGAATCGGCGAAGATGATTTTGGGGGAAGACAGGCGAAGACGATATCGGCGAAGATACAGACTTTGGGGAAGATGATTTCACCGAAGAGTCTTGCGGAGAAGACGATTTCGAAGAAACAATGTCGAAAACAATGTTGAATGACAGTTTGTGTTTTTTTCGTGAACGAAAATTTTAATAGTCTATGTGCTTGAAATTTTATCTCTTTTGATCACAAATAACTGATGTGATTATGTTAATAGTGATATGGAGTTTTTATTTTACTTTAATTATTTTTAATGAAAAATAATCTCAATTAAAAAAACTTATCAAAAGTGTTTTTCGTAATTTTTTAGTGTTCTGCCAAGAAGTGAGTAATTTTTAAAACATTTGTTGTATTCTAGTAATAAGCAGTAAAATTGATGGTATATGAGTTAAATCAACTTGATATACTGGTAGTTATAAAGCTTATTGTATCGCTACAGATACAGATTCGATACAACTACTAAGCCAATAACACTTTTGATTACCTCTTAAAGAAAGTTGCTTTTCCGTGACTTCTGGACTGTCTTAGACCATCATTATCGGTGTTTCTTAAGAATTTCTTAGGATTACTTTTGTATTAAAATAAGTAAATAGTGACTCAATCATAGAAGAAACACTTCTTATTTTAGGATTAGAAGAATCGTTTTCTGTAGGGTACGTGTCATGTGGAGAATATGTTGTGAGAAAAGAAAAAAAAAATCGATGCAACCAAAGTGTTTCTCTTCTCTCTCAGCACTCTCAACCATGCAGTCTCTCCTTCCGATCAATTCTCCGTTTTCGTTACCATCTCCGAGCAGCCTCGCCTCCTTATTTCTTTCATCATCACTAGGTAATTCAGCCGATCAATCCTTTGTTTTCTCCTTCTCTACGTTATTCTTCAATTCGATTTCATATGTCTTTTTTTGGCTTTGTCTTTTCATATGTTTATTAATCAAGGGATGTGCTTTGCTTTTTCTTCTTCATTGAGAACGATTAAACGGAAACGGAGATAATATATGAAGAATTCTCTGAGAAGTTTCGCACATTGATGAATCAAATTCGTCGCTGGTGGAGGATTTTGATCCTTTCGTTGCTATTGTTATCCGTATTCGCTCCCATTGTTTTCGTTTCGAATCGGCTCAAGAGCATCACTTCCGTTGGTGAGCTTCTTCTCGTTCTTCTTTTTCGGTTTTCTTCGATTCGCTATCTCTCGTCGTCTCACCTATGTTAGATTGATTAGTGTTAGTGAGACCCTCAAGATCCATGCTTTAACGTCTTTTAGTTTGGATTTTCTGCTGGAAATTTCGATACCCATTTTGGGAATTCGAAATTGTTACAATAAAACCAATCCGAACAATAACAAGTAACTGATAACAGTAAACAAGCGTTCATAAAACGTCGATTACAAACTCATGAAGAGATTCTCATACAGAAGAGCTCAACATTGAAAATCTGGAAAACCCAGAGAACAAGAACAAAACGATGAACAATAATTTTCTTCTTGATTGATTCCCAAATCTAAACTCTCCTCTTTCTTTTATTCTTCTTCTTCGTGGGTTTACTTCAATGAAGCCCAATACCAATTCTTCGTAGCCCAACCGAGGCGGCCCAATTAACTGTAACACATCTTCCCCGCTTGGAAGACCTTGACCTCAAGGTCTAAAGTTCGAAAACGCTTCAAGGAGGCAAAGAGAGAACTGCAAAACTTCAATACCAAGGCCACATGACCAAAGCTCAGCCACGAATTAATCCCAGAAAACTCGCCATCCCTTAACTCCCGCAAAGTACAAGGAATCCCGAACTTGTATCTCCAACGGTGCCAAATTGAAGAGGAATCAGCTCCAACGCCATACAAAACAGCATAACTCCACAATGTTATCCTCAATATTGCAGGTCTCGTGGTAGAAGGAAAACACAACAACGTAAACAACGCAAATCTCGTACTATATTTGAACTTCCAAGACTTAGAGCCTTTGCGCTTCTTTCTCTTTTGATGTATAACGATCTCAACATTAGCAGCTGATTGCAGAGTTAACCCTTTCCCCAATTCGACATCTAAAACATATGCTTGTTCTTGTTTTGGAGTAATCCAGACATCAACTTCCATAACATAATGCAAATCATCCAAAAAGCTATTGGGGACAGAATTGATAAGCAGCACAGATGGCAATTCCTCTAACCAATTATCTGGTTCCAAAAGAGAGAACGATACCTCATTTGTGAAGGTCTTAACCTGAGAAAACACTTCAGCCTTTGTGTCCTTGGTGGTATGAGATTCTCCTTCGTGGACGAAGCCTGTCACTCTCTCAATTTTTGCTGTTTGGACACATGATTCTTTGGCGTGAAAATGAGCATTAGCACTACGACCTGATTGCAGGGTATAATAAAATTTCATTCCTCCTGGCTCCCATACATGTTTAGCTTGGCTAGAGATGCAAGCTTGTAACTCTGCAGTACCAACCCTCTTGCCACATGACAACGATGAAGAAACAACAGCACTGAAATCATCCAATGAGCAATATTTTGCACACAACCCAGATTGCAAGTCCTCGATAGTATGGTCAGGTTCCAAATTCAAGTTTGATACTTTGGTTTTGAATGCTTTAATCTGATGAAGCACTTCAGTCTTTGCTTCAATCTCTGTACAAGATGCATCTGCGTGAATCAATTCTGCCACTCCCACATCTTCCACAGACTCTTTAGTATCCTCTTCATTTGTCATCCACAGAGCACTAGGTGCATCAATAACAGTATCCACCAACTCATTTTCGGCCAACGGTTGATCGTGATTATCACTTGGCTCCCATACACGAGTAGCCGTATGTGAGAATGAGAGCTCAACATCCTTTGCTGATGTGATCATTGGTGAAACCTCTTGACATTTCTCCTTACTTGTTACTATTAAAGGAATTGTGTCAAACACTTGGTGTCCCCTGATCTTGCCATGAACACTTGTTGATCGTTGAGGTAAGGTCTCCACTTCTTTGACATATAAATCAGTTTTATTAACAGGCAACTCCTCAGGAATGGAATCTGGAACCTGCAAAACTGAGTATTTCAATGGAACAAGACGACTGGTTTTGATTGCTGTAGAAGAGCGCTTCAACGATGGAGCTTCTATTTTCTCCGGAATAGGTTGATTCGTGGAAATCGGACTGCTTCTTCCTCCATCGGGCTCAGAGTGATGCGACGAAGGTAACTCCAAGTGCGATCGAAACGGCAACGTAACACTGAGTGAACGATCGAGACTCGTAGAAGCTTGATTCGGTGAAGGAGTCAAGCCACGAGTTTCCATCACCGCCGAGAGAGCTTGCTTCACTTGAGTTAGTTGATCCCTCAGCGTCGCCATCTGACGCGCGATCTCGTCCCCCAATCTCTCCGCCATTTTTTGTGCCGGGTCCATGACCATCGCTTCTTCCTCATTCAACAGCCACTGTGCTCTTGTTTGCGCCATAGTTTCCGAGAAAAGTTATGGCTCTGATACCTTTGTTACAATAAAACCAATCCGAACAATAACAAGTAACTGATAACTGTAAACAAGCGTTCATAAAACGCCGATTACAAACTCATGAAGAGATTCTCATAGAGAAGAGCTCAACATTGAAAATCTGGAAAACCCAGAGAACAAGAACAAAACGATGAACAATAATTTTCTTCTTGATTGATTCCCAAATCTAAACTCTCCTCTTTCTTTTATTCTTCTTCTTCGTGGGTTTACTTCAATGAAGCCCAATACCAATTCTTCGTAGCCCAACCGAGGCGGCCCAATTAACTGTAACAGAAATTGAGTGTGTCTTGTTTCTGTGAATCAGCCGCAGATTAGACAAGAGTGGGTTACATAGGAGCTCATGGTGTGGCAGCTCTTCACAAGTACAAATACAGTGGAGTGGATCACTCTTATCTTGCCAAATACGTGCTTCAACCTTTTTGGACTCGTTTTGTCAAAGTCTTCCCTCTATGGATGTCGTAAGTGTCTCTCTTTTTATACTGTTTCATTTGGGTATATTAAAAAGCCTTGCTTTTGGGTTTTAGTTTTACTTGATGAGGTTTAATGAGAAATCTGACTTTTGTGTTTTACTCTGCTTGTCTGTTCTTGTGGTATTGTCTCTGTTACTGCCTTTGGACCATATCCAGACCAAACATGGTATATAAGTGATTCTTGTCTCTCCGTTTTTGCTTTATGTGGCATCGTCATTACTTTTGAGTTAAAAACTTCTGGTTTTGTGTTCTTATTGCTTTGCAGATAACGCTTATGGGGTTCATGTTTCTAGTTACATCTTCCCTGCTAGGATACGTGAGTCATGTGATTCATTTATGTCTTGTTCTTTTGTCTCTTGAAGCGTTTGGTCTTTTTTTCTTCTTGTTGCTGAATATGTCCGCTTGCTGAGATTGGGTTTGATTTTAAAGACACATTTCTTTACATGTCTCAGATATATTCACCTCAGTTGGATTCTCCTCCTCCACGATGGGTTCACTTCGCACATGGCTTGCTTTTATTCTTGTATCAGGTCTGTGTCTCCCTCTCTTTCTTCAAAAGTTTTTGACTTTCATTTCTATCTGCTTGTGAATCTTTTTACTCTTTTTTTCCTGAAACCTTTTGAGCTTCTTTTAGACATTCGATGCGGTTGATGGCAAGCAAGCTTTTGGTGTCTTATCTGGTGATACCATGGGTTTCAGGAAACAATCACAAAACCAAGGAAGAGCAAGCAGTAGTTTATATCATGTATTGTAATAAAAAAAAAAATTAAGAATTCCATTAGAGATTTTTCCTATAATTGATACAAAACCAACAATTCTTAACTAAGTTTCTTAATTGACAAAATAGTGATTAAGAAACTTATTTAAGTTTCTCCCATAAGGATGCTCTTACATGCTATATACTCGATCGGCTTCTTCTTCTTACTCTTACACACAATATACGATAAGATACGAACTGCTTTGAACATAAAATTACAAAACAAAACACTTTAGAAACAAATATTTATGGGAAGCAAATTCTAAATTACCGAACATTTACAGAATCAAAATCTGTTCTGGTGCTCAACCACCATTCAGAATTCTGATTTGGTGTTGTTTTAAATTGTTTTATTATTTTTTTCTTTTATTAATAAAAAGTAAATGAAAATACACTTCTATCCTCCTTAGTTTCTAATATTTACAATTAAACCTATCTCATCCAATTCAAATAAACCAAAATAAAACTAATCAACATAAAACCGACTTTAACCAACAAAATCGATTCAAGTATTAGTACAACTCGAAATATTAGTACAACTCGAAATATTAGTATTACTCGTAAAAGTATTAGATTTCTTTTCTAATTGTATCGGTTTTACTTATCAAGTTTTATTAGGAATACTAGTATTATTCATAAAACGGAACAAGTAGAACATCTAAAATTCCTACGAGTAGTACTAGTTGAACATGGGTTTATTGAATTTGAGATTTATACTAGTTGTACTTGTTAGATGGATGTACGAGTAATACTAGTTGTTTGGGATTATTGAAATTGATTTGGTACTAATCACTTGTTTTTTTTTTAATAAATAGAGAAATTATCTTCATAATCTAATAACAAATTCTGATTCTCTTGAATTTGAGATTGTTTAGGAGATAATAGGATTAGAACAAGTAGGAATTAGATGAGTCGTAGTTGTTCTAGTTTTCTCGATTTTATTAGGACAACTAGACATACTAGTATTAGTCGTAGAAACGTAACAAGTAGAACTACTAGTATTACAACTATTTCTATTTGGTCTAATTGTACTTATGTAATAGTAATACTAGTAATTGTTGAACAAGTAGGACAACTATTTCGGACTTTTGCTTGTTTCAATATTACTAGTACATATGATAGCATTTTTAAAATGCTATGATCAGAAATGACTATGTAGAAACCAAAATTTGGTTCGCGAGCCTAAAATTTCGTAAAAGCGGCAAGATTTTACAACTATAACAACCAAGAGTCCCACTATTCCTATTTTCTCTAGTTGTAATAATTTAGTAGTAAAACTAGTAATATTGGTACTACTAGGATAACTACTTCGTATTTGTGCTAGTTGTTCTAATACTACTCGTAGTACTAATAAAATCAGTACAACTAGAACTCTAGTTTTCCTAGTAGTTATTGTTAGAGTAGTAATAGTAGTACAACTACTCGTATTGAAGCAGAAGAGAAGAGGTGGTTTGAAGAACATCCGCAATTAAGGTGTATCATGGTTTTTATGTTATGATGTACTAAAACGCATGAAATAAATCTCAAAAGAATAAAGCTTCAACTCTGTATTTCATCTTTCGCAATCTTAATAAATTCTGACATGGGACAATCTGTTTTTAGAGCATTGGATATTATGTGAGATCTGCTAACGGCGTATCCCTCCTGAAAGAATTCAGAAAGAACACACAGAGCAATCCAGATTATTATATGTTTGCATTTATTTCTTCAAAGATCAAAGTGAGAATACAAATACTACTTTACCTTAACAAGCGCACTCATCATCTTGGTATAACTAGAATAACTACTTCATATTTGTGCTAGTTGTTCTAATACTACTCGTACTACTAGTAAAATCAGTACAACTAGAACTCTAGTTGTCCTAGTAGTTATTGTTAGAGTAGTAATAGTAGTACAAGTACTCGTATTGAATAATTTCTAATATTTTTTATTATTTTCAGGTTGTTGAGCCAATACGACCTGAAGATTTATATTTTCGACCTACAAAAATAAAAAACCACGTGCCTCGACATTTCAGCCGCATGCGCCGCCTTTTCATGTTTCGGGTTGTCCTAATTTCGAGTTGTACCATTTTTGTTGGAGTTGTACTTTTTGAATTTTCTAGTTTTAATCAGTTGTACCACACTTTAAATTAAATTTTTCAGTTGTACTTTAACAAATTAGTATAAAAACTACATTTAACACAATCCCTGACCAAAAAACTTTGCGAAAACACATTTTTATTCAGTGGTCATGTTAGTGTGGTGAAGTTTTAAAAACAAACCTTATAAGTATAATCAGTACAACTAGAACTCTAGTTGTCCTAGTAGTTATTGTTAGAGTAGTTTTAATCAGTTGTACCACACTTTAATTTTATATTTTCAGTAGTTCTTATAATATTTCGTATGTAAACTACATTTTACATAATCTCAGACCATAAATTTTTTAAAAAGACTTTAAAAAAAAATCATGTTAGTATGGTGAAGTTTTATAAAGAAACCTTAAAAATATAAGGCATTTCATGCAAACATATGATGTTCATGAAACCAATTCTAAAAATTCAACTTCTGTTATCTATTTGGGGTAAATTTCATATGTTTTAATGTCATATTTTGTATGGAAACATGTTTATAAATGTAATTTTAATCATTTAACGCATCTTTATTTTTTCAAATGGTACAACTAGAACTATTACAACAACTACACAAGTATATATATTGGTACAACTCGAGGTAATAAATACATTAGATGTTCAGGTTGTACTACTATTACTACTTGGCCGAGTACTATGACTTGTACCACTCGAGTCACGTGCGCCGACTTTCGAGTCACGTGCGCCGAATTTTGCGACACAAGCGCCACTTTTTCCTCTCCTAGTAGTACTAGTTTACGAGTTGTACTGGTTTGTGAAGAGTTGTACTTTGGCCATTTTTTAGTTTTATTGAGTTGTACCCAAATTTAAATATAATTTTCGAGTTGTACTTTAAGCAATTACTATATAAACAACATTTAACATCATCTCAGACCATAAATTTTTAAAAAGACTATTTTACACAGTAGCCGACTTAGTTTAGCAAGGTTTTCAAAAAAACCTTAGAAGTATAAGTCAATTCATGAAAACATAAGATGATCATGTAAAAAATTCAAAAAATTCATATTTTGTTATCTAGTTTATGAAAAGTTAAATGTTTTAAAGGAACTTTTTGTATGGAAAAATATGCACACATGTAATTGAAATCATTTTATGAAACTTCATAATTTTAAAATCGTACAACTAGAACTATTGGTACAAGATGTCAAATATAAATGCATTTAAAAATAGCCACGTGCGCCGACTTTTCAGTAACGTGCGCCAACTTTTACCACGCCGACTTTTGAGTAACGTAATATTAATCATTTAACGAGTTATACCAGTTTTCTAGTTGTATTTTTTTGTAAAGAGTTGTACTTTGTGCATTTTTTAGTTTTAGTTAGTTGTACCATACTTTAAATTCAATTTTTTAGTTGTACTTAAAACAATTAGTATATAAACTACATTTAACATAATCTCAGACCATAAAATTTGTAAAAATATTATTTTACTCAGTGGTCATGTTAGTGTGGTGAAATTTTATAAACAAACCTTAAAAGTATAAGGCATTTCATGTAAGCATATGATGATCATGAAACCATTTCCAAAAATTCAACTTTTGTTATTTTTTTATGTAAAAGTCAGATGTTTTAATGCCCTATTTAGTATGGAAAAATGTTTAAAAATGTAATTTAAATCATTTTGGTAACTTCATAATTTCAAAATCGAACAACTAATAATAGTGGTACCAGTAGACAAAATAAGTGAATTTAAAACTGAATTTTGACATAAATTTTGTAAGATATATATGTTATTTTCTATATAGTAGAAAATATTAATATATTATTAAGAAAAGGAAAAACACTAAACAATTTGTATTAAAATTTTATCTAATTTTCATTTGTATGGATTGATTAAAACCAAAATTCAAAAAAGTGAACAAACCGGTTATTAGCAACTTTTCCAACTCGAATCTCAGTTAGACATTTTATCGAACACCATACTTGCAATATGAGCTTCATACTGTATAAGCCAAAGGCATAAAAAGTTTCATCCACTTCCGATTTTCCTAAAAGCAATTTAACGACGTTTGTTGTTGTTGTTGTGCCTCTTGCTCTTCTTCTTTCTACTGCTTCTGTCTTCATCAGAATCTGAGTCTGAATCAGATGACTCCTCAGATGAAGAAGAGGAGTATCTTTTCCTCCGCCTTTCCTTGCTCTGCTTTTGCTTCTTCTTGCTCTTCCTCTTATTCCTTCTCCTCCTCGTTAATCATCATATTTTTTTAATCAAACTACTGTACAACCAAATTCAAACTCCATGGAAGTTAACATTTCGGATCCTTGATTCAATTATCAGCTGAAATCAACACAATAACTCAGCAAGCAGGCACGAATCAAAGAGTTTACCCGGTTCACTGAGCAGGCGTTGAGTTTCCTATCAGATTACAATGAAAATAAGAATTAGAGATCAATTTAAGACAAGATCGAACGGCGTTAACAAAACTCGGTTTCCCGCTCAGCCCCAGCTAACGCTTGCTTCATCAGATTCCATATCAAAAAAAAAAGAGACAAATGAGAGGATGAGTAAGATTGAATCGGGAGATGATTTGGCGTTTGCTGTCAGAACGAGGAAGAATAACGAGAGAGAGAGGAATGAGAGCTGGGTCGATCAGAGAATTCAATTCAATTCAATTTGGAGGATTGGTTTGGTTGATTTCATTAAGGGCATAAGAGGATTTTCCATCCCATGAACACCATGGTGATTAAACTAACACCTTAGTGATTTCTTTCCCCTTCATTAACACCATAAGAGAATTTGATTCACATTTACATGTCCAATGAGTTTATTTGGCGGCTGCGTCTGGTGGTGCTTTTGGTGGCTAGGCTTGATCGACGAACATACTGGTGCCACGAATTCGATATTAGTCTATCCTCCTCTGTTTCCTCTCCTCTCTTATGTCCTCAATGTGGCCTCGATTTCTTCTAACGCATGGATGACGAATCTTCTTCCGCTCTATTTGACGTTACCATCGGAGATTTCGAAGAAGGTGATGGAAAACAGGATGATGATGATGATGATGACAAGGACGAGGATTGGTGTTTGTTTGATCCAACGGTTAATTCTGGTGATAATTTCCTCCTCAATAGCCCTTACCTCAACCGTCTTATCCGCCATCTCGGCTCCGAGAATTTCAGATCTTCTTCTTCCTCATCTTCTTCTGATTCTTGGTTACTGAAATCTTCCGATATCCATTCGATTCCTACTATCCAGATCTCGTCCTCCATGCTCTCTTCGACCGCTCCAGATTCCAAATAAAATATATTTAGGGGGGTTTAGTGGGGGACTGATTTTTAAAGATTTGAAGACTTTGAAGATTCTATTGTTATTGGTTAAGTGATTTTTGAACTCTTGAAAAATCTTGTGTTATTGGTATGATGATTTCATAATTCTTGTTAAATCCTTTGTTATTCAAAAAGTTGAATATATTTTGATTTTACAATTCTACTAAACTCTAGTGTTATTGGAACAATGATTCTTTACATTTTTACTCATCAGTCATGACTTTCAAAATATTAGAGTTTCCCATTATATTTTCAAAGTTTGCATAAGAAAATTAATAAAATAAAAACAAAGTGAGATTAAAAGCATAACAACACACACGTAAGCATCTATCAAAACTTTTTGCACTTGTTTGTCATAACAGTTTTTGCATTTTTCAGTTTCTTTTATAGACTTTAAACACAATCAAATTTTACCAAGAAAATGAATGAACCCAAATTTATCATGTCAATAAAAATAAAGTAAAACCAGTTATATATGAAAAAGGTTGTACTATGACAATATAACACATCATACGAAAAAATGATGGTACCCAGATTACAATATGAGAATTTGGAACCCAGATTACAATATGAGAACCCAGATTAGCAAATAATGGAACCCAGATTACAATAAAAGATAAAAAAAAACGTTATTATACAATTACTTTACATAAATAGCAGTAAGAGAATTTAAATATGAGCCTGTGAAAATCCACAACAATCCATGAAAAATATATAGAGAAGCAATAAATATGGGAAAAATGCCAAAAAAACCCTGAACTTTTTCAATCTGGCCAAAAAAAACCTGGACTTTGCTGTTGGCCAAAAAATACCCAAACTTTACGTTGACTTTCCAAAAAATACCCAAACTTTGGGTTGACCTGGCCAAAAAAACACACCGATAACAATCCGTTTAAAATACCGTTAAAATGTTAAACGACGTCGTTTTGATAAATTGGAGAAAATGCAAAACTTGCTATAGAGGGGGTTCGAACCCAGGTCCGCATGCAATATGTAAGGGGTACGCAACCATTTTGGCAATAGCATTTAATTGGTATATGCTCTTCTTAAATGTTACTTAACCAATCCAATTCTAGTTTTATCAAAATAAAAATATGTTATACCTGGGTTCGAACTCGGTGAATTCGAAAAAATCTAAACAATTCGAAAAAATTCATAAAAGTTCAGAAAATACATAAAAATTCATAAAATTTCAAAAAAAATCTGGCCAAAAAAAAATCAAAGAAAATTCAAAAAATTCAGAAAAATTCAAAAAAATCAAACAATTCAATAAAAATTCAAAAAACTCAGAAACATTTTTTAAAAAATAAATTTTTGTAAAAAAACGCAATTGTTTTAGAATTTTTATGAATTTTTATTGAATTTTTTGATTTTTTGAATTTTTCTGAATTTTTTGAATTTTCTTTGAATTTTTTGATTTTTTGATTTTTTTTTGGATTTTTTTGAATTTTCTGAACTTTTATGAAATTTTCTGAATTTTTTGAATTTTCTTTGATTTTTTTCGAATTGTTTAGATTTTTTTCGAATTCACCGAGTTCGAACCCAAGGTATAATATATTTTTATTTTAATAAAACTCGAATTGGATTGGTTAAGTAAAATTTAAGAAGAGCATATACCAATTAAATGTTATTGCCAAAATGGTTGCGTACCCCTTATATATTGCATGCGAACCTGGGTTCGAACCCCCTCTATAGCATGTTTTGCATTTTCTCCAATTTATCAAAACGACGTCGTTTAACACTTTAACGGTATTTTAAACGGATTGTTAACGGTGTGTTTTTTTGGCCAGGTCAACCCAAAATTTGGGTATTTTTTGGAAAGTCAACGTAAAGTTTGGGTATTTTTTGGCCAACAGCAAAGTCCAGGTTTTTTTTGGCCAGATTGAAAAAGTTCAGGGTTTTTTTGGCATTTTTCCCCAATAAATATGGATGCACATATTGTTATAATCTATGAAAATCTTTGTAAATTTTTAAAATCTGTTAACTTTTCAAATTCACAAAATCTACATAAATCAATCTCCCAATAAACCCCCCTTATATTTTAGTTTTTGATAGTCTAATCAGAGAAACAATCAATGGAGAGTGGAGGTCGGTTTTTTTTTAAATGATCACGAGTTAGGAAAGAGAAGACCAAATGGCTGGTTAATGGAGCTGGAGAGACAATAATTTGAGGACGGATAGTTGAGGTTTTTTTTTTCGATCACCAGTTCAGACGGAAGCCAGAAGACGAAAGGAGCGGAAGCAGAGTTGAGGAGCGACCCGTGAATTTGTTTATTTTTTTAACAAAAGACACGTGTCGGCGTCTTAAACGATGACGTGGCACAAGGATGGAGAGAGTTGGCCCTCTTTTAGATATAAAATTTATTTCTAAACTTTTTTTATTTTAAACATTTCTCTCGAGACATTAAGAAAGCTAAAAAGTCTATCCCAGAAATCATTTAGAAAAATCCCAGAAATCATTTAGAAAATGAAGACAATGGACTGTAACCAATCTCAGCTTCTGAATCAGTCTAACGACTAACGTTGAACTATGTTGTTAATTAGTTCGTTTATCTTAACATGACATAACACTAACAAGCGACCTTCGGTAGAATAATAATAGTATAAGCTCTTGAACCCATGACAAAATCCAAGTCTTGTAGAATGACACTAATAAATTAACAAAGATATTTAAGGCTTCTTCCACGCATTATGTCATCAAGATTCTTATACCAGCTGGTTACTGACTTGAGGATGGATATAAACTTGGAGAAGTTGTAAAGTCGTCGAAACTACAGACTTTTTTTTTCCCTTTTCTGGTCAAATTTTGATGTTCTCTATGATGCGGTTCTTTTGCCCGACATGGATCGCGGTAATGATGATGATAGTATCATTGAAGATGCATGGGTATAGATGTTGCATCGAGGCGGAAAGGAAGGGTTTGATGGAGCTCAAGGCTTATCTTAACAACTCCGAGTCTCAATCTGATTGGCCTAATGACATGAACAGCCACTGTTGCCAATGGGAAACAGTCAACTGTGATCTTACTAGTGGTCGTGTGATCGGCCTCCTCTTGATCTATGCACCCAGAGTTGCTCCCCTAAATCTTTCATTGTTCCATCCCTTTAAAGAATTGCATACTCTAAATTTAAGTTCGATCCGCTGTACGCACTGGTTCGATGATATTCATAGTATGTCATTCATTTTTTTTTTTCTCATCTTTGTCGGTTTATTAGGATATATACTAGGAACTCTTATAAGGAACAAAATTTGTATGCTGTCAATGAATGAAAGACCCACATTATATTTGGACCACCCCTGGATGTTGTTCCCCAATTATCCACGCTTCGCTTGGTCTTTACAAAGGAAACTGAACTAGGTCCCTCACCAGCTATGGCTATTCTCCATGCCGATGCTGGCCCGTATCACCCAAAGAAGAAAAAAACTTAGATGTACTTAATTTATCCATTCTTTGAACTAAACATCATTGGGTTTTTTATTTGCAGGCTATCAGGAGACTAAAAAATCTTGAGATCCTGGAATTTAGTTCGAGCATGGTCAATAGCAGTATATTACCTTTTCTGAATGCTGCATCATCACTTAAGACTTTGGTTCTTAATGGAAACTCAATAGAAGGTACATTTCCGATGAAAGGTATGTTCAATTTTCTCTTGGCCTTTAGTATGGCTGTAAACCTACATCTTTGCCAAACCATCCTATCATGTGATAGCCTGATGGGTTAAGAGATTTTTTGTTTTCTCCCGGTTAAGGTTTATAATCCAAGTATGAGTTCTTTTGAAATATAAGACATTTTCACTATGATCTAAAATAACGTAGAACTAGTACATAACCCGCATTTGCATGGGGTAAAATCCGAAAAGTCAATATATTATGAAATATATTGTATTTTTTTTAATAATTAAGATTTTTAAAATTGGATGGTGTTATATTTTAATTTCTGAATGTTTAGGGATAATTTTATGAATTGTGTTTCTATGTGGGCAATTCTCAAAAATACCACACTTTCATGTTTTTGTGACAAAAATACCACACCAAGGTGAAAAATGACAAAAATGACATTTTTTTTAAAGAAAAAAAGATTATTATACATTTATTTTCATATGTTTCTTCACAATCCCTTAAACATAAACCCTAAAACCCAAAATTTAAACCCTAATTAATGACTTTTGAACCCAAATTTATTAATTTAATTATCTTTAAACAATTAAATAAATGTTATTTTGTCATTTTTACCTTGGTGTAGTATTTTTGTCACAAAAACATGAAAGTGTGGTATTTGAGGGTATTTCTCATTCTGGGTTATAAAAAAAAGTTATTTAACGTTGTATTGTATTTTAAGTTATCAATTTTCAGTTCCTTTATTATTTTATTCTATTTAGGTTGAAAATTTCTAATGTATAATTGAAAATTTACAGAAAATTTTATTATATGAATAAATAAAAAAAGAGTAACCATGAAAATAAATGATCATATCATAATGAGTAAGAAAAATATGTATATTTGAAAACAAACTTTTTTTATGAGCATTTATTTTGATTATAATGTTAAAAGAGATGGGCAATTCTCAAAAATACCACACTTTTATGTTTTTGTGACAAAAATATCACACCAAGGTGAAAATGACAAAAATGACATTTTTTTAAGAGAAAAAAGACTATTATATATTTATTTCTATATGTTTCTTCCCAATCTCTTAAACCTAAACCCTAAAACCCAAAATTTAAACCCTAATTAATGACTTTTGAACCCAAATTTATTAATTTAATTATCTTTAAACCATTAAATAAATGTTATTTTTGTCATTTTCACGTGGTATTTTTGTCACAAAAACATGAAAGTGTGGTATTTGAGGGTATTTCTCAAAAGGGATTAGCTTTTTAAACAGAAAATCTGTTTATATCTTCTAAATATTCAATATAAGATATTATTAATAAATATAAAATATTACGCAGATTTCATTAATTTTTTTTAATTCAAACCAACTATTTTATCTCAAACTAAATTTGTTGCCAAACAACTTTGAATGCATATCAAGTAATTGAGAGCATTTTTTATCATCTTTTAAAAGTGACTTCTCAATTAATATTATAGAGATTATTATAATTTCCAGTACAAGTAAGAGTTGAAAAAATCATTCTAAATACTATAATAACTTAACTACTGGAATATATTTTTAACTTTTAATTTCTTAAGATTTTTTTACAATTTCTGATATTTTTTATATTTAATAACATATTTATATATTGAAACTTTTATATGTGTTTACAGTTTTTTTCTACCATAGATGTATCATATAATATATTTTAACCTATTAGCGAGCACATTTTTAGTTTGTTTTCATTTTTTTAAATTCATTTTACAGTGGTCTAAAACTTTGCATGTTTGATAATTAACCCTGAAATAAAAATCATTTCTTAAAAAACATCCGTCCATCATATTATCAAATAACGTAAATATTGAATAATTTATAATATTTAAAATATATTGTATTAAAAGTATTTTTATCTAATTCTAAATTTAAAATAAAGT
Organism: Isatis tinctoria; assembly: GCA_010577795.1. Classification (NCBI taxonomy): domain Eukaryota; kingdom Viridiplantae; phylum Streptophyta; class Magnoliopsida; order Brassicales; family Brassicaceae; genus Isatis; species Isatis tinctoria. The sequence continues at coordinate 30,332,137 of CM021250.1, forward strand.
GTGTACAAAGTTATTTTAGTTACATTTACCACTTGATTTAATAATTTAACTATACTTATGAAAAATATATCTATTATAGGATTTCCATTTTTTTGTTTTATAGATGAAAATTTAATTCAATGATTTATTTTAATACTTTCACAATTAATAATATTTTTTTTGAAGAAAATGAAAAATATGAAAATATATTTATTTTAGATTATGCTATAATCTCGACCCGTTCAATTGCAACAAATATTAATCCCAAACTCTTGGCTATATAATCGAATAATATAAATATTGAATAATTTTCAATATTTATTTTTTATTAAATTGAAAATATATCAATCTAGTACATAATTTTATTAGTTTCTATTAAAGTAAAATTTTCATTTTTAAATTAAAAATAATTACTATTAATTTGATTTTTAGTTTTATAATATTTATTTTGATAAATATATATATATATATCTAATCAAATTTTTTTGTTTAAGATTTTCTTTCATAAAATCTAAAATCGAATATTTTAAAGGAAAATTGTTAGAAATACCATTTTTCTTGTACACTTTTTTAGAAATACACTCTCTTTCATTCCTTATAAAAATACACTAATTTATTTAGGATAAAATGACCATGTTATCCTTCATTAATTAACAACGTAGATTCATTTTATACTTCTTCTCCTCTTCCTCTCCTCCGCTTGATACATTTCTAATATGGAGTTTCATTTCCCTGAGAAACAACGAATCTAATCTAGTCAGTTCATTGCTCCATCAAATCAATCTAACCAATAATCTGTGCTTTCTCTCTGGGATCCAATTTCACATTTTTTTTTAACATCCGATTCATAGGTATTCTTCGTTCTCTTGTGAAGTTACAATCGATTAGGTCCAGGTTTGATTTTATTGTTTCGTTTCACATATTCAATTTCTCAGCTGCTGATTTTTATTTTATGTGTGATGTTGCTTTGTTCAATTGTTTAGAGGTTCGGTATCGCTGGATTCATATGTGAGTAATCTCTGACTCTCTGTAGTTAATAGGTTTAGATGTTCGTCCTCCCTCAGCCGCACCAGCTTATAATGCATTTTTTTATTACTCTCATTTCCTTCTTCTCCCCCACGCATGAACCAATTTATGTTGTTGGCTTCATGTCCTAGGGATGTTGCATTCTAATATGATACTAAAAACTTATTGAACTTTTAATTAATTTTCAAAAACATCTTTTTACATCTCTACTATGCCACTATATTTAATCAAAATTTTAAATGTTTAAATTGTTATCAAAAATTTTAAATTAGTTATACATACTTTTAGTAAAATTTTAGGAACCCCTTCTTAAAAATGAGTAAATTCTACTTGTATATTGATTAAAAAACAATTTGAAAAAATATTTATATTTCGAAATTCTTTTTCCTATTTATCTATTTTTATTTTCTGAATTTTAATTTAAAATTAGTTAAGTTTGTCATTTGTTATGACAATTCTCAAAAATAGCACGCTTTTATGTTTTTATTACAAAATAACACAACACTGTGAAAATGACAAAAATAATATTCATTAAATAGAAAAAGACTATTATACCCTTGTTTATCATTCGTTATTTCTCAATCTTGTAATCCTAAATTTCCAAAATCTAAACCTAATTAACGATTTGTAAACTCAAAATCATTAGTATAATAAATTTAAAAAATAAAAAATAGAAAAAAATAATTATTCTAATTTAATTTTGTTCGGTTCAATGGTATAATAATTTTTTTCCCTCTTTGAATGTTATTTTTGTTCTATTTTGCAGACTTGAAAGATTTGAGAAACATAATAACATTCAAAGAGGGAAAAAAATTAACAACGTAGAGGCAAGTCCATAAAGCGACAAGTGCGGCCCCGGAAATTGACCGTGTCCTAGAGGAAACGCAAAAGATCCCGTTCACTTCGAGGATCACTAGCGTCAGACTCTCTGACTCGGGAAAAATCCGAATTCCCTTCTACGACGGGACAACTGATCCAAAGGCCCACATGACAGCCTTTCACATCGCTATGGGGCGGGCCAGATTAAAACCCGAAGAAAGAGACGCCGGATTTTGCCTCCTCTTCGTGGAGCATCTGAAAGGATCAGCCCTGTCATGGTTCTCGAGGCTAGAAAGAGACTCAATTGACGGTTTCGACCGATTGTCGGCAGCCTTCCTGAAGCATTACTCACTGTTCATAAGACAGTCGACATCCGACGAGGACCTCTACTCACTGTCGCAGGGGGCCGAAGAAAGCCTTCGGGATTTCATCGAAAGATTTAAGATGATTCTCTCGAAAATTAACGGCATAAGCAACAGTGCCGTGATCAACGCCCTGAAGAAGTCCTTGCTGAAGACTTCAAACTTCTGAAAGGAGATTACCGTAAACCCACCGGTAACCATTCAAGATGCTCTCCACCGTGCTTCTAACTTCGTCATCTACGAGGAAGAAATGAGGGTCCCAGCCGGAAAGCACCAATCATCGAAATTGGTCGCCAAAGGCACGGTGCAACCTTCTAACTTTCCAAACGAGAGAAGAAGTAGGCGAAACAGCCGAGATGAAGAACCAACCCAGGCGGAGCGCATAACTACCAAATAAACACGGAGAGACCGTACGACGAGCGCAACCGAGGACCGTGGAATACGTGGACTCGACCAGGATTCGACGAGAGCGCCTTCTCTACCTTCCACAAGACGAAAGGCCATTCGACCGAAAACTGTAGGACCGTCAGAAGAAGGCTCGCGGCAAAGCTATTAGCCGGGGAGCTCGGAAACGGAGTAACCCTCGAGAGTCTCGGAGCTATCGAAGAAGGCGTTGGCTCCCCGGACGGACGACCTAACCGGGAACGTCCCGAAAGGCCCGACGAAGATACCCCCAAACGGGGAAGGAGACCGAACGGAGACGACTCTGCCGCCAACCGCAGGAGGATCCACATGATCATCGAGGTTCTCAGTATTGCCGAGACACAGTGGCCTCGATAAAGGCGTTCCTGAGAAGAGGAGACAAGGAGTCAAACCCGCGGGAACCGATCACCGAAAATGATGATCAGATCGCCTTTCACGAAAAAGATGCTGAAGGCCTCGAGATCCATTGGTGGTAGAGTTAGACATCAACGACCACGACGTCTCCCGAGTCTTGATCGACACCGGAAGTTCGGTGGACGTCATTTTTCGAGAGACACTTCAAAGGATGAAGGTGGATCCGTCAATGATAAAACCCAATCCGAGGTCACTGACCGGATTCTCTGGCGAAGTCACAATGACGGATGGAACAATCCAGCTCCCGGTTCGTGCCGATGGAATCACGAAAATCGTCAACTTCGCGGTGGCAAACCACCCCGTGATTTATAATGTGATCATGGGAACTCCTTGGATCAATTCCATGCGAGCTATCCCATCGACTTACCATCTCTGCCTGAATTTCCCGACACCTGACGGAATCAAGACCGTTTGGGGAAATCAGAAGGAGGCTCGGATCTGTTTTCTGGCAGAGCACAAGCTCCGGAATCCGACCATCCCACAGAGAGAGAACCCGAAGAGGAAGAATGAAGACGAAGTCCATGAACTGGGGAAGAAAGTAAGCAGAACCGAACAGTTCGAGAAAATGGAGGTTCCGTCCACGGAAACAAACCAAGAAGAGACGAAAACTGCCGAAAAGACCTCAGAAACCGTCAAAGCTACAACCGACGGTTCCATGACTAAGACTTAACCGTCTTCCTACCACAACAAAAAAAAAAAGAAACTACGGGTGACTTGATCCCTTTTCACGAAGGGTACGTAGGCAGCTCGCTTAAAAAACGAGTTCAGTTGCCCCTCTCCTTAAAAAAGGGGGGGGGGAGTGGGTCCGTATATACATACTCCCAAATTTTCGTGAACAAATCAAGGAGATGGACATTGGGACTTAGCATCTCAAAACACATCCAAAGCTTGAAAAAGTTTCCCGAAAACACCATTCCAACAAACATCGAGACTTAGCATCTCGAAACTTGATCCGGAAAGCGAATGGATCCAGAAAAACCCGAGGAAAATGAACATTGAGACTTAGTATCTCACAACACATCTTTAACTCGAACTTAAAATCGGATAAAAATCGAGACTTAGCATCTCGTAACTTATCCATAACCACCGACCGATCAAAGATATTTCTCAAATACTTAAGTCTTCTCAAACAAATTCTTCTGTTTCTGGCCACAACAAGACCGTCTTTTTAAACCATGGTTCTCTCAACATCCCGCAGAGGATAAGACTAGCGCGCTATGCAAATTTCCGGATTAACATCCGAAGGGCGTAACCTGCATCCCGCGATCCTGCAGGAAGCGCTCGAGACGATGTTCTAATTAGTTTACTTTCACTAACACTTCGCATAGGCAAATAGTGCGAAGCACAGGACACAAAGTAAACTCTCTAAACCCAGTAAGCGCCTGACATGGAACACTGGTCAAAGACATCTCGAGAACGCAGTATCAAACCGGCTCTGATGCGAGGTCTTAAAAGCGTTCAGTCGAAAGAGGGATTTGAACAAGCTTGGTCCCCTACGACAACAAAAGAGTGCATTAAACCCAAGAATATTCGCAAATATGAACTGGTCTAAAGTTCGAGTGTCCGGAACAACACTCCAACACAATGTCAATCAGCTCCGAAACGGGCCAGCCGCCCGTCCTCCGTAGAGAGACGGGCCAGCCGCCCTTTACTCTACAAAACGGGCCAGCCGCCCGTCCTCCGTAGAGAGACGGGCCAGCCGCCCTTCACTCTACAGAATGGGCCAGCCGCCCTCTTGGAAGAGAGACATATCGGCCGCCCATCTTCTCCTCTATCAAGACTATAAAAGCGAAGCAAGCAGAGAAGTCCATAACAACTAAAGGCAAAAGCAGATAGATAATAAATCTCCATGAAAGGAGATATAAAATATCAAGTTCGGTTGACAAAGCAAATACAATTAGGGCCGAAAGACCCAAACATAGCAGAAACAGAAAATACAAGGCCAAAGCCTAATCATACTCGACGAGAGGAGTGGGAGCTCCGTAGTCCAAAGCCTCAACATCCGGGGACTGGCACGGAGAAAACGGAGAGAATACCAAGTAGCTATCAAGGGCGGTAGCAGCTCGATCGTAGGAGCCAACCCAGCCTCCTCCTTTGAGCTGCTCCAATGAAGCCTCCAGTTTTCCTTCCTCCTCCTCGACCTTGGATTTCCCCGGACTAGATCAAGGTTCGAGCTGACCTCAGTCAAGGCAGTCTCGCCATATTTCGCCTGACGCATTGGCGCAAGAGCAGATTTAGCACCCTCAATTCGGAGACGGTACTTTTCCACCAACTCCCAGCGGCTTTGCTTAAGCGCCAGGTCCATCTTCCGCTCAGCCTCCGCGAGCGCCTTCTTGAGCTCCTTCTGCGATCTCTTCTCCGCATTCCGAAGCTTGACTTCTAGGGCCTTGATCTTCTTGTCTTTCTTCCGGGACTCTTTCTCTGAGGCCTCTAAGGCAACCTGGGGCGCATGAGCTCGAGTGGCGACCTGAATCAAAGAAAAGCAAATATTAGCAAAGACCAAACTGCGTCAAAACAAATCCAAAGGAAAGAAACAATCACCATCCTAAGGCCAGAAGACAGGTCTCTGTAAGCCGTTGAACGATCGAACGGCACAGCAGAGACCGGAGCCAACGTCCCGAAGTAGTCCACGACCTTAAAGGACTCAGTCGGGTCTCCTCCCGCCGCCTTGCGAGCATCGAAAAGGAGACCTGGATCAGACGCCCCGACCATCCGAGCCACTTTGCCCTTCCTCGGACGATCCGGGCTGTTGGAAGCTCCCTTCCCTTTATCCGCCACAGCAGCGCAATCAGAACCCTGAGGAGCAACTATATGTCCCTCAGGCACGCCGTCGCCATGGAAATCCGACCCGGACGATAGAACAAAACCGGACGCCAGGTCGAACTCAGCCGCTTCACCGGACGGTCCATCTTCACCATACTTCTGCTGGCGGTACTTCCAAACACCCTCCATGCCGGGGTATGTCGCCATCGGATCGATAAAGTCAGGACCCTTCGGAGGAGCGCGGCCTTCTAGAATATCTTTCGCGTCCAGAAAGCTTCGCGAAAGATCAGGACACTCCCAATCTATCTTCTTCTTATCAACTTCTTCAAAGATATCTTCGACTCCGGAAACTCTAGGAGCAAAGGGATCACGAACTGAGATAGAAAAAATGAAAAGTTTTGAGAAATGAAGTTATGAAGAATGAAGCAAAGGAGTAAAGACTACTTATAGGAAAAAATTCACAAAATGACGAAACGCTTACGTGGCAAATTCCACTTGGTCCTAACTGAGCCGCCGAAGTCGGAACCAACTGTGAGCGGGCTGCGCTTCACGTAGAAAAACTCGTGCCGGGAAGCTTTGCAGTGTTGTCGAAGCCCGGTGTAGAACCGCTTCACATTCTTCCGAACATTGACCGAGCAGAAGAAATCCGACTTGGAAATCTTCCTCAACGAAAAGAAATTCCGTATAAGATCACGCTCCAACTTGATCCCGCATTCGTCACAACGGACCACGAGTCCCATCAGAATCCTCATAGCGGATGGGGTAAGTTGAGAGATTGCAACCCCATATAACTCGAGAAATTCGAAGATGGCTCCTGGGATCGGGAACCAGAGGAAAGCTTCGTAAAACATCGACTCGTACATGGCGAAATATCCCGCTGGCGCCTTGTTCATCCTATCCCCATCTTTTGGGAGACAGAACTTAATCTTGTCCGAAATCCGGAAGTCGTATTTGAGCTCGGCCAGTGAATCCCGATCGCTCAAAGTGGGTCCATGCTTGAATACCTCGGATATCGATCTGTAACTCGTAGACGGTCCAGGCTTCTTAAACCGCCAAGCAAAAATATCTTCACCCCAATAGGCTTTAGCTTCTCCGGGAGAACGACACTCGGACTTCATGTCCGGATGCACAAAGATAGGCACTTTCGAGTGATCCGATCTAACTTCTTCCCTGGACATGGTCGAGTCGTCACCTGTCTCTGGATAAACACGACGACGTTCGGAAGGGACCAGAGATCGGGACGGCCATTCACGCCATCCGCCGTTGTCCTCAACATGTTGAGGAGGAGTCCAGACGCCACGTGCTATACTCGTCCTCGGCGAGACGCCGTCAATTTCAACTCGAGAAGAAGCAGACGCCCTCTCTAAGGCACCTCCAGAGCCGAGCGCCCATCTTGATACGGCTACTATGCCAGCCGCCCTCTTGGGAGCGTTCTTAGAGCCAGCCGCCCTCTTCGAACCAGATGCCCTACTCGTCGAACTCCCGGCCGCCGGCTCGGGTCTGGTCTCATTCCCAGCCGCCGGGTCGTCTTGGTCCATCAACCGGCGGCTGGGATGAGGCCAGCCGCCGGGTCTTCCTTGATCCACGGCCGGCGGCTGGGATAAGGCCAGCCGCCGGGTCGTCTTGGTCCATCAACCGGCGGCTGGGATAAGGCCAGCCGCCGGGTCTTCCTTGATCCACGGCCGGCGGCTGGGATAAGGCCAGCCTCCGGGTCTTCCTTGATCCATGGCCGGCGGCTGGGATAAGGCTAGCCGCCGGGTCTTCTTGGCCCATCAAACGGCGGCTGGGATAAGGCCAGCCGCCGGATCTTCATGATACACCAACCGGCGGCTGGGATAGGGCCAGCCGCCGGGTCTTCATCATATGCCCACGATCATTTCTCAAGTCAAGACTCATTATCCAAACATCGTCCAGTCGACCGACCATCGAACATAACTATATGCCCGGACCGACCCGAAGATCATCCATTTGCATGTTCTGACTCCAAAAACATCCATAAACATTCCCCGAAAGACCATGACGAACGTCCAGCCGTCTGTGGACCAGTCGCCGAGCACACGAGCCAAAGGAACCGGCGGCTGGCCATCAATACCGAAACCGGCGGCTGGAAGTTCAAACAAAAAACGGGCGGTTCAAATCTCAGAAGTCGTAAAACGCTCGGAACACTGTTCACATGGGAAAAGCCGTTGAAAAAACACTATTCATCCCGAGACAAAGTTAACCGAAAAATCGAATTAAGCTTAAACCGAGATTCGGATTACTACTCACTGGTTTACTATTCACGGGTCACTATTCATCGGCCGGCCGGATTTAGGTCAGAATGCGCGGACGGATCACAGAAGACTCTCAAGCCGGATATCGGGCCCAAAAAGCTTAGGTCGGCGGCTGGGAAGGAAAGACAAGGTCCCACATCGGAAATCTGAAGTCTTAGCCTCCTACGATTGTCAGTATATATATGTACGCTCATGTAAGGGTTAAATCCATCCCAGATCTGAGTATTAGGAGTTTTAGCAATTTAACACTTTTCAGCTTTTGCTAATTTCCCTTGTACTTTCGGAAAATATCAATAAAAATCTCTCTTTTGCATTTTCGGTCCTTTAGTTCTTTATAAATAGAATTTTCGAGCCCCCACTAAATATAAGTTTTGACAGTGTGAGTTTCGGCTCTCACAAATACCTCAAAGCTTCTCTAATCTAGCGGATGTGGAGAGCATTGATCTGTCGTCTAACATGTTGCACGAACCGATACCTCAGAATCTAACCAAGTTAGATTATTTGGTTACATTCAATGTCTCATACAACAACTTGTCAGGCTCCATTCCAATTCAAGGCAAATTTTTAACCTTGAGTGAAACCAATTACACTGGTAATCATCTTCTCTGCGGATCACCCGTAAATAGAAGTTGTGACACCAACGTTCCTCCCGAACCTGATCATCAAGGCCAAGATGATGAAACAGCAATTGATTTGGAGACCTTTTACTGGAGCCTTGCAGCCACCTACGGTGTGACATGGATGGCATTTCTTGTGTTTCTTTGCTTTGATTCACCTTGGCGCCGAGGATGGTTTCGCCTTGTTGATGCTTTTATCAGTTTTTTCAAATGTGTTTGATTTGGTGTATCTAAAAATTTTCATGTCAATTTGGTGTAGTGTTCCCCATGGATTTAAGAAGTCTTTTCCTAATGAATGAACTTGATCTTGATGAATTTTGAAAACACGAAACACTTGTAGTTATTTACATTCATGAAATGGCGTAAACCTCTACCCTTAAAAAAACCAATTAACAGAGCCGCGCTCATTTATTCATTTCCATTCGTTAATTTCTACAAATGTACTAAATTGCTTTGAACACAAATTTCTTTGTACTCATTCTGATCCAACACCAAGTTCAGACTCCATTAATTCACCAGATGCCTCAAGTTCTTCATCTATCGGGAGTGTACGTTTTGAGCCATCCAACGCAACACCAACAACAATATTTTCCTCTAGCGACGAACTGGTACCAGACCCACCACCATCTCGAGCTTTCGCGTCTCCACTGCTCTTCTCTGTCCCTTGTTTTGCTTTTGGTTTCAATGTATGCTCTGTTGTGCCTTCTCCACCAGAAACTTCATCCTTCTTTGCTTTATTCGACCCTCCCACGTCCTCTTTCTTCTTCTCTTCTGACTTTTGTTATAATGGCGGATCCGATGCTGCGGTTGTGGTACCTTTAGTGCCTGTACTGGAGTTGGAATCAAGACCTGCTTTTGGTTTCTCCTTTTTGGCGTTTGAAACCGACACTGATCCGCTGTTTTCTGTTTCAGCCTTGGATTCCGATGGTTCTCCTTCAGAGTCTTTTTCTTCAGTTTTTTGCACTAAGCTAGGCGAGGAGGGCTTTGCGTTATCATCGTTGGTGATTTTGTAGGATGGCTCAATCAGCATGAATCGACGGTTCATAGCTGCTTGGTTGAAAACTATGTCTGAAAATGCTGTGCTGTCAACTTCAGCCTCATTGCGCATTTTTTGAACTGTGCGAATGGGAGTTGCTAGACGTGCTCCGTGATGCAATTGATGAAAGATGGACGTCTAATGAATTGGCTAATTAACTAGTCCAAGCGGAGGCTAGACTTGTCCACGAAGGTATTAAAGTGGCCCATTATGTCCAAGAAGCTGGATCTAAAGCTGGGAAAAGGCATCATGTGAGCCATAAAAGAGCACTACCCAAAATGAATGATTTTGATTAGGCTAATACGAAGAAGGCAAAGAAATATTACAGATGCCACTTTTGTAAAAAGGTTGGACACTTTCATAAAGATTGCCCTAAAAGAATAGAATGGTTTGAAAAGAAAGGTAATCATATGGGTTCCGTAAGTTTTTTGAATCTAATCTTACCCATGTTTCTTCGAAATCTTGGTGGATTGATAGCGGTGCTAATGTACATGTAACTAATTTTGTACATGGATTCCTTATGATCCAGACCATAAAGTCAAGTGAGAACTACTTATTGATGGGAAATCGAGACAAGGCGCCAGTTGAAGCAATTGGCACCTATCGTCTCATTTTATATAGTGGATTTTGTCTTGATTTGTTTCAGACTCTTTATGTTCCATCTATTTCCCGTAATTTAGTCTCTGTAAGCAAACTTGATTTGGCTGGATTTAAGTCTACTCAAGGAGATGGTTGTATTAATATATTTCTGAACTCTAATAGAATTTGTTCTGGAATATTAGTTGACAGTCTTTATATGTTAAAACTAGCTGATCAACCTTATGAAACACATCTCTCCTTGCTTACTGTACGTACACTTAAAAATAAAACATGTACTGATAGTTCATTTTTTCGTGGCATAAGAGATTGGGACACATTTCCCATGAAAGAATCAAAAGATTGGTAAAAGATAGAGTCATTCCGAACCTTGATTTTACCAATATTAAGATGTGTATAGATTGCATTAAGGGTAAGCAAACTAAACACACTAAGAAAGGAGCCACAAGAAGTACACAGCTTCTTGAAATCGTACATACAGATATTTGCGGACCTTTTGACGTTCCAACTTTTGGAGGTGAAAAATATTTCATTACCTTTATCGATGATTATTCACGTTACTGTTATCTCTATCTATTGCATGAAAAATCTCAATCTGTGGATGTTGTACAAATGTATATTACTGAAGTAAAGAGGCAATTAGATAGAAAAGTGAAAATCATTAGTTGGTATTATTGATAACAGAATAAGTAAAGACATAAAAGAGACCATTACAATAACTCCTACTTATGATTATGGTCTACCTATGAAAGTGGTGGATGTAGTAGTACATGGAAGGAATCATGTTGCAAAATAATGTGTGACCGTCATGACTCTCATCGATTACTAGATTAGTTAAGACACTTATGAAAGACCAAGTGAAAATATAACATCATGCCGGCCTTATGATTTCCAATTGAAAACTATACAAGAACTATACTAACGACCAAGTGGGAGAATGTAAAAAAATAATTGTTTCTTACCCATGAATGTGGTCTTATAGTTAGTTGTTTTCTAATGGGATAGTTATATTTTTATGGACATTTGGCAACCAATAAAATTGGTGACTAAGGAGTTAAATTCCTAATGAGTTTAAAGGACAAGTGGTTATGATCCTAAGAGGACAAGTGGCAAGCTATATACCATAGGTCATGACTAAGAAACTAAGGTTAATAACTTGGAGGAAAAGCCAAATGACTTTGAGACCAAGCTAAAGGAACCAATACTAAGACACATGTCCTTCCACTTGTCACTAATGTGTTCATCTCTACTATGATAGATGGTTGAGATTGAATCAATGTAATGATGAATAAGGTCCTCTCCCCACCTATAAATAGATGTTTTGCTCCATCACAATTCATCATAAGAATAAGAACAAACAGCACATAAAGAGAGAGGTTTATAGAAAGGGGAGAGAAACCTTATCTCCTACCTAAAGATCTAAGAGTTTCATTGTCTTTAGTCTACAAACCATTAAAGGAAGCTTCACTTCTAAGGAAAGATCAAAGGAGGCTTCACATCTACAAAATGAATGGAGGTATTTATTTAAACCTCTTTATGATTCTATTATGTGATTAATTTAGATGATCAAGATCTTGGGGTTCATGTTAAAAGAATGATTTAACACAGACCTCCAGCTGTTAGCCACTTCTGGGTAGAGAAACCCAAAAGCTCCATAAACAATGAAGCAGCAGCGACCCACGCAGCAGTGTACACAGCTTTTCCAGCAAAACTTAAACCCATCTGGCATAACAATAAAAGATAAACATACTTCCGAATAAACCACCTTAGCTAAAAGAGATCATCATCTAATCTCAAGTAAAACTTGTGCATCAGCCAACTGAGTTTTTGTATATCTATGTTGAAGGGGTTTATTATTGGTAACCAACTACATTGGTAATCCTCTTCTATGTGGATCAGCCATAAACAAAAGTTGTGATGATAAAAACACTATCGATTTCGATTCTCAAATAAAAGATGACAAAACAACTATTGATAAGGAGATTTTCTATTGGAGCCTCGCAGCTGAAAATATTGCGGATGGTTATGAATGATAAGGAGATGATTAAGAACACTAAGTAATGAAGAACAACTTTGTAACACAAGAAAAGAAAGAACTTGCCATATGAAAGAGAGAAAAGATTGATAGAAACTAAAATTGAGTGTGTGATTTACAAAGAGAGAGAGGCCTTTATTTATAGGCAATGAAATTGATTTCAAATAAGGAGAGAGAGCAACTAATAGATCTATCATCTCAACCATTCATTTCCTTGATTGAATCCTAGCCTTTTATTTCAAATAGCTTGTGGTCCTCTTTTGTGGTCCACACTACTCATGATGTTTTGTGAAATTGGCTCCAATATTCAAACTTGAATTCAAACTTGGATCTCCTTTTCTTCTAGAAGGTCAATCCATTCCATTGACTTTTATTTGGGCTTGAATTACTTAAACCAAGTAATTATCTATCATGGACCATGATCTTGTGATCCAATATCAATATTGATCCAATGTGATCACAAATGAATACTTTGTGATCCAATGTCAACAGCAGCCACGTACAGTGTAACATGGATAGCCTTTATTGTGTTTCTTTGCTTTGATTCACCTTGGCGCCGAGCATGGTTTCGCCTTGTTAATGCTTTTATGGAAATTTTCGAATGTGTTTGATAGTGTATTTCCGTAAATGTTATTAAACTACATATCCTGTTGTTTCACTTTGTAAGATCTTTGAAGTTCGAATTGTATTTTTATTCATTATTTGGTATGTCATCTGGGAAGTGTTCCCCTTGAAAATAAAATCAAATGTGATCTTACGGATTCTAAACTTGGCTAGTGTTTGGTGAACAGGTTGGTTTGGTGATGTATATGGTATATACAGCTATGATATCCTTTAGTTTCATTTTATTATGTTTATGGCCTAGCTAAGTACTATCTACACTAGTTCACATCATACACCATAGTTCTTTCTAAGCATTGGATTTTTTTACGGGTTACAAATGTTTTGGGGTATTGAAGAAACTTGAGATTCTACATCTTAGTTACTTCTTTAATAACACTGTATTACCCTGTTTTGATTTCATGCTTTCATAGTTTCATTCTTAATGGATACTCCCGAGGTAGTTTTCCAATGAAAGGTAAGTCTACTTTCCAATTTTTAATAACCTAAATATCAGGCCTCTAGATTAGATTAACTATAATAATTTCAATAAAAGAGAAGTAATAAGGAAAAGAAAAAAGAGAGAATTAGATGCAGACGCTTATCGAGAGAAGAAGAAAAACAGCGCACGGGATACGTCTCATTGGCTTGCCTAGGGCTGGGCAAATTTCCCGAATCCGAAATCTGAATCCGGTCCCAAACCGGAAAAATCGGTTCGGTACGAGTATGGGTTATAGTGAAATAACTGAATGGTACTTATGAGCCAGATCCAATGGGTTTCAGGTTTATCCGAACCGAACCCAATACCCAAAGGGGTTAACCGAAGCTAATGAGTAATGAGGATTCTGCAGAAACTTTCCTGAATGTATATACGGGACTTAAAATTTTCTCCTCCAAAAAGTATTTTTTCCTAAACGATAGTTTTGGATCTTTGATCTTTAAGGATTTTGGAAACTAGAAAGATCAGATCATCATAAATTTTGATCTCTAATCCCCCAAATCATGTTGTATACTCAAGATTTTCGGTCTGTTATTAAAAAATAACCAAACCCGAACCAAAACCGAACCGGATCCGTATGGGGTTTGGGTTTTTAGCTTACACCCGAACCGACCCGAACCCGACATAACCCCGAACCGAACCCGACCCAATTTTTCATAATAACCGAATGGGACCTCTAAGCCTAAACCCGAAAACCCGAAAACCCGAATTACCCGAACCGAACGGGACCGGGTTATCCGAACGCCCAGCCCTAGGCTTGCCAATCCTATTCATTGATAAGAAAAGAATACATATTTTCTAATTTTTATTTTAAACATTTCTTCGGAAACATTAAGAAAGCTAAAAAGTCTATTTCAGAAATCATTTAGAAAATGAAGACAGTGGACTGCAAAGCCAATCTCAGCTTCTGAATCAGTCTAACGTTGAACCATGTTGTTAATTAGTTCGTTTATTTTAACATGAAATAATACTAACAAGCGACCTTCGGTAGAATAATAATATACTCTGTTGAACCCATGACCAAGTCCAAGTCTTCTGCGAAAAACTCCTGTAGTCTTGTAGAATAACACTAATAAATTAACAAAGATATTTACGGTTTCTTCCACGTATTATGTCATCAAGATTCATACCAGGTTACTGGCTTGAGGATGGATATAAACTTGGAGGAGTTCTAAAGTCGTCCAAACTACAAACTTTTTTTTTTTTCCTTTTCTGGTCAAATGTTGATGTTCTCTATGATGCGGTTCTTTTTCCCGACATGGATCGCGGTGATGATGATGATAGTACCATTGCAGATGCATGGGTATAGATGTTGCATCGAGACGGAAAGGAAGGGTCTGATTGAGCTTAAGGCCTATCTTAACAACTCCGAGTTTTCATCTGATTGGCCTAATGACACGAACAGCGACTGCTGCCAATGGAAAACAGTCAACTGTGATCCTACTAGTGGTCGTGTGGTCGACCTCTTCTTGAGCGGTGCAGGCAGAGTTGCTCCCCTAAACCTTTCTTTGTTCCATCCCTTTAAAGACTTACGCACTCTAAACATAACTTTTGTCTACTGTGTGTACTGTTTCGATGATATCCATGGTATGTCTTTTATGTCCTTTTTCTCATCTTAATTTGCCGCTTAAATTGGATATACACTAGGAGTTACTATTAGAAACAAAAATCGTATGCACATTGGGAATCAAAGGATGGAACCCTCTGTGTTATAGGCTGGTACAGTTGCTTGGTCTTTATAAAGAAAATTGAATTAGCTAGTCCCTCCAATTCGGTTGCACGGCCAGCTGAATATTCAGTGGGCTAAGTTCTCTCTGTCAGACTGGTTCACCCCTGGGACTGGGATTACTCGGATGGACCAAATTCTAGTCCTGGACTCCACAGATCATCCAGGAAAAGTAAAAGACTTTATTAACTAAGCTGGCATCATTGGTTTTTTATTTGCAGGCTATAAAAGCCTCGGGAGACTGAAAAATCTTGAGATCCTGGAATTTAGTTATAGCGCGATCAATAACAGTATATTACCTTTTCTGAATGCTGCTTCATCACTTAAGACTTTGGTTCTTCAGGACAACGTAATAGAAGGTACCTTTCCGATGAAAGGTATGTTTATTCTTGTTTTGGCTTTTGGTAAGAGTGTGATATAGTTAAAAGCGTATAAACCTAAATGTTTGCAAAAGCATCCTACCGTGGGATGGGTTAAGAGTTTATAACCCAAGTTTGAGTTCTTTCGAAATATAAGACGTTTTCACTATAATCTAGAATAGAATAGGACTGAGCATTAGGGTATTCGTTCCGGGTTTTTTGGGTACAAGAGTTTTGGATCCATAGATACTTATAAATTTTGGTTTGGTTTTTATCGGTTTCGGGTCGGTTCGGTTCTTTATTTTGGAACCGATAAATACCCAAAAAATTTCGGTTCATATTCGATTCTGGTTTGGATCGAGTATTTATTATTCGAAATATTTAAAATATATTTGAAAACTCAAAAATATATCCGAAAACCCAAATTATTCACAAAAATTCAATAAAAACTAACAAAAAATATTTGAAATACCAAAATATACCCGGAACCTGGAAAACTACGGAAAATATAACCAAAATACCTAAAATATACTTGTAATACTCAAAAAGTAACTAATACCTTGAATATTTTTGGGTTATTGTGGTACCCGTTTGGGTATCAGGTAATACTTGGAACCGATCCGATACAAAAAAATATCAACGAACAGGAACCATCAAGTATTTTTGGCCAGAACCGAACCCGATTTGAATCGGTTTTGGTTCGGATTTTTGGATCCGGATTTTTGCCGAGGCCTATTTTAGAATAACTTATAATTGTTATAAATCTAAATATTTGCAAGTGAGAGTACAATAGAAAAAATCAGTCTATAGACTGTAATAAATTAACAGCCGTATTATATCAGCAAGGATATTTCGGTAATTCCAAACCATGTCTTTAAAATTGCAGAAGCATCCTCTAAAACCGGGAGAGAAAAAAAAAGGCAATTAATTCTTGCATTATATGTATATAATAAACTAATGATTTGCGCAATGTATACACGAACTACTTTAAACTTGCTAATCCTACAAGAAGTGGCAAATTTTAGCTTAAATAGACATTGACATTAACACCATTAATAAGTCAATCTGAGTTAAATTCATCACAAAATTAACAACCTTGATTTAAACACAGCCTATTATAGATAAGTCAGTTCTTTAAAATAGTACTTTAAATTGTGTTTCAAAAGTAGCATCGCTTGTATTTTTTTTGAAATTTCATATCCAGTTATTCACTAGTTTTAAGTTTCCAGTAATAATATCTTACGGTATTTTTCTAATTTACGTTTACGTTAGTATATATCTTAAGGTTTTTTTTTCTTTTTTGGTGTGTGACCGGGAGAAAAAGACTCTCCCGTGGTTTATTCAAAACAAAATGAGTTCAATTACAGATGAACTTGTCGTGGCCAAGTTAGACCATAAACATCCTTCTTCCAAATTGACTCAACAACAATAGGAATCGAATCAAAAGAATGCAGCCCTTAGCTCGTGTGCATCATGAAGATGAGACATCGAAGTAGAGATGTTTTCACCAATAGTAAGCTTCATCCAGGAGACCACAAGAGCATTGTTTGCAATCCAATCTTCAAAATCTGGGGAGCTTTCATCAGGCTGAGGAATAGATCCATCAGCAAAACCAAACTTCTTTCTCGCCTTGAGAGCCAACTTGAGGTTAGTAGCTCATTCATCGTAGTAGTTAGGGCCTCGCAAGGGAGGTTTGGAGATCAACGTTCCAGGATTATCACTAGAGGATAAGTCGTACGGAGAGATAGTACGACGAGCTTTCACAGGCGGTGCCATTGAAGTGGTGAGAGCAGATTCAGTACTCATCGCAAAGAAGAGTTTGTCAAAGAAAGAATCACAAAAACTAGGTCAAAGAGAAGGAAACAAACGAAACAGAAAGTGATCTCTTGTAGTGGAAACGAGATCACAGGATCAACAGCAAAACCGGCCTTTTAGTAGTTAGGCTTTCTGCTCTGATACCATGTCAAGAACCCTAGCAGTTTGTGAAATAGGTTTCTTATTAACAAATATACTCACGCAAATGCCTTATATACGTGTTACAAGGCTGTCTAAGTTAACATTAAATACAAACTAGACCGAGGCCCATATGAGGTCCATATGGTCCAATATAAAGGCAAAGAGAAAGAATAGTTCGCTAAACCATCTGCAAGATGATTAGCCTCTCTGTACACATGAAAAATCCGGATAATCCAGTCCTTCGAAAGAAACCCATAGCACAGACGTGCTAGGAAAGACAGTGGGCGTGACTTACAAATCCCCTCCTTGAGAAACCTCACCACTATCTCGGAATCAACCTTCGAGCTCCTCTCTCCCATGCTATAACAAGACCGTCATAAACACCCCAAAGCTCAGTCAGTGGCGCCGTCCAACGGCTAATGTTAAGCAAAAATCCCCTGCACCAGTTACCCTCTTCATCTCACAATGCGCCCCCCACCAAAGCTAGTCCTGGATTACCTCTGGATGCACCATCCGTGTTCATCTTGAACCAACTGCTCGACGGCGCCACCCAACCAATCAATTTTTCCACCCGATTAAAAGTCTCTGATATATCATTGCAGTTCTTCTGCGCAAGCCCAACTTCTGCAATTTATCCTTAATAAATTGAACTCTGTCCCTGCCTAGCCTGATCTCACCAAAGATATTCCCGCATCTCCACTTCCAAGCCCACCACACTCCTACCGCAAACGTTGTGGACTAATGGCCAATACTCGACTCTGCTTTCATGGTAAGGTTGGAAAAGAGCCACTGCAATAGCGGTTGGTTAAAGAAAACGAGTCTCACCCAAATACCTACCATCGCTTGACAATCACGAAGAATGTGCAGGGTTGATTCAATACCTCCTCTTTAAAATTTGACAAATCGTCGAGTATGTTAAGTGTCGTCTATGTCTCTCCTCATTTGTCATCAAAGCATGATTTCCCACTAACCAAAGAAACACTCTTACTCTCTCTGGTGCTTGTACTTGCCATATGCATTTTTAGAACTTCTCCATATCTGGTTTCGGTGTAAGATCGTGTGTTAACATGGCATACGCAGATTTAACAGAGAATTTACCATTCGTCGTGCACCTCCATGACAGTCTATCTTGAGCTTATGTCACCCCATTGATCACTAGTGCCGAGAGTTCCAGTCGGCGATCAAACGGTAGGAATTGGGCAATGTTGAAGAGATACCAACCTAAACCCTCTGTCCACAAATCCCAGGCCTTCAAAGTCTCAAACCCCATAGGCAGCTTTCGAATAACTGTCTCTATCAACTGCTGACAAACAAAGCCAGCTATCATTCCATAAGTTAATATCTCGCCCGTTACCAATCACCCAGCATAATCCTTGAGAGATAACTTCTAGCAAACCTATACACACACTGCACCAAGTACTGGACCAAGCACCATTACTCACTAGCCAAGAATGATCCCGAACATCACCAACACGATATTTGCTTCTTAAAAAGTTTGCCCAAAGACTCGATTGATCCTGTAACACTCGCCAGCCCACCTTAGCAATGAGCGCCTTATTCATCTCACTCACTTTTCTAATCATGAGGCCTCCTTCCGCTTTTGGGCAACAAACTTTATCTCAGGCTACTAAATGCTGCTTTTTCTTCTTCAAAGTGCTTCTCCAAATGAAGTTCCTAGATATTTTATCTAACTTCGATAGATCTGCTGGCAGACAGATTGTACTCATAGTATGAACCGGTATCGAGGACAAGACTGCTCTGGTAAGAGTGATCTTGCCTGCGAGAATTAACATGCAACTCCTCCAACCTGACAGACGAGAAGAGACTTTTTGAAGGACGTCTCCGAATGTTTCTTTGTTTATCCTCTTCTGTAAGATAGGCATACCAAGATACTTTCCCAGATCCTTGGTAGATTGTATATCGCTTTCCTCACTGATGTGGTTACTCAACTCCAGAGAAACATTATCAGAGAAGAAAATCTTTGATTTCTCCAGACTTACTTTCTGCCCAGAAGCCAAAAAAAAAAATCGCTCTAATACACGCCTGATAACTCAGACATGTGCCACAAAAGCTTCCGCAAACAAAATCAGATCATCAGCGAAGCAGATATGTGAGAGTTGTTGTCCACCCCGAGACAAAATTGGTTTCCAAGTGTTATCCAAGACTGCTCCCTCCACCAAGTGACAAAGACATTCCATACATAGCACAAACAAATATGGCGATAGAGGATCACCTTGTCGTAAGCCTCGACATGGTATGAATCCATTTGTTTTCTCTCCATTTCACAAGATACTCATGGAAGGACCTATTACACTGCATGATCCATGATATCCAAATGTCAAAGAAGCCTGCCACTTTCAGAGAGTCTTCTAAGAAATCCTAACGAATCCGATCATATGTCTTCTCCAGGTCAAGCTTCAGTAACATCCACCCCTTACGACCTTTCTTTCGCTTCATCTAGTGTACTGCTTCTTGCACTACAATAACATTGTCAGTGCTCAGTCTTCCTGGAATAAAACTTGACTGGGTAAGCCCTATAAGCTTAGTCATAACCCCTTTCATTCTGCTCACCATTGTTTTGGTTATGATTTTTAATAGAACATTGCACAAACTTATGGGGTGGAATTGCGTTATTTTCTCTGGACTCGCTACCTTCGGAATAAGGGCTAGGAGCACATAATTCGTCCCTTGTGGGAGAACACCCGTGTTGAAAAAGTCAAACACAAAACGAAGGACCGATTGCCCAATTTCCTCCCAACATTACTGATAAAAAATCGGTCGATAACCATCCGGCCCTGGAGCTTTAAAACCTCCCACACTCTGCACTGCAGTCAAGATCTCTGTCTCTGTGAAGGTCCGAGCAAGTGCCAAACGATCTGTAGCAGAAAGTCTCGCGAGATACCCGGTAGTGCTGTAACTTCCTACTCAACATCATCAAGAGAAAAGCTTAGTGAAGTAATTCACTGCGAGATCTTCTAACTCTTGCTTACTTGATACCCATTGCTCATCATTATCCTTAAGCATCCCAATTCGAATCCGCCTTCTTCTAACGATGGTAGATGTATGAAAGAACTTCGTATTTCTGTCCCCATAGGTTACACTTTTCTCCCTCGACTTTTGAAACCACATCGTTTCTTCATGTTCTAAGACAGTCTAATTCTTGAAGCAGAACATCTTCCTTTCGTAACAGGTCAACCGATTGACTATGGTCGATTAGTTCCCGAACCTCCTTTAACTCACGGGTTAACTTCTCATTGGGCAACTGAATATCGCCAAAAACTTCCATGTTCAATCTCTGAAGAACAGTTTGTAGACGCTGGAGAGCCTCGCGAGTATCAATAGAGGGATTCCACGAGGTAGCCAACAGGTCTTTAAATCCGGCATCACTCAACCACGCCACTTCAAAACAAAAAGGGTGTCGCCTCGCATTCCCATTCGCCTCCGGAGAAAGTTGGATATACAATGGTGTGTGGTCCGACGCAAGAAAGAGTAGGTGGATTACAACCGCTTCTTGCCACTTCAACTGAGAGTGATCACAGCACATTTCCAGGCTCCAAAGCCAAGTGAATCTTGTAAAAGACGCCCATTTCCTCCAGTGAGCTTATCAAGCCGAACGATTGTGTTAAAATCCCCACCAATAACCACTAGCCAGTCACTCCATTCACTACTGCTTTTAGTTTGTCCCAGATACCAACTAACTGTAGGAGCAGTGTAAACAACTATCAGATTCAAAACTTCTGCATTTCGAGTCAATCGAACATGAATAAACTGACCAGATGACTCAATGATCTCCAGTTCATCAATCTCCGAACGCCATAGAAGCCACAGACCATCACTCTGTCCCATTGCGTTTACCCTGGATGAGTTTTCAAATCCCAAACCTCGGCAAATACGACCCGCATTCTCTCCTCTCGCATGAGTCTCAAAAACAGCTAAAACATCTGCCTTGAACTTCTTCAACAAATATCGAATCGAACGTCGGAATTTGAGTTTACTTACCCCCCGGCAGTTCCACATAATGCAATTAATCATTGATGCTTTATAGAAAAACAGGACTACCGGGGACACTCGTTAATCAATACGAACCCAATTCGGCCTCAGTCGAGACGTTGAAAACCACTATCGCATTTGCCAGCGAATGTTCCTCCAAATCCATTTCTGAAATGTGTTCTTTATCTTCAAGGTGTTTAAACAGCTCTTTCGAACACCCATCCTCCCCATCCTCTCCGGCGAAACAACCTCCTGGTCTTCTCGGGGTTTAATTCTCCACTCTCAGTCTCTTCCCGCTGCTCGAGAGTGAAGAGTCCCCGCGCATTGGGCCAAAAACTAGTCCCCTTATGGGTTTAGTCAACTTGTTCTGTTTGGGCTTAGTCGGGCCTCTAGGTCCAGATAAGTTCAGGAGATTCCCATTTCGAGAGCTAGTAGCGTTCTTACTCGTTCCCGCCCTAAAAATTATGGATTTTCCTTGCTCTGCAATCTGCATATTTGATTGATGATTTTTCGGATCTATATTTTCCTTATCCATCCCCTTCTCCATCACATCCTCTCGTATCTCCGCAACTTCGATATTATCCTCCAAACTACCAAATTTATTAGAAGTTGCAATATTCTCCGTATCCATCACCTTTCCCGATCTCCGGTTAGAACCTTCCGTATTCTTTTCGACTCTCCCCCGCTCGAGATATTGTATACCTGGAATCACGAGTCTTTCTCTCGGTTTGTCTCACCGGAGTAAAACCATCAGGAACAACTTCCTCATTCTGCCCTTCCACATTCACCGGCGGGTTAGACGGCACCACTACCGCTCGTTCCTGAACCCTGTCAGACAAGTATGCACCAAGTGACCATACATGCCGCATTTAGAACAGATAGTAGATAGACCCTCGTAAGGGACGAAGTGTCTTTCTCCATTAATCATCATTGATCCCTTTAATGAACGTCGAAGATCCACCTCCACGCAAATTCTGGCAAATCTAGCACGCTCAAAATTGAGTGTTGTGAGATTCACTTTCACCGATTTTCCCAGACCTTTAGCGATACCCATAAAGATAGCTTTATGATACAAGTTCACCGGGATATTGGAGAGACAGATCCAAACTGGTGTGGTAGCGATATCGTCTCGAAGGGGATCAAATTCTGGAGCCCACATTTGCGCCAAAAGATGGCTACTAAAGACTCTCCAAGGTCCTCCTGTTAGGACCGCCAAGTATTCCTCTTCCAATTCAAAACGGGTCATGAAAAATTGGCGTGGAAGATCCATAACATGCATCGCACCCTTAGGTTTCCACAGTTCCTTTAGCTTGCGATTCAGCGCCAAAATCGCAACAGTCTTCCCCAATACCTTAACAACATACACTGTTTCGAAAGACCATTCATCGCCTCCAGCACTTCCTCTCCGATCGTTATCACCGGTTCGCCGTCTTCCCCATTCGGGAAATTCAACTGCAGCCGTGACTTGACAAACTCATCATCAATAACCTCCTCCGGAACCAGCATCCCACCAGTAGTACTCCTCGTAACTCTTGCTGCCCATGAAACCGAGGTATCAGGCAGAGCACCGGGAAGACATCTTTCTCTCTAACATCCTCTATCGTCGCGTCCTAATGGCCTGAAGCTGAAGCCCTAGGGCTCCCTGTCGCACTCATACTTTTAAATTTTGAATTTTTGTTTAAGGTATTTTTTTTCTAGTTAGTATCTATCTTGGGTAATTTTTAAGTTTCATATCCAATTCACTAGTTTACGTTTACGTTTACGTTTACTTAATTAAAGGTAAACTTAAATACCTTAACATAGATTGGGTAATTAAATACCCTTGCACAACACAATCTATTTACATATTAGTGTTTGAAATGTTTTATACTCTCTTAAGGTATCTTTCTGGAAAAAAATTACCCAATATATATAAACTAATTAAACGTAAATATATAAACGCGGATATTCTGCGAACCAACTTATCATAAAGGAAATGGGGTGGATGATTGCATGGGCAAACGGTCTGAGTTGACTAGTTGTTAATTATGACTAGTAATTAACCAGCGCCAGTGCCGGCGAGACCGATTATTTTATTTTTTTAATTTGGTTTGAGAAATTCAGTTTGTTTTATTTTTGATTGGATAATTAATTTTTATTAAATAGTTTTCTGATATAATGTCACTGGATTGTACATTTATTTGTTAATGGCTGCAGGTTATTTTTATGAGTTGCATTTTACGATCATATGCGTAAGATTGAGCGTAATATATGATTGGTTTGGTTCGGTTCAGTTAAAATTATTCATTTTTCGACGAACCAGAAATTACCTTTTAACAAATAAATTATTTTACTTGTTTGTGGTCTTCTATTTTGTAGACCTAAAAGATTTGAGTAAACTTGAAGTGCTGGATTTAAGCGGAAACTTTTTAAGTGGCCCTCTACCAGGTGAAGGTAGTATATTTCTACTTATTTCACATATACAGGTGTTGCATTAAGCATTGAAAACGAGTTTTTTATGGATCTTTGAAAAAACAAGGCATGTTCTTACATTTCAGAGTATTAGTTCTTATTAATAGAGTCAAGTTTAATGTATATCAGGTTGTACACGTGCAAGTGTATTAATCTCAATAACTAGGAGTTGCAAGAAGAAAATGTTCTCATCTTCTTGTGTGTTTGCGTGTAAATTTTGCAGGAATTTGTCAATTGAAGAATCTGCGGGAGCTTGATCTGAGTGGAAACGAACTTGTAGGTGGACTTCCTTTGTGCTTTGGTAGCTTAACGAAACTCCAAGTTCTTGATATCTCTTCAAATCAACTTAATGGGACAATCCCATCTCTTATCAGTAATCTCACATCCCTAGAGTACTTATCATTATCAGATAATGATTTTGAGGGTTTCTTCTCATTCGAGCTAATCGCCAACCTCTCTAAGCTCAAGGTGTTCAAACTTTCATCAATACCAAATTTACTGTTAATAGAGACTGAAATATCATGGCAGCCAAGGTTTCAGCTAAATGTCATCGAGTTACAGTACTGCAGTTTGAAAACTGTTCCTAGCTTTCTTCAACGCCAAAAAAGCTTGCGTCTAGTTAATCTCTCCAACAACAAACTCACAGGAGTATTTCCCTATTGGTTTCTGGAGAAATATCCAAAACTTGAGGTTTTGCTTTTTCAGAACAACTCTTTCACCATCTTTAAGCTGCCGGGACTTGTTCATAGCCTGAAAGTTTTGGATGTATCAGCCAATGACTTTGATGGACAGATTCCTGAGAATATTGGGACTATTTTTCCAAATCTTAGACACTTGAATCTCTCCAATAACAGAATTCAAGGGAGTTTTCCATTCTCATTTGGGAAGATGAAAATGCTTCAGTTCTTGGATATATCTCGCAATAACTTATCTGGCATTCTTCCAAGGGATTTTCTTATGGGTTGTTATTCATTGGGTGTTTTAAAGATTTCACACAACAGATTTAGTGGTCAGATTTTTCCAGAGCCAGCAAATTTGACGTCATTGCAAATTTTGATGGCGAATGACAATCAACTTTCTGGGATCTCAGCTGGATTGCTTTATTCAGCTGGATTATCAGTGCTAGACTTGTCCAACAATCATCTACAAGGTGTCCTTCCAAGTTGGTTGGGCGGGTTTTATTTCCTGTATATTCTACTTTCTAATAACCTCTTGGAAGGTGCAATACCAAGCGATCTCTTTAACATATCTGGCATTGCACTTCTTGACCTCTCCGGAAATAAGCTTTCAGGGAATTTGCCACCGAATGTCAAAAGTGGATATGGGGCTATGTTGTTACTTAATGACAATGAGTTCAGTGGGCAGATTCCACATACATTATTAGAAGATCTCATTGTACTCGATCTGCGAAATAACAATTTATCCGGGACTATTCCACGCTTCATCAGCACCACCTTGATCCAACATCTTCTATTGAGGGGTAACAAATTAACAGGTCCTATTCCTAAAGATCTCTGTGGTCTAAGAAGCATTAAGATTTTGGATTTAGCCAACAACAGATTGAACGGGTCTATACCTTCATGTTTCAACAACGTATCATTTGGAAGGAGTTTAGACTATGAGAGCCATAGTTATCTATCAGCATTTTTCCCTTCTATGGATAATGAATTGGGATCGTATCATGGGTCATTTGGTTTACCACCCGAGTTTGATCCAGACTACGGTACCGATTTGAGGTTCATTCTTGAATTTGCATCAAAGGGTAGGTATGATTCTTACACGGAAAGAAGTCTCAGCTTCATGACCGGACTGGATTTGTCAAACAATGAACTCGGTGGTAAGATACCAAAGGAACTGGGAGATCTTCAGAGAGTACGTGCTTTGAATCTGTCTCATAATTCTTTGTCAGGTCTAATACCTCAAAGCTTCTCCAACCTAACGGATATGGAGAGCATTGATCTTTCCTTTAACATGTTGCATGGACTGATACCGCAGAATCTAACCAAGTTGGATTATTTGGTTACATTCAATGTCTCATACAACAACTTGTCAGGCTCCATTCCAAATCAAGGAAAATTTTTAACCTTGAGTGAAACCAATTACATTGGTAACCCTCTTCTCTGCGGATCACCCGTAAATAGAAGTTGTGACACCAACGTTCCTCCGGAACCAGATCATCAAGGCCAAGATGATGAAACCGCAATTGATTTGGAGACCTTTTACTGGAGCCTTGCAGCCACCTGCGGTGTAACATGGATGGCACTTCTGGTCTTTCTTTGCTTTGATTCACCTTTGCGCCGAGCATGGTTTCGCCTTGTTGATGCTTTTATCTGTTTTTTCAAATGTGTTTGATTTGGTGTATTGAGTGTATCTATAAACTTACATGTCTATATGGTGTAGTGTTCCCCATGGATTTAAGAAGTCTTTTCTTAATGAATGAACTTGATCTTGATGAATTTTGTAAACGAAACACTTGTAATTATTTACATTCATGAAATGGCGCAAACCTCTACCGCTTAAAAAAAACCAATTAACAGAGTCGCGCTCATTTCTTCATTTCCATTCGTTACTTTCTACAACTGTACTAAATTGCTTTGAACACAAATTTCTTTGTACTCATTCTGATCCAACACCAAGTTCTTCAGACTCCATTAATGCACCAGATGCCTCGAGTTCTTCATCAATCGGGAGTGTACGCTTTGAGCCATCCAATGCCACACCAAGAACAATATTCTCCTCTAGCGACGAACTGGTACCAGAGCCACCACCATCTCGAGCTTTCCCATCTCCGCTGCTCTTCTCTGTCCCTTGTTTTGCTTTCGGTTTCAATGTCTGCTCTGTTGTGCCTTCGCCATCAGAAACTTCATCCTTCTCTGCTTTATTTGACTCTCCCGCGTTCTCATTCTTCTTCTCTTCTGACTTTTGTTCTAATGGCGGATCCGATGTTGCGGTTGTGGTACCTTTAGTGCCTGTACTGGAGTTGGAATCAAGACCTGCTTTCGGTTTCTCCTTTTTGGCGTTTGAAACCGACACTGGTCCGTTGTTTTCTGTTTCAACCTTGGATTCCGATGGTTCTCCTTCAGAGTCTTTTTCTTCAGTTTTTTGCACTAAGCTAGGCGAGGAGGGCTTTGCGTTATCATCGTTGATTTTATAGGATGGCTCAATCAGCATGAATCGACGGTTCATAGCAGCTTGATTGAAAACTATGTCTGAAAATGCTGCGCTGTCCACTTCAGCCTCATTACGCATTCTCTGAACTGTGCGAATGGGAGTTGCTAGACGTGCTCCATGATGCCTGATAACTCTAAGAAGATCCAAAAGCACTGCTTCCTGTTAAAATGCCATGAGCTGATAATCATAAGATTCCATCATGACACATAAGTACATAACCACATGTCATTCGGACTTGGACACACAGACACAAGCACAGATGCTCGGAGACACACAAGCACTGGCACATTAAACAAAAAAATGTCTGGGGAAAGTGATGAAATAAAAAAAACATGTGAAAAGACTTGATCAAACTAATATAGTGTTGTTGTACACGGATGCGTGGTATGACATCAGATTGTCTACAATTCATAGTTGAAGTGCACAGTTCGAACAATATAAAATTAGCAGCCAAAAGAGATACATATAGGTGAAGAAAAAGTGTCTATTTAGTTAACTTTTACATACCTTGACACAAAGGTATTCTTCAAAACGTGAAGTCTTTACAAAACAGGATATTAGGATCTGCAACAAAATTAGATGTTAAATCTGATTAAAGCGAAAGAGACAAATAAGATGTTGACAGAAGGGCATCTTCTTACCCTAAGGGCTTGGTTCTCTGGGTCTATATCCTCCAAAAAGACTCTTCTGTGTATTTTTTGCTGCTCGATTTGAGGATTTTTAGACAACACCTTGCGCATATCAGCCACGATGTTCTGTAAAGTTGAAAAATAATACAAACAACTTGTCACTTCAGCAGACTTTAGAAGTGCAGGGATAAAAGCCTGTGTAAAACAAGAATATTTTCTCACATTAATTTTGCTGACATCAAGATGACTGATGGCAAGATGTGTTTTGATGCGCCAATGTGTCTTTTGAGTAAGATTCCTCACAATATTTACACTGAACTGGTGGTTAGGAATATGAACTGCTTCACGGTCATCACCTCTGATAATTGTAGGTGACCACCAACCAACTTGCTGAAAAAGAAGCAAAGTCAGTTTCCATGAAACAAAATTCCTATGTAAAAAATAATACTGTTTGAAGCACATGAAGTGATTATGAATTAAGAAAATCAATCTAAGGCAGCCTGTCATAGCAACGATATAGTGACAGGTTAACGGACCTCTACTGTGCCAGAAACTTCATAGCCTCCTATCTTGGTCTGGATCCACTCATTCAGAACAAAGGGCCGTGTAGCATGAATCATAATGCTTGAAAGAAAGTTAGTAAGTATCTGCACCATCCACAAAAGGTATACTATTATTGTCCCACTGTAAATAGATTTAGTATGCCAAAGTATTTCACAAAGAATGGATCTCACCTCACGACCAGCGAGAGTGAGCAGTACTGTCCCCAGTCCTCCAGCTGTTAGCCACTTCTGGGTAGAGAAACCCAAAAGCTCCATAAACAATGAAGCAGCAGCGACCCACGCAGCAGTGTAAACAGCTTTTCCAGCAAAACTGAAACCCATCTGGCATAACAATAAACAGATAAACATACTTCCGAATAAAGCACCTAAAAGAGATCATCATCTAATCTCCAAGTAAAACTTGTGCATCAGCCAACTGAGTTTTTGTATATCTATGTTGAAGGGGTTTATTCTTTCAGAACAACTAAAATAACGAAAGCAAATTCACAAAAAGAATACAAGTTTGGAGGGATATAATGCTTATTTGTTCACGAGAGTCACAATCTGACGTATAATTCATATATAGTATTCCCCTTTGATACAAAACATAAGTTCACTTTTCGTAAGAGGTAACTACTAAGGAAAAATGGCCCTACAGCTAAGGCATCATATCGCAAATTAGGAAGACAAATAATCATCAACGTAATAAGAAAAAGAAAAACAAAGCGTCCAAGTCCGTAAGGATAGGGAGACATACATTTCTGCTATCGGCAGGATTATTTGTCTCCATAAAAAATTTCTGTACCTGCTGAAGTAGGCTGCAGAAAAGACATTGTATAACATGCTCAGTAACTAAAATTATATTTGGAACTCAATAAAGGTAGGCTATGACAGATATACAAGGACCGAAACAAAATGGCGTGCTTTATTTCCAACTGATTGAAAGAATCTGCAGAAAGGTCATTTAGGGATTTTGAAGACTTTTATTTTTAAGAAAGTACTTCAACAATGAAGCTCAACGTAGCAGTGTTCTTATAGGAGCGGACTAGCAGCAGACAGGAACTCTTGCTCACCTTGATAAACAGCAGGCAAATGCCAACACCGTTGACATGGACCGCGCAAAGCTAAGAAGGCGAGTTTTAACAGCCTGGCTGGCACTTGAAGACAATACTATTGGGTCCAATGTTCTGTGGGATAGTTACATATTGGTTTTAGTTAAAACATATAATGGTTAAATAATTATGAAACAAGAATATTGTCGACCTGCATAAAAGTAGTGCTCCACTCCAAAGCAGCAAAGGCTGAACATATGACACAACAATGTATTGCGTGCTGCTCTTTTGTGAATTTGCATCATTCCCCTTCTGGAATAAAAGTTGCATCCACTTAAAATAAACTACAGAAAGTACTCTAGGAACCGACAGTGAAGGAATATATAAGAGAGAATGACATCTCACCTCAAACAAGGTAGTTCGGGTAAGGCGCAGAAGGGGTCTAAGCCCCCATGTAGCAAATGCAAGAATCCCAACTGCTGGAATGAGTTTCATTAAAAAAGGATTTCCACGTAAAGCACCATATGCCCTGATATCAATGACAAACATTGAAGGTAAAACTGGTATCAATAATCGAAAACTTGAAATCGTATTTGAAAGATAGACCAAACACGAAATGTGTATCCCACTCCCCCTATTTCAATCTGATCTATTCTGGGTCTCAGTTGTAAGTAAAAGCATCTGATGTGTGTGCACACTTTGTCAATTAAACCCCACCCACTCAGTCTATAGTAGAAGTGAATAAAAGTTCATGCATATAACCTTGTGAATATTACTGCAGTTGATTTAACAACGGGACCTTCATTTCCACTCCCTGGAAAGAGAGCTGCTCGGCAAACGAATGCATTACACCTAGATGATACAGGGGCTTTTGAACCACTCAAGCTCTCCAGAAGCTGAAGACTCCAAACGTCTTGCCTCTGGGACAACAGGAAAAGGAAACATACATTTAATAGAATCCCACGTGAAGGTTATTAAAAAATTCGATATAAGTCTAATGTTCAAGATGGGAAGATAAATAACAAACACATGGCTAGCAACCCTCACATCCGAATTTATTCGATATTTTTTTAATGAGATATACATAATTATCAGACACATACACACGCAGACTTGCATACAACAGAAGCAGACACACAACAAAGAAGTTCTAAAGTAAACGAGAGTTCCTCACAACACCAACATTGGTAGAAGAAAAAAAATCAGAGAGAAGCACTAACAGATACACGAGGCAAGAAAACTAAACCATTAAACTATGCAATGAGCACAGATGATACCGTGGAACATGATGAAAGACCTGTCCGAGTCAGATACACACGACTTTTACAAGTAACACTCTGCAGGAAACAGATAAACCGTAAGTAACAATCAAAACACAGGGAATTGAGATAAAATCTAAAAAATCGAACATGACAACTACGCACATTATGGTATCCAGAAGCTTCATGGATCTTATGAACATTCAGATCATGAGACAATGGTAGAGAGACAGTACGCATCATCATCCCACAACAATGATCAGCTAAAACTCCTATATACAAATCAATCAGCGGAGAAACCTGCACAAAATAAATAATCAGCTTCGAAGAATCTTGAACAGTGAAAATACGATCTCTACATTTAAACCGCCGAACTTTTTTTTTCAAAAATTATGAAACAGTGTGCACAATTACAAAATGATTAGCATAATTCTAACTTGACACGAGTATACTCATACGATCTCTACGAAATACTGAATAATCCGTACTAATCAAGCCGATCATCGTCTAATCAAAGCAGGATTACAATCCGATTTCACATTACTCGTATGAATCTCTTAGTTTCTGGCAAATTCGCGGAAGTTACCTACGACGTACGGAGATGAGAAATCGAGAGCGATCGGAAGCAAAAGACGAGATCGGAGAAGAACAGTGGTTAGTTAAAATCAGAGAGGAACGGTGAGAGCTTCTTCTTCTGATTACTTTCTTTCTTTCTTTCTTTCTTTCTTTCTTTCTTTCTTTCTCTAACCACGAACACGACACCACAAGACATGCACCTAGCTAACGTGCGCCAGGAGATGACGTCTCCTTCTCTCTTTCTTTCTCTAAAATGCGCATGTTGTGGCAATTCGCAACCTCATCATATCATCAACCCCAAAACAAAACTAAAGTTTTTGGATAGAGGAAAAAGGATAGAGGAAAAAGGAATGATAACGAGAAGAAGATATTTCAATTTTTTTTTGTGTGGTCCCGCAAAATTAAAATTTTCACCTAACGGAAATTTTTGACTCTTATCCTGAAGGGAATGCAGAATGCTTTTCCTCCGCATGCTTCCCACGTGATCTATTAAATTATCAAATGGACCGTTGGATATATACGTATCGCTTCACCGACCAATCGATATGACTCGGCCCAAGTTTGGATCCAGGCCCAATCACGGGTTCATGTGATTATATTCTTCATCTTTATTATTTTATTTTATTTTGGAACATGTGATTTTATTCAAAATTGTAATTATTTTTTTGGAATTTCTCGAATGGGTTTACTTTGAAAAATACCTTTGAAGAAACAAATTTTGTAAATGCATTCGGAAAATGCAGACAATCTCAAACAAACGGCAGTTCTTTGGTTATATTGATGATATCGAACTACAAAAAGTTGTTCATATAGAAATTAATTAAAAGATAATATGAGACGCTTTCTTAATGTCAAAAACAAGAATTTTATTGGAATTTAATCCAATACGAAAAAATACAATATTACACAGTTATTTCAAAATAGAATTAGAGGGGTTGAACCCTATTATGAATCCTATAACAATAAAATGTTTTCTATAACAATAAATTGTTTTCAATTCTTGTAAATTTCTTTTTAAATTTTTTATTAATTTTCTTTTATTCTTTTAATTTTTTGAAATTTTATTAATATGAATTATGAAAAAACAAAATGCGAACAGTAGAAACAATATATATAGACTAATAAATGAAGGCTTTCCATTTATTTTACTCATTTAATTTCATCGAGAAAAAGAAGAGTAAATGAATTTTGTTAAAAATTGGGAGGGAAAGTCCGTTTTGAAATCAATCCCCCTGCCCCATAGTATATAATTCAACAGGTTTCACATAAAATTAAAGTGATTACAATATTTTTTCATTGAATGTTCTTTTTTTCTTATAAATATATCAAATTTAAAAGTTTCAAGCTTTTGAAGTTGTTTGGTCTATGAAAAAATTGTATAGTATTTATATTTTTCTAATATTTGATATATGTAACACATGAAAGTTAGATAAGTATGAAATTGATATTATTATTTTTTTATAATATACAATTGGTTGATTTGTAAACATTTTTTGATAAAATATCAATTTGTACTTTTTATAAAATGTCGTTTGCAATTGATGTAGAGTATCTTTAGAATATGATAATCAAAAACCATTATCAAATAGAAACAAAACATATTTCAAACTAGAATTTAAAAAGAATCAGCCCTGGCCCAAACATTTCACAAGCCTTAGGGCGAGATATAAAAAAAGTCCTTTTAGTCTTCCCAATATCTTTAAAACTTTATCATATAACCTGGAAAAAAAACCCAATAATTATTTTCAAAAAGAAGAAAAATTATCATAAGAAACGGTTTTTTCGAGTTTTAGTTGATGCAAACTCATGAATAACAGTTTCAAAATCAATATCATTTAACATATTTTTCTCAATGTATAAAATCAATATCATCTAGCATATTTGGATAACAATGTAAATCTTCAACAAACTCAAATACTTCAATGGGTGTCATAGGCACATCCAGTAAATTCATTTGCAAAATTGTTAATTCAGAATAAAAGTCATCTAAATCAACATCAGATACATTACCATGAGAAAATGTCTTGTGAAAACTAATGCAATGTTCTCTTAATCATCAAGTGATTTTAATTTCAATGAATCAAACAAAAATCCAAACACACTTTTAAAAGTAGTCATTTGCTAAAACCTATTTTTCACCGAAACAATTGCCATGTGTACAACAATAAGAAAATAATTAACTCTAAAAGACTCTTCACCTGATAGTGCTTCTTCATTACAAATTTTCTCATCAAATTTTATTGTTCTAAAAACATGACATTTACTTGGAAATATAGGATCAACATTCATTTCAAGAGCAAGACTTTGATCAGCTACTTTCTAACAAGAACTAAACCCCTCATCTCTAAACTTCTCAATAAACATAATTATATCTTCCAATTGTTTTAAAATCATTATCGATGCATACAGACTTGGATTGTAAATTCTTACTCACCGTGTTTATAACAAACAGAAGTTCATACCAAGTAGTCCTGCCAAATAAAAACTCAAAATTCTCAAGTGAACCAACTAAACTTTCGGCTTCACTTTTTGATATGGAATCATCACAAGATTCAAATAAATCACATAAATTAAAGCTAATCAACCTGAGGAGCTTGAAACCTAATATCTTTCACACTTTTGATATGACTCTCCCAACAAGTATTAGACAAACATTTAACAATCAAGTAAGTAACATGATCACATAGAATTTTCCATATTTTTGTAGAACCAGAAAATAGTACATATACTAGGATTTTACTCGCTCTACGTGCGGGATGAATTTTTTTTTTTAATATTCGATAATCACAGTAAATAATAATTATTTTTCATATAGTTGATTATTATATAAACTGTTATCATAGTAGTAAAGTTTATTGGCTAATATACTATCTGTAGTTGTTTGTTGTATGAATTAATTTTTTTCTGATGATGTTAGAAGAATTGTATTATGTGAGATTATATATTGTGTTGATTGGTGTTTGAGGAATTGAATTATGTGTAAATTATATTTTGTGTTGATTTAGTAGATAAAATGATAAATAGTTATAAATATTTTTGTATTTGTTGATTATATGTTTTTCAGTTTAATTGTTTTTGAAATATAATAAAAGAAATTTCATATAGTTGAATAAGTACTTTTAAATATGAAAATAATTTAAATAAACTTTCATTTTTTCCAATTAAATTAACATATGTTTAATTTTCACCAGAAAATAAACCCAAAAAGAATAAAGCCCATTTAATTAACCCAAAAATTAGAAAAAAAAATCGATATCTATAAATGGGTTGTAAAACTTGTTTTCATGAAAATAATATTAAATTCTTGTATAAAGTATTTATTGATTAGATTTAATATTATAGATTGGAGAATTGTAGATAATTTTTGGGAAATATTATTGCTTCAGTTTGTTTTTAAATATTGATTGGTTAGTTATGGAAGTTTAAAACTACTAATTGATTATTTTGATACGAAAAATCTGGAGATTAGACATTATAATATTTTTAAAATTTATTACAATTACAATCTCTATAACTATATTTCTATATAAAGTTGTTCAGCCGAGATTTTATAAGATTTAGTCATTACCATTTTTATTTATATTTTTCAAATCGATATTTACATTTATCTTTGCCAAGACTTTCGAAAATAATGAATCAAAATTTTAACAAAACAATACATGCTCGTAGATTAAATAAAATGGTAAAAATTTGTACTAAAAAGCAAAAATATTTAATTATTGTTTTGTAATATTCAATTTGCTATAATCCTGCAGTATCTTAATCATGAAATCGATTGAATCTCGGTATATTCCTAATATGAGGGCATATTCTTAAGTTGTTATTATTGATATTGATTTAATCTTGGATAAAAGTGATTTAAATAATTAGTCGTTGGTTAAAAGTGACATTACCCAAAATAAAAGCAAATTTGTTAATCAAAAATAAATAACAAAATTTGTTGATAAAAAAAGATGAAGATTATTGTTGGCAAAAAAGATGAAGATTTACATTCATTTAGTCCCAATATTTTGGAAAGTAATAATATTAAGTTGTTAAACCATAAACCGTCTCTCTAAAAAAGGTAAATCATATTTATTTCAACTAATAAAACAGGTAAGTTATTAAATTGTCCGAGATTTTAACTAAGATATGTTAGGATTATAAATAACTAAACAGTGGCATAGATTGTAAATAACTAACTTTTTAAAATCATTTTAAAAAAATGTACCTTGGAAATAATATAGTAAGATACGTTGCAAAATTCCAACATATGAAATAGCCTTCACACAAGAATGTGCCATGTCACTAACCATTGTCATAACCTTGACCTCTTACATTATTAACATATATAATGTTTGGATTAATATCAAGTAATCTCTTTTGAACCTCTTAATGGTTTCCCTTCGTATTTGAACCATTGTCATAACCTTGACCTCTTACATTACTAACATCAATACTGAGAGATTTTAGTGCATCTATTACTTTAGCAAAGATATTTGATCCAGATGTGTCATCTACAACTAAAAACTATAAGAAATACATTTCTACTTTAATCTTTCTTTCAAACAGCCTTACACATCGAAATATTAATGTCATTTGCTCTTGGTGACTCACATCCGGTGTACAATCAAGAATGATAGAAAACTATTTGGCATCTTTGATTATGTTATAAAAACTTGAATTTTATGTGCCAAAAGATAAATTAACTCATTCTGAATTCTATGACCAAGATAATGATGTATTTCATGACTATTAATACGCCTAATATGATCTTGCATTATCAAATCAAATTCAGCAATTGATTCAATCATCCCTATAAAATTATCATTACTATCTTGGTAAAGTTTTTCATCTGACCCACGAAAAGCTAAATTCTTTTTAGCAAGACATTTCACAATAGAAATAATTCTAACTAACACTAGCCTCCATCATTCATTCTCTTTGTCAATTTCTTTTTGAATTTCTTTATCAATAGTGTTTTATTTTCTCAAATCTAACTTTCAGTTCATTCCAAGCTTTCATATTAGTCATGTGTTCTACACTTCTCTCATGTTGCTTAAGTATCTCGCTAAAATGTTTCCAATCACTAAATCCCTCATTTGCAAACATACTTGAATAACCACAAGGTTTAAACAACTTGCAGCAACAACAATAAACTCTATTCATATGTTTAGAATAAATCAACCAATTTCTATCAAAATTTTTCCCATTACTCAATTTTCTAGAATAATACTCATATGAGAAATGCCTATTGTTCTTATCAAGAGGAAATTTTAAATTCATTTTTCTTTTAGGTCTAAATTCTATTAAAGTATCTCTCATTTTATTATCAAGAAATATTCTCCCAATGCCTACGATAATAAATATCAATCAAAAATGCACTTGACACATTATCATGTTCATTCATTTCATTAAGACTATGAATATTCACACTTTCAAGCTTTTTTGATCAAATGAGTCTTTGTGAATTTGCAGAATGTTCATAATGTTCAACATTTTGTGAATGTGCAGAATGTTCAACATTGTTGTGAAGGCTAAACTGATGTGCAAACAAAATAGGTGATATTCGTTATTCGCGCAAACATAGGTTGATTCCTTAAATTTTGGAATTTCACACGATTTACTGATTTAGATTTTTCCAATTATGTGAACGGAGTAGACAACTGTGTATATTTGGGATATATATTTTAATTTGGGGTAAACCGTTGATGTGGCTCCGCAAGATTAAATTGGAACCATCATCACCCTACTTCTTGTTTGCCAAAACTAGTCATATAAACAGAGAATGTCGAAAGTCTACATATTTTACATTTTAAC
Source organism: Isatis tinctoria (assembly GCA_010577795.1). NCBI lineage: Eukaryota > Viridiplantae > Streptophyta > Magnoliopsida > Brassicales > Brassicaceae > Isatis > Isatis tinctoria. The sequence goes on from CM021250.1 coordinate 30,369,090, forward strand.
TGATATTATGTGATGGTTTTGAAAGACTGTTATTTGAACTCTATGAGTGATTAAATGTTTATTACAATTGTCAGCTTTTAAAAAAAAAAGAATCAAAGAAGAGAAAAATAGATAGCCTCAAGAATGCATGTTTAAATTAATAGATTAACAGTCTGGTGCAAAGCAGAGGTTTAAAGCATCAGTAAATTTACTGTTTTATCTAAAGAAATCAATTTGAAAGAAAAAAACTGTGGAAAAAGAGAGGTATAAGAGGTGAAATTTTGTGGAGGTACTGTGCTATTCTTTAGCCGGAAACAATGGAGTTCAGACTTGTTCTGGTGATTCTGCTCCTCTCCAGCTTCGCATCCGGAACACCAACCCTGTCGAGGGAAGAAGTTGAGACATTGCAAAGTGTGGGAAAGTCGCTAAAGAAGCACAGCTGGAATTTCACAGTGAATCTATGTAGCGGAGAAGGATGGAGCAATCCAAAAGCTCTAGAAGGATACGAAGATACCATGACCTGCAACTGCTCATTCCGTAATGGAACAGTTTGTCACATCACGAGCATGTAATTTCTTATATCTTTTGGTTTATAATGTGCCTGTCTAGATTGAATTCGAATTTCGTGTTGTGTCTTGTCTATTTTGTGTTGGTAGCTATGTTCTGTTCTTTTTTTTTTTATTGTTAACACTAGAAGATCCTGCTATTTTTTGTTCTTTATTGTTTCTTGTTTTGAAGATTTGTCTCTCTGATGCTTTGAAGGATGTTGCAATAAGCCTGATATTTTTGAATTTGATACAGACTTCTGAAGACGCAGGATCTTCAAGGATCTCTTCCGAAGGAGCTTGTAGGACTTCCATTTCTGCAAGAGATGTAAGCATAATGCAACTGCTCCATAGTTTTCTTACAATGTCAGATTGTGCATTTTATGTGAAATTGATTTCAATTGGTTGTTGTTTTTGACTTTTGCAGCAATCTCGTCATAAATTATTTGACTGGTATGATACCTTCATAATGGGGAGTTTTGCTGCTTGTCAACATGTAAGCGCACACACACATATATACATTTGTAAAATGTCTCGATTCATATATAATTTTGGATGTTGTTGTCGCAAAACGCTTCTCGGAGACTAATTAAGTGGTCCAATCTCGAAAGAGATGGAAAATATTTCGACTCTGGAAAGATTGTAAGTGCAACTTCTTCTAGGATGTTGTTTGATTAAGTTAAAGTTGATTCAGTTGATATGAAATTTCATTGACATTACTGTTCTAGTGTATCCTTAACTAGCGTAATTAAATATGAGTCTTTGAACTAGAGTAGTAAATGATTCAGTCTTTGAACTTGTAGTATACTGAAAAATAATCGGATTTCCGGGACATTACCTCCAGAGATTGGGCATCTATCAAACCTTCAACGATTGTAAGAAATTGAGTATGGCATTTGTTTTGGACTCTTGTTTGTTTTGTTGTGTTGGCACTAAAAACTCTTGTTTTCTTTTGGCAGCTTTCTGAGCTCAAACAAATTCAAGGGAAAAATTATATCTTCGTTTTCAAAACTGACCAGCATGAGGAATTTGTTAGTATCCAAATCAAGTTTTATTTTGCCTAATATACAATTAAAATGCTGATGGTTGTTTTTTTTTGCTACCTATGCAAAAATTGTACAATATTTATATTTTTCTAATATTTTGACCACATGGAAGTTAGATATTAGGTATGAAATTGACATTATTATTTTTTGTAATATAAAATTAATCCATTTGTAAACATTCTATTACGGAACACAAGAGAAACAAAACAAAACCAAATTATTATTTTTTGCTTTTTAAATGATTAGTAAGTATTTTGTTAAAGTGCTACCCGTTTGAATCAGTATTGTAACTGCCGAGTTATTAGTTGACTTGTTAGGATGTTTACCTTGCAATCGATTAGTTCTTTAGTAATTCATTGTTTGGTTTATATTGTTACATCTTTCAGGTTTCATCTTTGCTTCCTTGTGTTGTTGTTCATCTTGTTTTGCATTCATACCAGCCGCTACACCCCTTGTTGCATTAGGTCTGGCAATTTAGACTGAATTTTATCATATTATCATTTATATAAATATATATATTTTATCATATATATATAGGTCCTTGTGTGCCTTTGTTGATAAAAAAATTTGGTGTGAGACGTACTCTTTTCTAGTAGGAAAACAATTACATAGCTTTTTGATAGAGAATTTCGCGGGACACTTAGGGGGGCTTATTGGATCAGTGAATTGAGAGGAATTCACTTTCTTTATAAATCTTACCTTATTGGATTTAACATTTGTAAAAGTTTCTTGAAATCCTAGCTTATTGAATTAAACATTTGTACAATATCTCTAGAATTTCAGCTTATTGGAAATTTGAGATTTCATCAATAAATTCCACCTGATGGAATTTGAAAGAATTTGAACACAATTTATAGTTAAAAATGAATGAATACAAATACCACCTCTTATGGTGGTATTTGAAGTTTTTTAAAAAAAATTAGTTTTAATTTCAAAAAAGTAAATCAAAACTTTTGAAATGAGAAAAAATATTTAGTTGAAATTTAAAAATTGTAACTTTCAATTTCATTTTTTCATTTTATAAAATTCAAAACTTGGCAAAAAAATATCAAAATATACCCAAATTTCAATTTATAAAAGTTGAAAATCCTATTTTTCCAAATATACCCAAATTTCAATTTTTTACATTTTATATGAATAAGAAATATAAACCAAATAATTTCAGATTTTAAATTTCAAATTTTAATTTATTATTATTAAATTACTTTTTTTTAAATGAAATCCCAGAAATTATTTTATTTTTTAAAAATGAAATCTCAGATTCCTTAAAATTCTCTTGGATTATTAAATCAAATTCCAAATCAAATACCAGATTTCATAAATTCTCCATGAATTCATATATTTTCAAATTCTCTCAATTCTTTAATCCAATAAATCCCCCTTACTCTTTTTAGTAGGGAAAAGCTCTCTTCATGTGACAAATAATTTTTTGAAGACTTGACACATCTTTTATCCTATAAAAAAAGCTCTCTTCACGTGACAAGTACTCTTTTTAGTGATGTGTAGCAGCCAACAATTATTCACTGTTTCTTCTATTTTTATCTTGAATATCTGTGATTTTATTCAAAATTGAATTTACTTTTTGAAACTTCTCGAATGGGTTTATTTTGAATAGTACCTTTGAAGAAACCAATTTTGCAAATGCATTCGGAAAATGCAGACAATCTCTAACAAACTGCAATTTTTTGGTTATATTGATGATATTGAACTAGAAAAAGTTGTTCTTATAGAAATTAAAAGATCACATGAGACGCTTTATTAATGTCAAAATCAAGAATGTTGTTGGAATTTAAACCTATAAAAAAAAAATACAATGTGTAAATAGAATTAGAGCGGCTGAACACTATTATGAATCTTATGACAAAAAAATGTTTTAAAATCTTGTAAATTTTTTTAAAATTTTTTATTAATTTTTTTTTACTTTTAAGTTTTTGAAATATTGTTTCGCAAATTTTGTAATGAAAACTAAAACATATATAATATGATTTTATTATGTTCTTACTCAGCCGGACCTGAACATAATATGGCTTATGATCAAACAAAATGCAAATGGTAGCAACAATTTATATAGACTAATGAATGAAGGCTTTCCATTTGTTTTATTCTTTCATCGAGAGAAAGAAGAGTAAATGAATTCTGCTAAGAATTGGGATGGAAAGTCTGTTTTGAAATCGTCTACCATGCCCCCGCAGTATATAATTCAACAGGTTTCGCACAAAATTAAAGTGATTACAATATCTTTTCATTGAATGTTCTTTTTTCTTACAAATATCAAATTTAAAAAGTTTCAAGCTTTTGAAATTGTTTGGTCTATGCAAAAATTATACAATATTTATATTTTCTAATATTTGATATATATAACACATGAAAATTAGATATTAGGTATGAAATTGATATTATTTTTTTCTAATATACAATTGATTGATTTGCAAACTTTTTTTGGATAAAATGTTGATTTTTACTTCTTTTTTTATAAAGTGTCATTTGCAATTGCGGTAGAGTATCTTTTAGAATATGATAATTCAAAACATTATCAAATACAACCCTTGCATACATCTATTTGTTTATTTTTCTTTAATTTTTATTTTTATTTGATCAAAACCCATTTATGAACCTCCTGAACATCAATCATGGGTCCGCCATTGACCACACATCGCTTACTAGTTCTCAACTTCTAAATCATGACAAACATCATCACTTGTTTATAGACATAGGGTACATGAATTTTATAAACAATGTGTAAAGCTTCCCTTACCGATATAAAAGTCAGTGGGGAGGGTTGTATTGTTATTCATTTGTTGGGTGTGTCAGTGTGTGTTTATCTAAAAGTTTATTTATCTAAAAGTTTAGGAACACAGAGGTTGAATTTGCAAAACTAAAAGATATTCACAGGGGTTGTTTTGTAAATAAGTTATAACTTTTAACTCTGCTCGGAGATTTCTCAGTGAGACGTTGCGATAATGGCGACGAGGTCAAAATTCCAGTCTCTCTCAGCACGCCGTTCCTCGCCGCGCACTCGCTCCGGCGCTGTGCCGGAACCTATAACCTCTCCGGCTACTTGTTCCAGATTTGTGCCACAACCCAATTCATCTCCGGGAACCGACGGGATTCCTCGAACGCCGTTTTCCTTCAAGGCCATCACTTCCGTCGTCGGAACCCTAAAGTCAGTCACTTTATCTGACTGGTGGCTAACGAAGAAAGCAAAGGAGAAGACTTTGAGTGTTTCAGGATTCGAATCAAAAGGTGGGTCTGAAGTAAGACTCTTCTCATCAGGACCAATCTCAATAAGACATGACAGTACAACTCTCGAGACATCTGATGGGATTACAGTTTGTGTCAGTGGGTTCATCAACCGATCTCGCACTTTAGAAAACGGGTTTTCTTCGGAGGTTTGCAATCGTTTTCTTTTAGGGTTTCCGTATCACTGGGAAGATTACAACAATGAAGAAGGGTTCGTAGAGGAGAAGAAGCATTTCACCGTTTCGTTCGATGATATTCCTGTGAATAGGTTGCAAGATGTTCTGTTTACGTCTTCTCCTTGCTTTAAAGGTGAGATCTTGGATGATGTTGTTGGCAGTTTAAGAGATTTAGTTTGTCTTGGTGATGAGAAATCAGACAAGAAATGTGAGAAATCAGACAAAAAATGTGAGGAGATGGATAATGGAGATGGGGAGAGTTTGGTTCCAAGTGTTGTAGGAGTGAAGACTAGAGGAATGCTTCGAAGGAGAGAAGAGAGTGAAGCTTCAATTGGGGAAAGAGTCCACACATCATCCGGGAAGAAGAGATCAATAGAGAAGAATAAAGGTCAGAAATTTCTACTAATTTAGCTTTCAGTAACATTGTTGTTTAACTCAACCTGTAACCATTTGTATAAGCTTGAATTTGTAATTTTTTTTTGTTTTTTGGCTATATTAAAAAATGTGTCCTTTTGGATCTTTGAAACAAGTTTTGTTATGTTTGTTTTTGGACCCAACAAAAAGAAGAAAGAGCATAGTTTGGATTATGCTTGTACCCAAGAAATGAAGTAAAGGTGTGCTAAGGTTAGGCTATTTAGTAATTTGGTATATCATAAAGACCTAAACTATACATGTAAACAACAAGCATCAAATAAGATGTATTTTATAGGTCTCATCCTTTTGTTATTTGTCAAAGGAAACATCCTAAAAATGAGGTTGATCAAAGGATCCACCAAAATACTCGGACATGTCCATTACACACGGACAAAGACTACTATTTTCTCTGTCTGATCTGGAACTCTCACGTTCTGCATTTCACACATACATCACATTGATGATACGCCTTCTTCCTCTCTTCTTATTCTTCTTCTTCCTTAGCACAAAAAAGATGTTGCAGAGAGCAGCGAGCAATGCATATTCATGGTGGTGGGCGAGCCACATCCGTACAAAGCAATCCAAATGGCTCGAACACAATCTTCAGGGTACGTTCCCGCAATCCTCGATTCACATTTCACCTAATAATAATCTTCTTGACCGTGTGTGTCATTGCTTAATTCAATGAAGATTATTCAGTAAAAATGTTCTCTTGTGTGTTTAGATATGGAAGAGAAAGTAGAGTATACTCTTAAGATCATAGATGAAGATGGAGACACTTTTGCCAAAAGAGCTGAGATGTATTACCGTAAAAGGCCAGAGCTTGTTAATTTCGTGGAGGAGGCTTTTCGATCATACCGTGCATTAGCTGAACGCTATGATCATTTGTCTAGAGAGCTTCAAAGTGCTAACCGCACAATCGCCACGGCTTTCCCTGAACACGTTCAGTTTCCTTTGGAGGATGATGAAACTGAAGATTACGAAGGAAATCCGCGGAAACCGCCTAAGCATCTTCATCTAATTCCCAAGGGAAGCAACATACCTGAAGTCCCGGATATTCCAAAGAAAGAGTTCAGGAGTCAGTCTATGATGCTGTCAAGAAAACGACCAGCTGGTCTGAAAATGACAGTGTCTGCTGCTTTAGCGAAGCGAGAAGCGGCGATTGTGAGTTCAGGATTGAGTAAGGAAGAGGGCTTGGAGGAGATTGATAACCTTCAGAAGGGGATCTTGGCGTTGCAGACCGAGAAAGAGTTTGTGCGGAGTTCGTATGAACAATCTTATGAGAGGTATTGGGATTTGGAGAATAAAGTAACAGAGATGCAGAAGAGGGTTTGTAACTTACAAGATGAGTTTGGTCTTGGTGCTGCGATTGATGATAGTGACGCTAGGACATTGATGGCGAGCACCGCCTTGAGCTCTTGTAAGGACACACTAGCGAGACTTGAGGAGAAACAGAAGCAATCTGTTGAAGAAGCTGAGATTGAGAAGGGAAGGATCACTACTGCTAAAGAAAAGTTTGATGCATTGAGGAACAAGTTTGAGAATCCGGGAAGTGATGATCATGATGAGTTCATTAAGACAGAAGAAGAAAAAGAAACTGATGTGGTTCCAGAACCGAGCTATGAATCTGAGAGAGATGATTCAAATGAGAATCTGACTGTTGTGAAGCTTGCGGAGAAGATTGATGATCTTGTGCAGAGGGTTGTTTCATTGGAGACCAATGCTTCTTCTCATACTGCATTGGTGAAGACATTAAGATCAGAGACAGATGATTTACATGAACATATCCGTGGTCTAGAGGAGGACAAGGCGTCTCTTGTTTCGGATTCCACGGATATGAAACAGAGGATAACCGTTCTTGAAGACGAGCTGAGTAACGTTAGAAAGCTATTCCAAAAGGTGGAAGATCAAAACAAGAGTCTTCAGAAACAATTCAAGGAAGCCAATTGGACCGCTGAGGATTTATCTGGCAAGTTACAAGATGTGAAGATGGATGAAGATGTCGAAGGAGCCGGAATTTTCCAGGAATTGCCAGTTGCTTCAGGATCAGAAGATTCTCGCGATGCTCTAAAGTCAATCTCAAAGGAGACAGAAACGATAAGTAGTAATGGAAGGAAGAAAGATGCCATTGTAGTTAAAGAAAGTGAAGACACAGAAGAAGCTCAAGAAGACAAACCTGAGATTAAAGATTCGTTTGCTTTATCAGAAACAGCAAGCACTTGTTTCGGAACTGAAGGAGAAGAGCTGGTAACGGAAGACGAAGATGAAGAGACACCAAACTGGAGACAGTTGTTACCAGATGGCATGGAGGATAGAGAGAAGGTTCTGTTAGATGAATACACATCAGTACTAAGGGATTACAGAGAAGTAAAGAGAAAGTTAGGCGATGTTGAGAAGAAGAACAGAGAAGGGTTCTTCGAGCTGGCATTACAGTTGAGAGAACTGAAAAATGCTGCTGCTTACAAAGACGTAGAGATTCAGTCGTTACGCCAAAAACTCGACACGCCTGGTAAAGACTCTCCACATCATGTAGACGGGAATAACCAGTTGGAACATGATCAAGGACAGCGTGAAAGTGTGAGCATTTCACCAACTTCTAACTTTTCGGTTTCCACTACGCCGCATCATCAGATAGGAGAGGTGAAGAGAACACCTGGAAGGACAAAGCCAAATGACGTTAGGGTGAAATTTGCAGACGTTGATGACAGCCCGAGAACAAAGATTCCAACTGTGGAAGACAAAATTCGTGCAGATATTGACGCGGTGTTGGAAGAGAATCTCGAGTTCTGGTTAAGATTTAGCACATCGGTACATCAGATACAGAAGTACCAGACAACAGTTCAAGATCTGAAATCAGAGCTATCGAAGCTGAGAATCGAAAGCAAGCAACAGCAGGAATCTACAAGAAGTGGTAGTAATCACGCAGCTGCATCAGAGGCAAAACCTATCTATAGACACCTTAGAGAGATTCGAACAGAGCTACAGCTATGGCTAGAGAACAGTGCGGTTCTTAAAGACGAACTCCAGGGAAGGTATGCATCACTAGCTAATATCCAAGAAGAAATCGCAAGAGTCACGGCTCATTCGGGTGGTAATAAAGTAAGTGATTCAGAGATTACTGGTTACCAAGCTGCAAAGTTCCATGGAGAGATACTTAACATGAAACAGGAGAACAAAAGGGTTTCAAGCGAACTTCAATCGGGTCTTGATCGTGTAAGAACGTTGAAGACAGACGCAGAGAAGATTCTAAGTAAACTGGAAGAGGATCTTGGGATATCAAGTGCAACAGAAGCAAGTATAACTCCGAGCAAAAGCTCCTCAAGTGGAAGACCGAGGATTCCATTACGGTCATTCTTGTTCGGTGTCAAGTTAAAGAAGAATAGACAACAGAAGCAATCTGCATCATCCCTCTTCTCATGTGTCAGTCCATCACCAGCTCTGCAAAAACAATTTAGTAACGTTAAGCAACCTGGAAAGCTCCCTGAATAATCCAATCACCCCATTAATGTCAGTGTTTTCTCGCTTTTCTGTCTTGTACTAAAAGTCTACAACTATCGGCTAATGAGATGCATATCAAACTGTATCTTCTTGCACTTTCGCTGTTTTCTATACTTTGAAAATCTCTTCGGAGATGTTGAAGTATATTTAAACTCATGATACTAATTAGTAGTAAGTACTACTGTACATGATCATATTATTGTCTGAATCCTAAGAAAAACATTGATTAAAGCACTAAAACAATGCAGCAAATATAAACTACTATTCCTTCTGCTCGGTCCCTGTCACGGTTGCAACATCCGGACTTTTTCCTTTACTTGCTTCATCCTTGGGTTTTGATTCAGCCTTAGCCTCAGCCTCAGCCACGACAAGAGGTGGAACCGTGGTACTACTCTCTTTTTCTGGTGGTTTAGCCAACGAACTTTTATCGGTGCAACTGCCAGCTTCAGTCTTAAGTACTTGGTCTTTCTTAGGCATAAGACTAGGAGGAGTCTCCACTTTTGTAGTCACCGGCTTTCCTGCGCTAATCGCAGAGTTTGTTAGGGTGGTTTTATTTGGCTGAAGTGTAGTTTTAACCAAGGGGCTTGCTCTGTTTCCCTGAGTTTGCTCTTTCTGTACACCAACCGGCTTGCAAGTGGCGGTAACTGCCGCTCCCGCATTTGGCTTTTGTGGAATAACAGTAGCTGCAGGAACTCTCTGTGTGGGAGCCAACCTTGACGACGCAAAGCCAGAAGGAGCTGGATTATTCTGGATTGTAGGCCCTTTCGAGAAAGGAGCAGCCATAGGTGAAGGCTTATTAGAAGATGATGAAGGTATCACGTGTCTTGGGCCTCCAATAACTGGATTCCTTATATTCAAATGTCCACCGGGAGCAACACTCTTTACTGCCTCAGCAGCCTTCGGTGCTGACGGAATACTTGACGGACGAGGCAAAGACACGGCTTTTACAGGCTCAGGTTTTGGTGCTGATATAATACCTGATGCACGAGACAAAGAGGCTGCAGAAGCGGGTTTTGCAGGCTCAGCCTTTGGTGCTGATATGATACCTGGTGGACGTGGCAAAAAGGCAGCCGAAGCGGTTTTAACAGGCTCAGCCTTTGATGATGAAATACCACCTAACGGACGAGGCAAAGAGGCTGCCGAAGCGGCTTTTACAGGCCCAGCATTCAGTGCTGATGGACGAGGAAAAGAGGCTGCAGACGGGGAAGCGTTCTTTACGGGTTCAGCATTCAGTGTTGATGATACAGCTGATGGACGAGGAAAAGAGGCTGCAGAAGGGGAAGCATTCTTTACGGGTTCAGCATTCGGTGTTGATGATACAGCTGATGGACGAGGAAAAGAGGCTGCAGAAGGGGAAGCATTCTTTACGGGTTCAGCATTCGGTGTTGATGATACAGCTGATGGACGAGGAAATGAGGCTGCAGAAGGGGAAGCGTTCTTTACGGGTTCAGCATTCAGTGTTGATGATACAGCTGATGGACGAGGAAAAGAGGCTGCAGAAGGGGAAGCATTCTTTACGGGTTCAGCATTCGGTGTTGATGATACAGCTGATGGACGAGGAAAAGAGGCTGCAGAAGGGGAAGCATTCTTTACGGATTCAGCATTCGGTGTTGATGATACAGCTGATGGACGAGGAAATGAGGCTGCAGAAGGGGAAGCGTTCTTTACGGATTCAGCATTCGGTGTTGATGATACAGCTGATGGACGAGGAAAAGAGGCTGCAGAAGGGGAAGCATTCTTTACGGGTTCAGCATTCGGTGTTGATGATACAGCTGATGGACGAGGAAAAGAGGCTGCAGAAGGGGAAGCATTCTTTACGGGTTCAGCATTCGGTGTTGATGATACAGCTGATGGACGAGGAAATGAGGCTGCAGAAGGGGAAGCGTTCTTTACGGGTTCAGCATTCAGTGTTGATGATACAGCTGATGGACGAGGAAAAGAGGCTGCAGAAGGGGAAGCATTCTTTACGGGTTCAGCATTCGGTGTTGATGATACAGCTGATGGACGAGGAAAAGAGGCTGCAGAAGGGGAAGCATTCTTTACGGATTCAGCATTCGGTGTTGATGATACAGCTGATGGACGAGGAAATGAGGCTGCAGAAGGGGAAGCGTTCTTTACGGATTCAGCATTCGGTGTTGATGATACAGCTGATGGACGAGGAAAAGAGGCTGCAGAAGGGGAAGCATTCTTTACGGGTTCAGCATTCGGTGTTGATGATACAGCTGATGGACGAGGAAAAGAGGCTGCAGAAGGGGAAGCATTCTTTACGGATTCAGCATTCGGTGTTGATGATACAGCTGATGGACGAGGAAATGAGGCTGCAGAAGGAGAAGCGTTCTTTACGGATTCAGCATTCGGTGTTGATGATACAGCTGATGGACGAGGAAAAGAGGCTGCAGAAGGGGAAGCATTCTTTACGGGTTCAGCATTCAATGTTGATGATATAGCTGATGGACGAGGCAAGGAGGCTGCGGCAGGGGAAGCGTTTATTGCGGGTTCAGCCTTTGTAACTAATGCCGAGACAACGTTCTTTCCTGGTTCGACTTTTGGCACTGAGGCAGCAGTTGCCAGGCCAGACATACAGGCTGCAGCAGCTACAGAATTAGCTGTTACCATTAGTTCTGATTTCGAAGTGGAATTTGCTGTTGTTTTCTTTGCAGGAACTCGAGATTTTGCAGTTGGAACGGATGTTGCTACCCGGGGCAGTGCTTGAACTACTGGCAGAGACTGTTGTTGACCTTGCAATGAACTACCACTGTTGGCACCATTGGCTTGTGCTCCCGTGATGCTACCGGATGTACGCACTGGAGGTATACCTAAACAAACACAGCCACATTGATATTGAAAAATCTAACTGAGAGAAGTGTTGGGACTAAAACAATTTTAACTTTGCAAAAAAAGAACAATTTAAGCAAGCATAACGCCTAGACGAACTAATAAATAGTAGAATAAGCTGGAACGGATCTTCTGTTACTCATACCTACTGCAGGCTTTTTTGAGGGAACTCGATTTCCCACTGCCAAAGATAATGCACGATTAGCTGCCATCTGTGCTTCTGTTCGCTGTTGGCCAGATTGGGTAGAAGAGTTTGAAGTATCACACCTTCTCCTTATAGCTCCCCACCGCTGCAGATAAGAAACTTCAGGTTGTTACCACTAGCACGATCAAAGAAATATGCTAAATTAAAACCATCACAGATCCCCATCAAAGTTGTCCTCGTAAATCTACTACTTATAGAGCATACCTGAAACCATCAGAAATAATCTGACGAGAAAATATCCAACAAAAATATGGACACAGAAGATTATTGCCTTTAGCAGCTGCGTACTATGCTTTACAGGAGATTACTAATCATATCATTTAGAGATCCGGTGCCGGGATTTGAACCCGGATAATATGGGGGAAACCCTACATCAAGACCAAACTAGAGGACAACGGATATATTTCTAGAACAATAACCAAAGTCTGTTGATAGTCTCAATATGTTATAGTTGCTACAAACTCCCTTCAACCCACAAAACAGGGATCCGAAAAGTGTGAAAATGCCTAGACAAGGCGTGACATATCTCTTGTAAAAGCATAAGAGTAAAAGGAGCTCATGAAGTTGTTTCAAGGGGTCTACTATGGTACTCTCTTCTAAGCCAACATAATCGTTAACAGAAGTCAGATATGGTGCATAAGCAGGTAGTAATACTATCACCCCTCATAATCATTTATATTTATCACCAAAAAAAAAAAATATACTATCATCCCTCATGCCTAGTTACTGTATACTCCAAGTCCTAGATCATACCGAACTTGGAGTGTTACAATGTTACTATACACTAGCTTTTTTGTAGTGCAATTAGAGACGTATATGCCACAGAGCAATAAACAGGAAATAATGCATAAACTACACAAGAACGCTAATGCATGCTGATCTAGATGCTGATACAAGAGGATGCAAAAAAGTATATGAAGATTATGCAAAAATATGAAAGAATATCAGCCAAGTAAAATTACAACCTGCGAGAGTTGTGGGGCTGTTCTCTCCCCCTCAAATTCTTCCTTAGAAATAATAGCCCAGCTGCCTTCACCATGTCGTTTCACAGCAGCGATCAGTTCCTCATCCTCCTCAGCTGACCATTTTTTCCTTCTCTTACGAGGAGCCATGCTACTGGCTAACCCATTTCCATTATGTCCCTCAGCTGCTTTCTGAAGAGAAACAGGAAAGGTGATATTCATCCCTCTTGACGACCAATACGAGTCTGATGGTTCCTGAGGCCCCCTATGCAGGCCATAAGGTATGTTAATGGTCAAGGGAGCCTCAAAAGTCGAGTCCTCAGGAATGTCCGAATCACTTGGCACATAGGAAGCAGCAATCACCTAAAAAAGGAGAGAAAAAACAGGAAACTTAGCATTTGGATCATTAGGAACTCAATAAGCCGACTCATCTACCCAAAAATCGTAGGCACCACACAAATTATTAGGAAGACTGCACGGTAGTATGCACACCATTAACTGAGATTCTAGTCATACATATTCCACCAGTTATTAGGAAGACTCCACGGTAGTATGCACACCAGGTATTTAACATGGTATAGACGAGTGGCTGGAAAACTAGAGAATGGAGAATACAAAAGTAAGCTCCTTGCCATAGGAAGAATCCAGTTTTTGGTGAAGATAATAACGAATTTATCTACTGCGCTTGATGAGCTTATCAAATAACGAAACTCAAAGATCCAACAAAAGGAAAATGCAACCATAATCTGCTAGTTCTCTCATAAATAAAGATACCAAATTTTTAAATCTCAATAGAAATTCCACCAACCATTGCGGAATATTTAGAAAGCTATCTACGGAATCACTTATATGAATCTAGAAAACAATGTATAAAACAGAAGAACGAATGCAAGGTAAATAGATAGCCAGCAGGAACTCAAATATCTGTCGGAGAAAATGTCACAGAGAAACAACACTTATGATGCAACAGTATATAGAAGCAGCTATTCTACAGAAATTGTACAAGGATTTCGAGAGGAAACTGTACAAGGATTTCGAGAGGAGAGAAAAGCTATTTCCTTCTTACTTTCACATGCGCAACAGCTTCCGCTACTGCATCAACGCTGACTGCAGGGGCAGTTTCCAATTCACACTCCATGTCACTATCATCATCCTACACAAGTAAAGAGTTCGTTAAAGTTTGTAAATAGGCCAAAAATACTTTTCACCAAAAAGTTTCAATATTCACCAACAAAATTAAATCGAAAAAGTTAGAACTTTCACTCTTAAGACTGTCAAGAAAAAGTACACAACAATATTGATAAATAATATTCCACCCATCATCAGATACTATCTCCTAGGTAACGAGTAAGAATCCCAATACAAAAATTCAAGATAGTTTATCAATATAATCATTAGCAATGCAACATAAATTTGAGTCCTTTGTGAATTCTGATGCCAAATTGAGTTTCATTATCCGAGAAGAAGATAGACCATAGACCATACAATCATGGCAAAATGTAAGGCAAAGAAAACCCATTAAAAGCAGAAGACAAGTGATACTAATACGGACCGGAAGTTGAACATTATCGTCCATAGGGAGGAGAGAATCCCGATAAGCAAGATGCCGCCATAGCAACTGATATTCTCTAGCATTAGTGATTCCAGTACTTGTCTTCTTCACCAACTCATTCCAGTCCATCTTTGGTTCAGCGTAATACGCCATTTCCTGTAGCAACTTCAGTATCGTCATGGTGTCATATCTGCAAATAAAGTCAAGCCCAGTGTTCCAAGAATCTCAATTGAAGAGAGGATAAACAGAAAAAAACGAGAGAAGGAAAGCGAATAACGGAAGTTAAAAAAAGAGACCTTTGCAAAAGAGTGGCGATGTCTCCTTCACTGATGAACTCTTTCCTCTTCTTATTGTTACTGCTATCAACCATTTTTCTCGTGTTTGTAAACAGCAATCACATGTTACGATGACTCGAAACCAAAATCCGAGGGGGAAATCTCTACTCGAAGGTATCAATTTCAGTGACAAAACCCTAAAATAGGATTTGAGATTGAGAGACGACAATGGAATGTCCTAGGGCTAGGAGTTAGTTCAAACGAAACGGCGCAGAAAGAGAAGGTAAAATTTTCCGGTGATGAAGAAGGAAAGCGATTCGATGATCGGAGAGAAGAGGATGCTCGAGAGAGGAGATATAGTGGTGGCGCGTGGACGGCGCGTGGATGGCTTGGGTTTTTGTTGTGAAGAGAGATAAAAAAATAAAAGAAAAAAAAAAAAAGCGACCGAGGAAGAACGGTTGCAGTCAGGCTCGCGACTTAAGATATCAAAATTTATGATGTTTCCATTGACCAATTTGCCCACCGAGAGAAGTTTCATGGTAACTACTAACATGTTAATGGTTTAATTACTTTTCATATAAAAAGATAATTTATTTGAAACAACCTTAAAAGTACCATAATCACTGGAAAAAACGTTGGTAGATTTCTTTTAAAAATTGATAAGATAGTTGTTAATAAATAAAAAATCATTTCAAAAAATTTCAAATAGAATAAAAAACAGCACTGAAACAAAGAAGTACAAACAGAAGTTAAATTGTAAATTCTGACTCAAATGAAATAGATAACAAAGTCAAACTTACGCGGCTAAACTAATTGTATAATTTATCTTAACTTTATATTTTTATTAGATCGGTATTTTTTAAACTTAATATAAACTAAAATACTAGAAATTAGTCAATATTTATATTACGCGATTGTATGGTAAAGTGATTTGGGACTAATGTTTTTAAAGTTGTGGTTTGTGGGTTTTTTGGACAAAACATTCAAAATATAGAACACTATAAAACAAGTAAAATTGACATCTTGGACTATTTTGATTATGAATATATTAAATATTTTCTCTCAATAAATCTGTAACTACATTTATATGAAAAAGTTATATATTTAATTATGAAATTGTCAAAAGTAAAAATCGATTATTTAACATATGAACATAGGGAAATCGGCTATAAAAAATCCAAACTTTTCAAAACTCGCTAAATAAAACACAAACTTTGGACTGGCCAAATAAACATCAAACTTTTCATTGACTTTTAAAATTTATTCACAAAGTTACATAGGTCGTTAAACGAAACGATGTCGTATTGGATATGGGTTAAGTTTAAGAAGAAAACTCAATACGGCGTCGTTTTGGAGGAATTTATTATCAAAATATTGCATTTGACAGGATTCGAACTCGCGTTGAATGAACATAGAGGAAAGAATTAAAGCCAGTGAGATAGAGACACTTTCGTGTAAATATGAATCACATCGGCTTATATTGTATTAGAAGCGGAACACTATTATTGTTAAAAAGCTCACACGAACCCTAGTTTCTAAGAAAGTAAAATCGATTTGGGGCTTTGCCTGAATATTGAAGAACCCTTAAAACCTCTGATTCCTCCTCTGTAACAGCTTCAATTGACTATGTTTCTTGTTCGACTGGTGGGTAATGGGTTCGGGAAGTGAAGATTTGTATGTCAATACCATGGGCATTCGTGGATTTCCATTGAAATGTGAGTGTGGGCGTAACTGTGTAATGAAGACGTCGAAGAGAAATTCGGGAAAACCATTCTTCAGATGTCATGCTTTTCAAGATGTAAGTTTTTATAATCTTATGATGTGTTTCAGGACCACTTGTTTACATGGGTTGAGGAAGCTGTTTTCGAGGAGGCTGAAGATACATTGGTGAAGGTTGAGTGTTTTGAGTATGATATTAGCAAAACATAATTGGAGATGGATCACATGAAACATTGGAACCATGAGCTGATGGAAGAAGTGAGAAAGGCCAAGACTGAACTGAAGAGGCTTAGCTTGATGGTGAAGGTGGGTTTTGGGAGTGTTTTCTTAGTAATGGTGCTATTTGTTGTGATGATCATGATTGAAAAATCAAGTGGCTTGTATCTTAGGAGCTACTAATTGAGTTTGTGCTTTTAGCCATCAATAAGATTGATTGCTTCAACATGTTAACGATGTTAAATGTAAAAACAGATTATCTCAACTTTGACTGGCTGCTACGATTTTGATTCACAAAGTCTCTAATTATCAGACTCAGTTTGTTTCATTTAGAAGCATCATTCATTTTTAACGTTAACGAGAACTTACATGAAAAGTTTGATATTTGGATTGGTGAATCACATGCCTCAATGTAATACCTGCAATGAAGCAGCACTCCATATAGACCATTACGGCATGATAATGATGCAACCTATCTCTTCTACTAAGCTCCATGAAAAACAATAAACATATGTGCTGATGACAAAACAGTGTAGCAAAACAATGTATTTTAAACGTTGCAAGAAACAAACAAATGTGCTGATGACAAAATATTAGAACAAAAGGTAGTGTAGCAAAATAAGCGTCAACACAAAACATGTAGCAAAATATGAAAACAAACACATAACAACATAAGCTTCTGAGGATTGAGCTTGTGAAGACTTCCCTTGTGAGAATTCAGCTTCTGGGAATTTGAGTGTAGGAGAATTGGAACTCTTGAAATTGAAGTCCCTGGTACAAAATGAAACAAAGAAACGTTAAAGTATTAACCAAAGACACAATGATAATAACTATAAAACTCAAGGAACCTGATTCTTCGTTGGTCTCCCTCTTGGTTTCTTAGGTCGACTTAATTTCAACAATTTCATTCGGACTAGTTGTTTTGTAATGCCCTTGCTCTTTACACTTTGAGCATGTCATAATTCTGTGAACACCGCTTAACTTGGTTCTTGATCCTGTTTCATACATAGACTTCATCCTATCATGGTTTCTAGGCCGTCCAGGATTACCATTTCGATTTGGTGGTGGAATCACACCTAATCTATTGGTTTGAAGCCACTCCATAATCTCATTCATAAGTTTGATCCCAAAACTTTAAGTCTCACGCCACCTAATTAGGAAAATACACAATTATAATAAGTAGAATAATTACTACACAATTAGAATAAGTATAATAATTACTACATTGAGAAAAATCTATATATAAACCTGAGTGTTGTGTGACAATCAGCAACAGATTCAGACAGCTTCCTCCTCATAGCAAGAATGACCTTAGAAGCGTGAATACAAGGAATTCCATTCATTTGCCAGCTTCGGCAAGCACATGTTTGTGATTCCATACATACAACATAGTTGTGTCCTTTGTGCTCAACCTCTATCTGTGGCCCTATTGCCCATTTCAAGCTGCATTCAGTTGACTCCTTCTCAACTCAATCCAATTCCTTGTGTTTTTGGAGTAAACCTTGTCTTTAAATTTGTAGCTAAGTTAGACCTACTATAATTTCTGGTCATTCATTGTTGCCTAATCTCCTCTAACATGTCTAGCAAATGTTTTCTTCCTATATTCTCTGATGTTCTTATTGAAGGACTCACTCAGATTATTGAGATTGTCATTGCATTGAGAGCCTAACCTGAAGAACGCTCTTGACCATGTTTCTGGTTTGGTGCGTAAAAGAGAGGCATATGCTCTTGAGTCATACTTCTTTAGAGAGTCCATGTGGTGCTTAAACAGACCCGGTGTATAGCTCTTTGCTATGTACCAAAACAGTCTTTGTAACTTCAGATCTTTCCCACATTTCCTCCAGTTCTCCTATATGTGTCTACAACACTGCCTATGCTCTATTTCTGGAAGAATCGTGCTTATTGCTTTCACTAAACCCTACAAGTACAGAGACAAACAGATTAGAAACAAAAGTTAAACACTTCTATTTAAACAAAAGGGTTAACACTTCACCTTTTGTTTGTCAGACATGAGAACATAGCCCTTCCCATCTCCTAATTCCAAATCAGTTGCTAGAAATTTGACAAACCAATCCCAGTTGGTATGATCATTCTCTATCTCCACAACTGCCCAAGCAATAAGAACAATCATATTGTATCCATCTCCTCCAACTTCAGCCAACAATTGTCCCTTTATATCCCATTTTAGGAAAACTCCATCTAACCTTATCACTAGCCTGCAAGTTTTTTTCCAAGTCTCCTTTTGTGCCTTAAAGCATATGTAGAGCCTATAGAACCTCTACTTGCTTCCATCTTTAGGTCCTGGGATTGACTCAATTTCAAAAGTGGAGCCTTCGTTTTGTTTAAACACTTCGGCTTGATAATCCCAAATTCGATCAAACGGAGCTTCATGGCCTTTTATCCTTTCTCTCATCACCATCGTCTTCGCTTTTATACAAGAGTTTTTCTTTGCTTCCAACTGATACTCCCTCAGAATCTCTGCTTTGATCTCCTGTGCTTTTAATTTTGGATTCAGCCTCAACCTCTCTGCAAACAGCTCTGCAATAGGTCCACGTGTCAGCATTTTTGACTGACCTTAGATCTCACACCGATGGACATTAACATAAGTCTTGATCTGTAAGTTGTTCTTCCTATTCTCATAAGCACAGTAGATCTTCCAAGGACATGGATCATCATCTTCTCTCATTGTCGCAGCACATTTTGCACTCACCTTTAAGCTAGTGGAACAATATAACTTAATGTTGTATCTGCAAAGAGAACAGACATCATAAATGTTAACAGATTTAATTAAGAAATGTACATACTTATAAACATTCAGCTTATGCTTCTATCGTTACAATGTTCAAGAGTATACTTGTTAAGTCATCTTTATCAAGAGAGAGGCCACCAACATTACCTGAGAGCTATGACTCTAAAGAGATATTCAGATACAAACACAAACATAAGACATCAGATTCTATATCTGGTTTTCAATGAGTATTTAAGGCAAGCGTGTTTGAAGTCATGAGCATCAGCAAAAGTTTTCCCCAATTGAAGCAGCTTCTTTGGATCAATGTCTTCTCTGTAAGCTTCTGAAGGAATCACTTCATCTTCATTCTCCTCGTCTGATGACACAGGATCTGGGATTCTATCTTCATCCCAAGCGTATTTCGTCCCCAATGTCTTCTGCAACCTCACAATCATCATTCCTCGCATCCTCTCCGAAAATATACCTAAATCTCCACATGTTTCTCCTTCAATGCCCCCATGACCATTAACATCTTCGTCACCTGCATCCACTTGTGTGTCTTTGTCACCTACAACAACTTATGTGTCTTCGTCACCTGCAACAGCCCCAAAGTCGTCGTCGTCATTTGTTGGAGGATCCACGACATCTCTTTCACTAGCAGAAACTTCAATTGTCTCATCTTGTTTACGCTTCTTCGATTCACCACTTTCACCTCATCTTTCACCACCACGTTTCGTCGATTTCTTCGATTTCTTCGCACCACGACGTAAACTCCCAGCAGGAGGACTAATCTCAACTCCATTCCTCGATCATTTTATCTTAGCCATCATCGAATCTCAATTTCCCTCTTTCAATTTGGGATTTTTCTGAAATTAGGGTTGAGAGGTTTATGTCGAAGAGGAAAAGAAACAAAGGAAAAGAAATCCAATTAAAGAGTTAAACTCCGTTATTCAATGATAAAACAAAATATATTCCACATACTTTCGAAAGTGTTACTTGGTTCAGTGGCAAGAGTCTCTTTGAAAATACAAAGTTTTTATAAAATTATGATTTTTAAAAAGACGTCGTACGACTTAACTCTAAGAGTTAACCTTGTGTTAATGGCGTTTGTTTTTCAGTTAGTGTTGCTAACAGTGGGCTTTATTTGTAAGTCAACGAAACTTTGTGAATAAATTTTAGAAGTCAATGAAAAGTTTGATGTTTATTTGGCCAGTCCAAAAGTTGTGTTTTGTTTGGCGAGTTTTGAAAAGTTTGGGTTTTTTTATGGCCGATTTCCCTATGAACATATATTGTTCCGTAAAAATATATGTATACAGGGGTGGAGCCACCGTTACGGTAGGGGGGTCATGTGACCCCATGAATTCTGATGATTTTTTTTACTTGAACAAATTTAGTGAAATATTATAAAGTTATCACCCGCATAACATATCAAAAAAATCAAAATGACCCCAGTGAAAAACGTGGCCGGCTCCGCCACAATGTATATATTTTTTTTTTTTTCGACAACAACTTTTCATTAGATCAAGGTCCAAAAGACCCAAATACAAAGTTTGATCTACAGACACCAAAACATCAGAAATTAAAATAAAGCCCAGTCCTAAATCAAGCCCAATGTACTGGCCCAATAGGAAGAAACTGATGCCTCGAGATTGAAACCGAGAAGATGCCGGAGTATCCACCACCGTCTTCGAAACTCTAACGAAGAAACGTCGCTGGATAGTAGATCAAACTCGAAGAACTCTTTCTGTAAGCAACCGGAGACAAGAATCGATCTTCAACATCAACCCCTTGAACGAATCAAAGAAGTTGTAGAATCCCTTTGACCAACTTCACTCTTCTTCACAGATGGAAGATCCGCCCTTAGATCGCAATCACGGCGTCAGCGGAGAAGAAATCTTCAATAAGCGAAAAAGGAAAGAGATCGAAATAAACCAAGAAGAAAACGAAACTTGAAATCCGGGATAATAATCTGATTCAACAGAAAGAGAACAACACAAGATCTGAATCGAAAGAGATCGATTCAGAAGAAAACAAACAAAACAAACTGAAAATCCGAAGATCGGAAGCTAAAACCGGATGAAACCGGAGGTACACATATATACAACAAAAAACAAAAGCCGGACCGCCGGGGATGCCGACGGCCGGAGACCACACCGATCGGAAAAGAAAGTTCTAGTTTTTAGAGAGAGATTGTACAGTGAACAGAGAGAGAAGGTTTAGTTATCGCCACAATGTATATATAAAAAAACAAATACAAAACAGATAAAATTTACACCACATAATTCTTACAATGACTTAAAATTAAAATATTACAAAGTTACTTCTTCTGAAACCTAGTTTAACTCTTCACATCCATGATGTTTTCAAAGAAGACCAAGTCAAAACAACCCATATTGTACGTTGCTTTAATGAGTTAATCCAAGTCAAGCGTGTTGAGCACGATTAATCATCATCTGTTTTGATAGCGACGGTCAACTGTTTAGCTTCTTGACTTGAAGAAAACTCGGAAACATTGGATCCATCTGCATCTTATATAAATAACTCTTGTAAGGAACTTCAAATGTATCACAATCCCTTCCCACCTCAGAACATCCCAAAAGTGTTAAAGAAGCACAGAACAGAGAAAATAATAGAAGTGTGTTTAGAAAATGAAAGCAAGATCAAGAAAAGGAGGTTTGGCTGCAATACTGGTTCTAGTCGTTTATTGCTTCTTCGAGAATATGGGTGAGCCTAAAATTTCTCTCATGCACGCATTTAATACATATAATTATTTTTAATCACATTTTTTCATATTTTTAATATCTTTATATATAAATATTATCAGAAAGTACAACTTTTCAAATATTATATGATGTGGTTATGAAAGACGATATCTTAAAGCCAGGTTGCTATCTTTTTTAGAGTTTTAAAATTTGTTATAATTTAAACTTTTAAAAGACTATAGTTTCCTTGAATTTGTTTTTAGGACCATTTACTACAGTGATATTTTGGGAAATTTTAATCTCAAACATACACTTTACCAAAAAATTGCGAAAATGATCATTTCTTTTAAAAAATGACGATGTTATTTTTGGAAATCTTTTTTAGCATAAACTAATTTTTGGAGAATTTTTAACAGATGTTTAGGATTAAAGTCTCCAAAATAGATAATTTCATAGTATTTTTTCTTGTTTTTATCACACCTACTATATTAACTTCTCAGTTAGAGTTAATGTTTAAATACCACCATCTTTTAATAATAATTTTTTTATTATGTTATTTTATATGACATACTCTGCAGGTACGAATCAAACTGCCTTATACAAAAGTGTTTTCTTCGAGTCAAATTAATATTCTTCTAATTTTTTAACAATTTTTAGTGATAATTGCTTGTTATGTATCAGCCGGGATCTCGATCGCAGTTTCGCCTTATGAACCTGTTAAAGGTTATATTTCTGGACGTTTCTTTGCTCTCCACAACAAATACGAGATGCTAAAATCGTTCCCATCTTATAACGAGTATCACAAAAGACTCAATCTAGCAACAGGTTTGTTTTCTTTGAAATTTTTGACTTTTTTTCTTTCTACCAATGAATAGCACATTTGTTGTAGATCTTAAATGCCCACTCACATTTCAAATATTATACTTCTAATATACAAAAAGAACTAATAGTTTTTGCATATTAATTATACTAACTCGGTTATACGTTATATGCAGTTCAAATTTGGCAAACAACAAGAAGCAGGTGTAGAGATGGTTTCATCACTTTGAGCATCAAATCAATGCATTTTTTCGTCTCAAAGCTTATGCAATGTAGATATTCAATATCACTTGTAACTCCAGTCTATCACTCTTGGACGTCTCGAATTCTTTTTTGGGTAACATTAACTCGATCAGTCTCGTCCATGGCCAACGACACAGCTTTATGATTTTTTTTCAGCTTCATATAAGGTGTGTTTTAAAAAAAAGAATGTATGTAAGCATGTTATATTACGCTTGGTATGATTATATATATAGAGAAGACATATATTAAGAAAATAATATTTTGTCACTCAATTGCACAGAAACAAACAAAATCAATATATTGTTGAGAGTCTAAGAGTAGTTAATCGTTTCTAAAAGTTTGATGTTTCAAAATCAATACCCTCAAATAGCACATTTTGATGTTTTGTCACAAAATAGCACATCAGAGAGAAAATGACAATAATAGCACATTTTAATCATTTTAAAATGTATTACACTAATGAGTTTGGATTTACAAATCATTAATTAGAGTTTAGATTTTGAAAACTGCCATATATGTTAGACTGGACAATTTTAACATGTTATGTAAAAAGACAAAAATAAACTATTGTCATGCGATACACCTTCCAAGTGACAATTCACAAATTTGGCGGGAAGGAAACCAGCATCGGCACAGCAAACCTCCCCATCTGAAAGAACATCTTATTTGCCTCATCGGCAAAGTTGTGCGCAAAAGACTCAGTCTGTTAAGGAACTCGGGGGACTCTAAATTCGATGATATCCCAGGGGCGGACATGAGTAGTAAATGGGAGACTCAGGGAGAGGCAGTTGTCACCTCTAAAATTTTAGAGTTTATTAGTCTATTTTTATAAAGGTTTTTAATTCTGCCCCATTGATAAATTATTTTCTGCCCCTTTTATGTTTTTCTTTTTTGCCAAATGCAATTTATCTTTATTTGCAACACTAAAAAATTACAAAAATAACTAGTTAACTCATTCCTTTTGTCTATAGGCAAATCATATTCATTTAGTTTGTCTACAGGCCCGTCATAGCCTTCAGTAAAACCACATTAAATGAATTAATCAAAAATTGCAATGATTCAAAGGGTTTCTTTTTATAGTTGAAATTAAGGTTTTATTTTTTTCACAAAAGAATCTAGCTTCTTAGGCTATGATTGGTATAGCTACTAGTAGAGCAGTAGCAGTAAGCAGCAGAAGCAGTATGCTGCCGAAGCTGTATGCTCTGATTAATATATGTTTTTAAATGATTGGCAGAGCTGTGAGCAATTATATATAAAATTTCGAAAAATATATGAAGATATTTATTTATAGTATTATATATATTTACCATGTAATTATCATAATATTTTTTTATTTTTAAAATTATTTATTAATTTAATTTTTATAATTATAAATATAATAAAAATAATTTATTGATAAATATTAATTTTGAAAGTCTAAAATTTACAATTGAATATAACTATAATTTTTTGAATTATTTAACATAATAAATTAATTATATATAATTACTTTAGAATTTTTAAATATTTAAAAGGTAAATGCTCTACAAAACGCTCCATCTGAGAGCATAGAGGGGAGGAGCATTTGGAGAGCATTAACAGCTTCTAAATGCTCCCCTAAATGCTTTATGTACAAAAGTTGATTGGCTGATGAAAAACATAATGCTCTTAAAAAATACTCTTCCAATCAAGGCTTTAGCATCTTTAACTTCTTATTTTGCTAGAAAATCCTTTCAACTTCTTCTTGGCTTCTGCTCCCTGTTTTATTTTTTAACTAAATTTTGATCGTGTCTATGATATATTATTGTGTTTTTTTAAATTCAAATGTCTGTTTTTTGTCAACCAATTGTCCGCTTAATCATAGATTTTTTTTCTAATATCTAAATATTTTTGTCACGGTTAAAATTACGTCCTAGATCCGCCACTGTGATATCCTAATGGTTTGGTTTTCTAGTAGAGAATGATTGTATTAGCTCTAAATTCTTTCAAACTCTGATGCACTTGATGTAACTCTGGTTTTTTATGAATAGTAATTTAACATTCATTCAAAAAAGAAAAAAAGAACTATTGATTCAAAAGATACAATAGTGTGAGAAAGATAATTGTTTTGGCTGTCACCTTTTTTATATAACAAAAAGAAGAGAAACAAGAAGGTGTGACAAAACTATTTGGATTGCCTCTATCTTGATATATGCATATAACTTTTCTCTAAATAGATTCATGTATGACTATATATTCGGTTCAAAGTTTCCATGAAATAAAATTAGTCTGCAATTATGTGTGTGTTTCTCTCCTTTTTGACTATATTTCAAATATGTGTTTTAGTATTGCTGAGGACTACAATATGATTTATAAAAACATGATTAAGAATAAGAATAAACTTTTGTGTTTGGTTAATCTTTTATACATGCCTTCTTTAGCATAAAACCAAATGCTACAATGATAAATTGGAAATGATCATATCTATGGTTTAAAAATAAAAAATAAATGAACCAACGAGAAAATGTTATTTTTGGCTTAGATTTGAGATGGATGGACCTTTCTTTCAATCGGATTAAGACTTCTTTTATAATCTTAGAGATAGATTTAAGCCTTGTTTCGATTTCTTAACCAAAAAGAAATGAACATATCTATTTTCATGTAAGTCATAACTTATCAATAGTAATGATTTCTCGGACAACCGTTTTATCCATAAAATCAAATACATGAAGTTGGCTGATCAAAAAAAGAAATGAATTAGTCATATAGATGCACATATTAAAGAACATCATTTAACGAACCAGCATTAGTGGTCTGGAGAAATGGCGAAAAAAATGCGCCCAAATGCTCAAACGCTTTCAAAGTTTAATGAGAAAATGGGTTAAATTGACAAAAAATAATACAGGGAGGAAGTTACAAAAACATTTACTAAAACGAAGGACCTGCTTTTGTAATTTCTATAAACTTGTCTTCACTTTCGTTTCTACAGATTCCAGAATTTGGGGGTAAATGCTCCGATGCTTCTTTAGCAGCTTGTTATCAGAGACTTGAGGAAGGGTTTATTCTTCGGCGTTTCTCCTTTGCAGTGATCCAATAGGAACGGTTATGTGCGAGCTCCGGAGAATTCCTGGTGGGATCGAACCGTCGGCTAGAGATCTTGAATCAGATCATTGACACGAAACCGATTCACGCCCTAATGGAATCTCACACTGTCGCAGAATCGGCTGCAAGTTCTGATGCAACTGCGTCTCATACGGTACGCATTTCAATTTCTACAGCTTTTCTCGGATGCTTCTGGTTCGTAAGTGTTGTGATTGCTTGAAAATGGATAAGAATGTGGTTCGTGTTGCTAGTGTATACAAGATGATTCAGCAACTGCTTGTTTCTTTGTACTTGTAAGTAATCTCTTTGAGGGCTTTCCTAAATTAGTTTTTTTTTTTGGGTTTGCTGTGATTGCAGCCGAGTGTATCTGTTCTTTTAGATGCTCTTGAGCAGTCTGTATCAACACCCAGGATCGCAAATGGTCTTTCACAGAGACTGTTACGTTCGTTGCAGCTTTCACGTGAGAATAAACTTTCTTTTAAGGCATTGAACGGAGCTTGTCGTGTGCTCAGATTGGCTTGCACTCAAGCCAGGGAAAGTAGGAAGTCTGTGTGTGTTAGCCCTTTAGGAGAAAGTAGTGACAGTGAAGTTATAGTTGATTCACCTCATAAGGAGTCTGATTCAAGCCATACAGAGGATTGTTGGTTTGAATGCATGGAAACATGCATTGGGATTTTCACAGAGTTTTACTCGTCATCAGATGATGCGAAAATATATGTTTTGCGAAGCTCTGTTTGTGTTGACTGTCTTTTTGAGCTATTTTGGGAAAAAGCCGTAAGGAACAATGTGATGAAACACATTATTGATCTCATGAAGGTATTTCTTTCAGACTACTAGTTATAGCTATGCTTCTGTTGATTTTTTAGCTTGTTTGGAGAATGAATAGGATTTATTGTCCAAATTTTCAGGTCACGCCTCTGGGTGAGGAAGACAAAACAGCAAAATTGCTAGTGTGTTCCAAATATCTAGAAACATTCACTCAAGTGAAGGAAAGAGAAAATGATTTTGTTGACCTATCTGTTAATCTATTGGCGGGTATGAGGGATTTGATCAAAACTGATTCGAGGGTATGACTTTAAGTTTGTTATCGACTGCTTGTAACTTTTGTTGGTATCATCTACTCCTGCTGTAGCTCCTTATCTTTGTTTGTTGCTTTGTTTAATTTTGTCTCTTCTGTTGCTTCTTCCATTCAGTATTACCAATCCCTATTCCGTGACGGGGAGTGTTTCTTACACATCGTCTCTCTCTTAAACGGTAATCTCGATGAAGCAAATGGAGAGAAGTTAGTTTTAAATGTCCTTCAAACTCTAACTTCCCTGCTTGCAAATAACGATGCCTCAAAGGTGACTCTTCTGTCCTTTTGCTTTTCACTACAATAAAGGTCACTTAAAATTGGCTTCTTCACTTATCACCTTTAGGATGAGAAAAATAACATGGGGTTGATAGAAGTATTAGATTTTTCTAGCATATATAGTGACATTAGATAGATTCTGTAAGATTTCCTCCTTATCATGTTAGCAAATTACGAACATCGCACCTCTTCTCATTATCCGTGTAAGTAAGGATTTTCTCTGGATGACTTGTGAATATTACGTAACTTTATTTGTGACTGATGCAATGGTGAAAGAAATCCGGGAAGTGAATTTTGATCTCAACTAGTCAGATAGTAGAACAAAAGGCAGATGGTTATTCTACCGTTTAGGAAATCTTTCCGAGTGAAACTGAACCTAAAGGTCACTTGCACTTGTATAATTTGTTTTTGCCAATGCTTCCTTTTGTGCTCTTCAGTTTGCTTTTAAAGCCCTTGCTGGCAAGGGTTACCAGACACTGCAAAGCTTATTGTTGGATTTCTTCCAATGGCAACCTACTCAAAGACTCCTAGATGCTCTACTTGATATGCTTGTTGATGGCAAATTTGATGATAAAGGCAGTGCTCTTATAAAGGTGATGCGGGTTATAATTACGCCAGCTAAATGATCTCTTTTATTTTTATTTTTATTTTTATTTTATTCCTAGTTAATGGCGGCTAATTCCACTGTCCTGTTTCCATATTTAATTTGTTTTTTTTTTCCTATTCAGAATGAAGATGTTATCATACTTTACTTAAATGTACTTCAGAAGGTTGGTGCAATTCTTGTTACTTGGATTTGCCTTTTCCCATTTCTGCTTTCGGGATATATTCTTACTGTGGAATTGTATGATTTGGCAGAGCAGCGAGTCTTTGCAGTGTTATGGGCTAAATTTGTTTCAGCAACTCCTTAGGGATTCCATATCAAATCGTGCTTCATGTGTTCGGGCAGGAATGCTCAACCTTCTTCTTGATTGGTTTTCTATGGAAGATGCTGAGAATGTCATCTTGAAAATAACACAGCTAACTCGGACAATTGGTGGCCACAGTATTTCTGGGAAGGATATACGTAAGATCTTTGCCCTTCTTCGGAGTGAAAGAGTGGGTAACCAACAGAAATATCGCTCACTGTTATTGGCTTGTTTGTTGTCAATGCTGAATGAGAAAGGACCAACAGGCTTTTTTGACATGAACGGGGTTGATTCTGTAAGTCTTTTTACCACTGTGAAAGTTTTCATGCCTAAAATATGCGTGTTATCGTACTGCTACAACTTGTTTTAGAAACGTTATAGTTTATCGTATGTTTTAGCTTCTTTTCGGTGAAATTTATTTCCAGTGTTTAATGTACGGTGCTATGTATTTGAACATGCCGCAAATTTAATTGGTTAAAGTTTAGACATCTTGGGGGCTTTGTGGAGGTGGAAAGCTTTTGAATTTTTAAAACCAAGAAATGGTGGTAACCTATCGGAGATATTTATGCTAAAAAGTGTTACACTTTTCTTGGTGAGTAGAGAAACTCTGACTATTTCTTTATTCATACTTCTTACCTTTTTTGTAAATTATTTTTCTTTTGCAGGGCATTGTAATCAGAACACCTGTTCAGTGGCCTGTGAATAAGGGGTTTTCCTTTTGCTGTTGGCTTAGGGTAGAAAGCTTTCGTGGAGACGGGAAAATGGGTATCTTCAGTTTTATATCAAAAAATGGGAAAGGCTGCTTTGCCGCTATTGGGAACGATGGATTGTCCTATGTTGTAAGACAAATGACATGACTTTTATGACGTTTTATAACTATTTCTAATTTCTTATTTCTTATGCCTCCTCTAATACGATTTTCTTCCTTTTCAGTCACTAAATCTGAAACGGCAATGTGTAAATGTGCACACTAATTTGGTCAGTAAGAAGTGGCATTTCATTTGTGTTTCCCATAGTATTGGAAGAGCGTTCTGGGGTGGTAGCCTCCTGAGGTGTTATGTTGATGGGGAGCTCGTATCATCTGAAAGATGCAGGTGGTTCCAGATTTATCATTTCGTATTAATTTGATTAAGGGCGTGTTTTAAGTTTTAACATCCTTAGAATTATCGACTAGTCGCATTGAGTAATGTTTGGGTGCTTCCCTTTTTTTCTATTCGTACAGTTTTTGATTCCGTTATCTTTGTTTCAGCTATCCAAAAGTTACTGATGTGCTTACCAGTTGCTTCATTGGTACAAGTATCACGTTGCCACATATCCAAGACAACGAAGGCCTGGAATCCATCCGAGATGTGTTCCCATTTTTTGGCCAGATCGGTCCCATTTACTTGTTTAATGATGCCTTGTCTTCCGAGCAAGTTCAGGCAATTTATTCGCTAGGACCAAGCTATATGTATGCATTCTTGGAGAATGAGATGACTGGTCCCTTTTCTGATAATCCGTTTCCTAGTGGTATTCTTGATGGAAAAGATGGGCTTGCATCTAAGGTTTCCTTTGGACTCAATGCACAGGTCATACACCTTTTAAAGTACTTCTTTGTTATCCATTTATGCATCTTTAATAAGAACTTTCAATTTCGAATGCAACAAAAAGCAAAAACTTTCCTTTTCTACTTTTAGGCGAGTGATGGTAGGAGATTGTTTAATGTGTCTCGGGCGTCAGATCATTTACAAGATAGACTCGCATTTGAGGCCGATATTATGGTTGGCACTCAGCTATGCTCGCGGCGCTTGCTCCAGCAGATAATTTACTGTGTCGGAGGGATATCTGTTTTCTTTCCTTTGATTACACAAACTGATAGATGTGAAAGTAAAGCACTTCAAGTGGAAACTTCATCAATGCCTGCTACAAAAGAGCGTATGACAGCAGAAGTTATTGAACTGATTGCTTCTGTCTTGGATGAAAATCCAGGAAATCAGCAACAGATGCATCTTCTCTGTGGATTCCCTATACTAGGATTTTTGTTACAGTCAATCCAACCGAAGCAACTCAATCTAGAGACACTTTCATCCTTGAAACACCTATTCAATGTAATTTCAAGCTCTGGTACGTGTTGTGAATGCCTCATTTTGGATTTTCTGCAGTTAGTTTGCATCACTTCTGGTACCATATATTGCGGTTGTTTTTACACTAGGTGGAAACATTTTTCTCTAATCGTGTTTTACTTTGCACTTTTTATTATAATTTTCGAATGGGAATACTTCATATGCCGCTCTCTGCAGCTTGTACATTTATTCAGATACTCGCCTATCTTTTCTCGTTTGCTAATTCAATATTAAAGTTGTTTATTCACGGGCTGGTCAATTTTAAATTTATGTAAGTTATTTTTTTTTTCTCTGTCCAGGGTTTGCAGAGCTGCTTGTGGAGGATGCTATATCTAGCATTTTCCTTAATCCTCACATTTGGCTCCATGCGGCCTATAATGTGCAGAGGGAACTTTACATGTTTCTCATCCAACAACTGGATAATGATCCGCGACTTCTTGGAAGCCTTTGTCGACTCCCAAGAGTTATTGACATAGTATGGAACTTTTACTGGGAATCTGAAAGATACCGTTCTGCTAAAGGAAGCAAGCCTCCTATGCATCCAACAAGAACTATTGCAGAAAGACCAAGTAGGGACGAAATCCATAAAATTCGTCTCCTTTTGCTGAGCCTAGGTGAAATGAGTCTGAGGCATGTCATCCACTGTAAAAATATACTTTTTCAGGCCTCTATATTTTATACACTTTTTTTTGTAGCTTAAAATACATGATAGGATAATTTCATTTTTGAAAATTGTACTCAAGTCCTTGCTCTCAGTTTTATTCGAACTTTCCTCCGTATTTCAGGCAGAATATTACATCAGGGGACGTAAAGGCTTTGATTGCATTTTTTGAGACATGCCAGGATGTAGCATGCATCGAAGATGTTCTCCATATGATTATTCGTGCCATTTCTCAGACATCAGTCCTTGGTTCTTTTCTTGAACAAGTCAATCTTATTGGTGGATGTCACATTTTCGTCAATCTTCTACAGAGGTATGTTTGTGTTACCCTACCAGTTTTCACATGCGTCGTAATTGGGTCAGTACATGTCGTGGTCTCAATTTTCAAGTATACATGAATCTTGCAAATCTGGGTGACTCTGCCGTTTCCTGCAAAGCCATCGTTTTTTCCATGTTAGCAAATTTTGAGAAGGGGGTTTGTTGTACATCAATGGACTGATTCAGTTGAATATATAGTTTATCTGCCCAAACAAATGCTCCTGTGATATGCATTGAACAGGTTGACAAGCTGACAAGAGCCTGCTTATTTGATAGAGCAAAGGCTCAAACATCACCTGTTCATGTTTTCTTGTGTTTTGTTAAAATTTAAGTACTTGCTAACCGTCAAACCATTGTTGAAAATGTGGTGGCTGCTGAATGAAAGTGTAGACTACTCGCTCTAAGCCTGAAAACTCTATTCATATTAAAAGATTTTTCTTGCCTTATTTCGTAAACATATTGAGGTGTTGTGTTCCTGCTAGAATCCTGAATAATTTGTTTTTTTTTTCTGTTTGCATCTGTATCGTTCTTGTGAAGTAAACACGTGGTATTGAGTTGACAGTTGCATAGAAAATGTTTGCATCTGTATCTACTTGTACATTAAACCTGTTGCATTGAGTGGACAGTTGCATAGAAAAATCAGTGGACTTTCGTAGCTAAAGCAATGTTGGTCCATGGTCTGTGATATGTTTTAATCATTTGGCATTAGACTAGATCTGGGAGACATTTTCCCTCCGTTTTATGAGGCATATATATAAACAATCTTGTTCACTTATCTGCACATTTGGAGTTTGGCAGGGATTACGAGCCTATAAGGTTACTCAGCTTGCAGTTCCTTGGAAGGCTTCTTTATGATATACCTTCAGAGAAAAAAGGACCTAGGTTTTTCAATCTTCCTGTCGGAAGAACTAAATCTCTGTCACAAGGGCATAAGAAAATTGGTGGTAGAACGCAACCAATTTTTATTGCCATGTCTGATAGATTGTTCCAATATCCTCAGACAGATAACTTGCGTGCAACCTTGTTCGATGTTCTTCTTGGTGGTGCCAGCCCCAAACAGGTATCAGCTCAAGAGTGTTCTTATTTTTAACAATCATTTGTTTTCTACTTCTCAACTTTCCAAATACAATTTGTTGGAAAATGATTGGGAGTTTTTTCCCCTTGTAGGTTCTGCAGAAATACAACCAGGTTGATAAGCAGAGAACCAAAGCAAGCAACTCTCAGTTTTTTCTTCCACAGATCTTTGTTTTTATTTTCCAATTCCTATCCGGGTGCGAGGATGGATCAGCACGAATGAAGATAATCAGTGACATATTGGATCTTCTTGATTCAAATCCTATGAATGTAGAAGCTTTAATGGTACAGGCACCTATGACTGAAAAGTACAGATATGCAAGTGTTAAAACGGCAATTAAAATATAAAATCATTGTGTAGGAATTTGGATGGAGTGCATGGTTATCAGCATCAGTGAAACTTGATGTGATAAAGGACTACAGATCTGAGTTGCTTAATCATGATGACTTGGCATTAAATGAGCAACATTTTGTCAGGGGTCTCTTTTGTGTTGTTCTCTGCCACTATATCTTATCTGTGAAGGGAGGTTGGCAGCAGCTGGAGGAAACTGTGAATTTCATACTCTTGCAATGTGAGCATGTAAGTTAATCAAAACTGATTTTATTTCTTATACCTTAGAAAAAAATTTGTTGTTGTTTAGTGCTCATTCCATTTCGTCACAGAATGATGCCCCATACCGGTCTTTTCTCCGTGATCTCTATGAGGACTTGATTCAGCGATTGGTGGAACTCTCAACTGAAGATAATATCTTTCTTTTGCACCCATGTCGCGACAATGTGTTATATCTCTTGCGGCTCGTTGATGAGATGCTTGTCCGTGAATTTGGTAGTAGGCTCCTGGTATGACCTACCTACTTTTGGTTTTTCATTCTTATCACGCAGTTGATTGTTGAACTAAGTTTTACTAAATACTGTTGCTTGCAATTTTATGGGTTGGTATTTTCCACATTTTCCAAGATTGTTAAACTAGGTTGATGCGAAGTTCTTTTGATGAATATTAGATTATCTAGAGTAACTTCTCCCTCCATTCATTCATTACCCGTACTCGGTATGAATAACCAGTCAGGGTAGTGAAGGTATTTAGTTAAACTGTTCAGTGAAACATCTTGGATTAGCTAAATTACTTGACTCACTTTAAACTCAAGCAACTTCATTATATTTAAGGTCAAATCAAGTTAACAAATGGTTTCATCCAGTTTCCTGTTGCTACTAAAAGCGTATCTGTGCTTTACTTTATGTAAGGAACTTTAAGATCTAATTTATTCCTTGCAGTTTCCGGCAAACAGTACTGATTTTTCAGAGGATTTATTACAACTTGAAAACCGTGAGGATCACAATTTGGGCTTAGACGAGAGTTTCCAACGATTGTTGACGGAAGAAACCTCTAGGTATGTTCTTTCTGGAAGTCATTTTCTTGGCGTATTAGTTTGGTGCCATTTACAGTCTTGTTGAAAGAAATATATGGAGTTTCATAACTGTATAAAACTGTAGCAACATATGCAACCAATTCCTATGTGGATAACTTTGTACCCACCGATACCAATTAATACATGTATGGGTAGCATAACTTTTAGCCCATGATTTTAAGTCGAGAAACGTAACTGGCCTCCCAATCAAAACAATCACATGTGAGTTTGGGTAAGTCAGAATCGTGTTTTACTATGTAAAGAAAGCCATTACTTGGTTTCTCTCTTCACTGCTCTTAGTAGTTTAAGTTTTTCACTTTTCTTTTTCTAAATATATTTTGAAGGTGCTTTAACAGATACAACATTCTAGTATGTTGTTTTAAAGAGAAAGCTTTTCAGTAACTGCTCCACAATATTTGCTGTTTGATTTTCTTACGTGCTAGTTTTGGTGATGATGCTATGTTCCTCATTCTTTTCCAGAAACACAGGAAGTCAGCAGGCTGGCACCACAGTAACTGAACTAATGACCAATGAAAGATGGTGGAATTTGTATGACAATCTGTGGAGAATAATATGTGATATTAATGGAAGGGGTCCGATGAAGATGTCTCCCAAATTTTCAGCTGCTGGTCCCTCTATTGGCCAAAGAGCAAGAGGATTAGTAGAATCATTGAATGTTCCAGCTGCTGAAATGGCCGCAGTTGTTGTTTCAGGAGGGTTAGGCAGTGCACTAAGTGGAAAAATTAACAGAACCGTTGATAAAGCTATGCTTCTAAGAGGTGAGAAATGCCCGCGAATCGTGTTTAGGCTTGTCACCCTTTATTTGTGCATGTCTTCGCTGGAAAAAGCCACTAGATGTGTACAGCAGGTGATTTCACTCTTGCCTTCCTTTTTATCTGCTGATGATGAACAAAGCAAGAGCAGATTGCATCTCTTTATTGGGTGTTTGCTTTATGTAAGATCCCAGTATGGAAAGTTAGATGATGGTGCTCGTTTTCATGTAATATCGCAACTGATACGTGAAACCGTAAATTGCGGAAAGTCCATTCTGGCTACCAGTGGTATGAGTAAGGATGACAGCACTGAATCTGGTGGAATCTTTAAAGAAGTGGGTTCTATCCAGAGTCTTATCCACAAAGACCGTGTGCTTGCTGCGGTCACTGATGAAACGACATACATGAAAACATTGACATCTGATCGTACGCGTCAAGTGCAAGCCCTTGGTGAAAGGAATAATGAAACATTATCTTTAGAATCCAACAGCAAGAAATCTTTTGATGATGAGCTGCATAGCATTTTAAAAACTGTTCTTACATGGGATGAAAATAGACGAGTTGCAGTGCAATTAAGCCATGAAGAGCAACAGCAAAACGTTACTGAGAAATGGATTCACATGCTGCGGTCTTTGATGGATGAGAGAGGTCCTTGGTCTGCAACTCCTTTTCCTAATAACATTTTAAACCACTGGAAACTCGACAGGACAGAAGATTCTTGGAGGCGTAGACCAAAGTTGAGACGGAATTATCATTTTGACGAAAGGCTGTGCCATCCACCTTCTACTTCCACTGCCACTGAAAATGAGACCACAAACGTTATCAATGAAAGCAAGTCTGGTGTGATACATTTACCTGAACAGATGAAGAGATTTTTACTGAAAGGCATTCGCAGGATAACGGATGAGGGTGGTTCAGAATCCTGTGAGAACGACAGTAGTGAAAGTGAGCAAAACTTATTGGATACTTCTGCTGAAATCCAGTTCTCTGAGCTTGTGAGAAGCAGCAGTGATCTCAAGGATGTTGTACAAGATAAAGTAGATGCCTCTTCTTTAGAAGTTGATACCAGCGAGGTACATATTTAACAGATTTTGAAGGAGTAGACAATAAAGCGTCTATATATAACATGCTTTTTCGTTTTTTTTTTCCTCAGGTTTTGACATCAGTTCCTTGTGTTCTTATAACTCCGAAGAGGAAACTGGCTGGTTGTTTGGCAGTTATGAAAAATGTTTTGCATTTCTCTGGGGAGTTTTTGGTGGAAGGAACTGGTGGATCATCTGTCTTCAAGAACTTTAGCACTTCAAAGGGTGGTGATGTAACAAAACCTGACAGTAAACACAACCTTGTTAAATGGTCTTCACCTTATGGGAGTGAGACATCCTTAGATATGGAATCAGAAAAAAATAATCAGAAACCGTTAAAAAAGGTTAAGCGTCACAGAAGATGGAAAATAGGGAAGGTAATAAACATCAAACTAATTTGATATTTCATGCATCAATACCAGAGTATTTGATAATGATTCAATGGATGTGCTGTTGATAGGTGAAAGGTGTTCATTGGACACGGTATTTGCTTCAATACACAGCTGTGGAGATTTTCTTCCAGGAGTCTGTACCCCCAGTTTTTCTAAATTTTGCATCGCCAAAGAATGCAAAAGAGGTCGGGATGTTGATAGTCTCTACCAGGAATGAATTCCTGTTTCCGAAGAATGTTGCTAGGGATAGGACATCCATGATTTCGTTTGTTGATAGACGTGTAGCTATGGAGATGGCAGAAACAGCCAGAGACAGATGGAGAAGGAGAGAGATTACAAACTTTGAATACTTGATGATTCTCAACACCCTTGCAGGCAGATCTTATAATGATTTGACTCAGTATCCTGTTTTCCCTTGGGTGGTGGCTGACTACTCATCCGAGAGTCTTGATTTTAGCAAAGCATCTACCTTTCGTGATCTTTCTAAACCGGTTGGAGCTTTAGATTCAAGAAGATTTGAGGTTAGTTCAAAGCAATGGCGTGTCTTTTGTTTCTGAGATTAGTGACATGAATGAAATACAATAAGGTCTTTTTTGTGACAGATATTTGAGGACAGATACCACAGCTTCTCTGATCCTGACATTCCTAGGTACATTGCAGGCATATTTTCTGTACTAAAGAGATACTTTTTCTCTTGCATCTTAGTAATTTTTGTTTATGAACTCAATGCAGTTTCTATTACGGATCCCATTATTCAAGCATGGGAAGTGTGTTGTATTACCTTTTGAGGCTAGAGCCGTTTACATCCCTTCATCGTAGTCTTCAGGTACTTGCTTTCAACTTTAACTTATACCAGATTTCTGGAGTATATAATGAAAACTGGTGAATACAGACATAAACTTAATAGTTCCGTTTGTGGCAAGGGTGGTAAATTTGATCACGCAGATCGTCTTTTTCAAAGTATTGAGGGGACATATCGGAATTGCCTGTCCAATACAAGCGATGTAAAAGAATTGATCCCTGAGTTCTTCTACATGCCTGAATTTCTGGTGAATTCTAACTCTTATCACCTTGGAGTGAAACAAGACGGTGAACCTCTCGGAGATATTTGTCTACCCCCATGGGCCAAGGTATGCTTCTCACACATGATTTACAGGGTAATTTTTAGTCGAGCGCTGAATTAGTTGTTAGAGTTTGGTGGAACAACTGAATATGTTACTGCATATATGATTCTTTAGAGTTTTGTGATATGGGAAGTATGTTCATCAAGTGGGGTTGGTCCTTTGTGAAGGAGACCACCTATAGAATCTATTGATATATGGAGTTTAGCGAGGTGCAGTAACAAACTAAAGTTTAAGTTTTCTTTTGGTGGTGTTTGGGCTCTAACAGAATTGTAGCGACGGGTTTTGGTTTCAGACATGCTGAATGTACCTCTATTCTTGCATTCTTCCGTTGTTTAATCCCCATGTCAACAGAACTTAGTTACGAATTATATATGCAGGGTTCTCCAGAGATGTTCATTGCTCGTAACAGAGAAGCCCTAGAGAGCGAGTATGTTAGCTCACATCTACATGATTGGATTGATTTGATATTTGGACACAAACAGCGTGGTAAACCTGCTGTGGAGGTACTCCTGATTAATTCATGTCATAAGCTTGTCTCTTTTCTGGTTAAGCCTCTGATTCCGTTC
Source organism: Isatis tinctoria (assembly GCA_010577795.1). Taxonomy (NCBI): domain Eukaryota; kingdom Viridiplantae; phylum Streptophyta; class Magnoliopsida; order Brassicales; family Brassicaceae; genus Isatis; species Isatis tinctoria. Next base: position 30,407,061 of record CM021250.1, read on the forward strand.
TAAAATAAAATTGAACTTTAACTGCAGGCAGCAAATATCTTTTATTACCTGACCTATGAAGGTGCTGTTGACGTAGAAAATATGGAAGATGAACTGCAAATATCAGCAATTGAAGATCAGATTGCTAATTTTGGTCAAACTCCAATCCAAATCTTCCGGAAGAAACACCCGAGAAGAGGTCCACCTATTCCAATTGCACATCCGTTGTACTTTGCGCCTGCTTCCATTACTTTGACTTCTATTCTTCCCGCTACAACTAACCCCCCATCAGCAGTTCTATATGTTGGTATAGTAGATTCAAATATAGTTCTCGTTAACCAGGGTCTCACTTTGTCAGTCAAGCTTTGGTTGACAACTCAACTACATTCTGGTGGAAACTTTACCTTTTCTAGCTCTCAGGTATGTTCTGTATCATCTTTTTTAGTTTCGTTCAATTCGACATTATATTATACGAATTCAGTTGAGGCCTCTGTCACTGCAGGATCCATTCTTTGGAGTTGGTTCTGATTTTCTCTCTCCGCGTAACATTGGAAGTCCCCTAGCAGACAATGTTGAGCTTGGATCACAGTGCTTTGCCGCAATGCAAACGCCACTGGAAAACTTTCTGGTTTCATGTGGGAACTGGGAGAACAGTTTTCATGTCATATCCTTGACTGATGGACGAGTTGTCCAGAGCATCCGACATCATAAAGATGTCGTAAGCTGTGTTGCAGGTATGCTCTATGTTGTATTCTTCCTTTGCATGGTTGAAGATGATGTTGTCTCTTAGAGATGATAATGTAGACGGGCTTCGACTGTATGGTGCTTGGAACGAATCTATTAGTTTTCAAGGATAGCTCTTCTCTTATTTTCGAGATAATATTCCAATCTGGAATTATGGTAAAGAATAACATTAATTTGACTCGAGAACCTCTCAGTCTCACAAGCTAGTCGCTTAAACTCTTTCATTTAAATAGAGTGTTCCTTAACCACGTCTAAGCATTACATGGTTTGCTACCTTAACCACGTCTAAGCATTTCATGGTTTGCTAAAGCTACTCATGCCTTACGGATTATATCATTGATACTGCAGTGACGGCTGATTCAAGCATTCTTGCAACCGGTAGCTATGATACGACTGTGATGTTGTGGGACATTCTCCGCATGAGAACACCTGAAAAGAGGGTTAAGAATATACACGCAGAAGCACTACGGAGAGATATCGTCCTCGCGGATGCTCCTTCTCATATTCTCTGTGGTCATGATGATATAATAACCTGCTTATACGTCAGCACTGATCTTGATATAGTCATCAGTGGGTCAAAAGATGGAACCTGCGTGTTCCACACATTGAGGGACGGAAGGTACATAAGATCATTAAAACATCCTTCGGGAAGCGCAGTGTCGAAGCTTGCTGCATCGCACCATGGACGGATAGTTCTGTACGGGGACGATGATCTTAGTCTGCACCTCTACTCCATTAACGGAAAACATCTAGCCAGCTCCGAGTCAAACGGACGCATCAACTGTCTTGAACTTAGTAAGTGCGGAGAGTTCTTGGTCAGTGCCGGTGACCAAGGACAAATAGTTGTCCGGTCTATGAACACCCTTGAAGTAGTAAGAAGGTATAACGGAGCGGGGAAGATAATCACTTCTTTGACTGTAACTCAAGAAGAGTGTTTCTTAGCAGGGACGAAAGATGGAGCCCTTCTTGTTTATTCGATCGAGAATCCTCAACATCGGAAACCGAGCCCAATCTGGAGCATGAAATCCTGAACCGGATTTTGATTTATGTAAATCTGTGTCCCATTATTTGCATTGGTTCTCGATTCGGGGCTCGTCTTGTGTTCTGCAGAGGGGACTTTGCAAACTTTTTCACTGCCTTGTAAATGTGCAATATATCTCATCTTAACAGCTTAAGATGCATAGACGATAGAGAGGTGTTAATTGAATGTAAGAGTACCATATAGATAGATATGCCTTGGGGTGCGTTTAAAGAGGTAACACGATTTGTATAACATTACTCGGGGATTAAAATGAGAATATATACCTCTTTCCCATTGCCAGTGTTAGTTATTGTATAAGACCAAACCACAAAATATGTTGACAGAACAAAACCTGAACAGGTTTCATTACGAAGTAGTATGATTTATTAGACTGATAACAATCTTTCATAATCATAAAAAATAGTTTCTATTTTTTTTCCTTTTTTGATAAAAAGAATACCTATCAAAATGTCAATTTATCATTTTAGTTATTAATGGACTGGTAAATTTATTTAAGTTTGGTAAATTTCTTTTTCAATCGGTAGAATTATTTTTGATTCGGTGGGTTTGTTAGCGGTACATTTTAGTTTTTTTTAGATTTTTATATGTATATTAGTGGTCGAGGAAAAAATTATTATAATTTTTTTGATTATATATATAAAATCATAATAGGTGATTAATGAATATTAATCAGATAGTATCAAATTTATTCATATATTTTATAATTGTGATACTTAAGTGTTTCTCAATTTCTTATAATTGGGATATATAATCACATTTCATGCATTTGGGGTATGATAAAATATAATATATATAAGTTTTTACACGTGTATTTTGTTGTAATAGCATTTGTGTATTTTTTACTTTTCTGTATAGTTTTGGAACTTGTATTATTATTATCTAAAACAAACATATAACATTTTTAAAGTTCAAGTTTTTATATGGTTCTAAATTATATATAACAGTTGAACTATTATTTTTTGTATTTATATGCAAATAAAAATACTACTTTTTTTTGGAACAAAATTGTAGAAAATTTTGAAAAGACAATTAAAAAAATAAATTAAAACTCACATTCACAATGAGTTCTTGATATTTACCATCATTTGATCTCTTTTAAATTGCTTTATATAATTTTTTATGCTCATTTCATATATTCTCAACTTTATTCAATTTAATTGTATTTCTTTCAACTATATATATTGATGCAAATAGCATACGATATTTATTCTTCAATTTCCATAATACATTTTTTTGGTTTTCACAAAAGAAAAGATAGGAGTCTCAATTCTCGGATGTGACGTTTTACTTGCCCCTCTCATACTTTCCAAATAAATCACTCTCAATTCAAGATGATCTTTTATTCTTCTTCTATGTTGAAAGAGTTTCGGGAGAAAAATCTCTGATCTTTTCTATAAAGATCTTTGAGGCCATTCTACATGTACATGATAATCTTAATAGTTGACCCAATTTGAACTCACTCACACCTTATTTCTTCGTAAGTCAAAATCTAATTTAAACTTGACCACTATTTTACTATTGTAAAATACATCTGGTCGTTGCTGAAATGAGATCACTCATACGAACTATTCAAAATATGATCTTAAACATATATAAACCTTATATAATTTAGCAAGATTTTTTTTTTAATAATATGCTAAAGTAAATGGACATGAAAAAACATGTTCTCTAAATCATATAAAAAATCTTCTTACATAGAAGTTGTAATAAGTTTTAGGTGTTTATCTTTAATTTAATAATTGGCTAGAGATTTGTTTTCAGAAAATTAAAATACAACAACTAGGAATATAATTCGGGAGACCTCCAAAGTAAATGAGATCCTCTCTTTTCATTTTTTCCAACACCCAAAAAATAATAAATCTTCTGAAATTTCTAATTTTGTTTGATTATTAACTTTTTTCTATAACTAGAGTTGAGATGCAAATGAATGAACAACGAAAGAAAATTGACTAAACAGAGTCCATAAAACTGGTTTACCTCTCTGACCAACTTGATCCGAGTCCCAAGAGAAAACAATTGACACCACCGACCTTACGCTACACCTTACCGCACTAGATCCCAACTAGCCTTCTCTCAACCCGTCACCAGTCACACATGGTCATTCATCAGACCAGCTAAAACAGTCTCTCTCTTCTCCTCGCGATCACACTGCACAACTTTGCTGGATCGGATCTTTCGTGTATGGAAGCAGCTCTATAGTCTCCTCGAATTCTGAACGATTAGGGTTTTTTGTGTTTTCTGTCGTCGACTCAAGAGTGAAAAAGATGGTGTTTCGCTTGGAGATCGTTTGTTTAAGTGCCGCCGGAGGGTGAAGCTTCGTCTCTCCTAGTGGGGAATTAACAGTTTATCCGGCGGAAGTCAGCTCTCTCTGCGGCGGCGGAGATGGCGGCTTCACCTGCTAAGTTCTTCTTCGGGTTCCTGATTGTTTCCATCGTCTTGTGGATGATCTTCATGTGAGCTTTCTTCTCTCAATTCTTGTTCTCTGCTTGAAATTCGGGATGATTTTAGTTCAAATCAGTTCATATAGTTCGAGATTGGATACACATTCTCTAATTTCGTCCAAGAGCTCTCCTAAATGGCTGATTAAAAATGTTTACTTGTATCAGTATATGTTGTTACTTTGATTTTAAGCTTATTTTTTTAAAAAAATTTCCTCTCCAGACTTTGTTCAAGGTTCTTTGCCTGGATTCTTAGCCGAGTGCTGGGAGCATCTGTTGTGTTCCGTGTTGGCGGTTGGAAATGCCTCAGGGATGTCGTGGTGAAGTTCAAAAAGGTGAGACTTTTCATCAAAACACTACTGTCAAGGGGTAAAGAACTGTTTCTCTAGAAGCTTGAATCAGATCAATGTAGCTTAGAAGGAATGTTTCTGTAGAAGACCAACGAAGTGTTTTTTCATCTCTGATTTTTACATTATATAGCAGAAAGTCTTGTTAGTGCTGTGGTAGTATTAGTTTTCTTTTTGCATGATTGATTGTGTTTCTTCGTGGACATAGTTCGTTGCTATAATGTTTTTTTTGAGACAGTACAGTTTGTCTCGAAGATGATTTGCTTCTGGTTTGTGTTTTTCTCCAGGGTGCTATTGAGTCGGTGTCTGCTGGTGAAATTAAACTAAGCTTACGACAGTCCTTGGTCAAACTTGGCGTTGGTTTTCTTTCTAGAGATCCAAAAGTGCAAGTCTTGATAAGTGATCTCGAAGTTGTTATGAGGTCATCGACTTCGACAAAGAGTGTTCCGAAAGCCAAAAGTCAGAAACCTCGTACTTCAGGCAGAGGAAAGTGGATGGTGGTGGCTAACATTGCAAGGTTTCTTTCAGTTTCTGTCGCAGATATGGTTGTAAAGGTAATTTGTCTAAGCTCAGTATATTTCTTCATATGCAATACTGAGATTTGAATGCTTTTTAGTAGAGATATCTCTGGAAACAATGTTCTAACAACCTATGTGAAATGCAGACCCGAAAAGCAATAGTGGAACTCAAGGAGCTGAAGTTGGATATATCGAAAGATGGTGGGACAAAGCCAAATTTATATGTAAAGCTGCATGTAATACCGATTCTGGTTCATTTATGTGAATCACGCATGATGTCTGATCAGTCGTCTAGCTTAAGCTTTGAAAGGTGTACTGCTTCCCAAACGTCCTCCGTCACATCAGACAGATCCTCTGCTGCTTTATTTTGTGATGAGCTCTCTCTTTCTACCGAGTTTGGACATGACAGGTACTATCTTAAACAGATTACATTTGTAGACTGTTTAGGGATACTTGCACTGTCTAGATTGCATTGTGACCTTCAAGATGCCTATGCCTTTATGTTTCAGAAGATGTATCTTTACTCAATCAGTGGTTTGCTCACTACTGCCGTTTTATGTTGTTGTTTATTTTTTTCTGGATATAGGGATGTAGGTATTGTTTTACGAAATGTGGAAATTATATCTGGAGATGTAACTCTGACTTTTGATGAGGATTCGTTTCCAAAAAGCAAACAGTCATCATCTTCTGTTCATTCAGCTGAAGCTGTAACGTCAACTACTGCTGCTTCATCTGCCAAGAAATCTCCTAAAGAGCACCAACTGGTGGCGGCACTCGCAAAATATTCTTCGTCTTTTCCTGAAATGGTTAGTTGGCATAATGGAAATTGGCTTGGCCAGTGTTTTACGAGTCTTCAGTGAGTTTGCACTATTGAAAAGATTGATCTGATATAGAAAGTTAAGACATTGTCTTCATCTAAGCTCCACTGACGGTTTGGTCTTACTGACCAGGTTTCATTCAAATTACCCAAACTGGATGTGAGATGTGTCAATCGAGAACATGATCTTGTTGCCGAGAATAACATCACAGGAATCCAACTAAGGAGTGTTAAATCAAAATCTTTTGAAGACACAGGGGAAAGTGCACGTCTCGATGTTCAGATGGAACTCAGTGAGATTCATGTATGATTGTGTAAGCTCTTTCAGATATATGATTTCCAAATACTGTATTTACTAATGCTATGCTCTTGTGTTTCTTTGCAGCTTTTTAGAGAAGCTGAGTCCTCTATTTTGGAGATTATGAAAGTTGATGTGGTCTCTTTTATCTACATCCCAATTCAGGTTCGGAATCTCGTGACACTACATTTTTTTCTTTCTCAAAGCTCTTTGCATTTGACTCTATACTCTGACTTGTGAAAGCTATGCCTATATACTTGTTTCCTTACAACTGAGTTAGGTTTATGTTTGTATTTTTACTCCTCTATTTGCATATGAGATCATGGGCTCTTTTAGGTTTTTCTTGACATTGGTAGCTTCATTTCAGTCTCCAAAATATTGATTGGTCTAATTAATGCAATCGACAATCTCTTTGCTATCATCATAAAGGAAATGTACCTTATTATTGTAATTATATGAATTTATGCAGAACGGACAGCATGTTATGTTGGTATGTAACAGTTTGAGTTGTACTTTTTAAACCATGTAAAATTTATGGTGTTACATATTATTTCTTTTCAGCCGGTTCTGCCTATTAGAGCTGAAGTTGATATAAAGCTGGGAGGTACACGATGCAATCTATTCGTTTCTAGGCTACAGCCATGGTTGCGTCTTCATTTCTCGAAAAATAAAAAGCTGGTGCTACAAGGTCCCACTCACACTCTCGAGAAATCAAAAGGTGCTGATACGAAAGCCATTATGTGGACAAGCACAGTTTCAGCCCCTGAGATGACTGTTATGCTATATGGTGTTGACGGTTTGCCTATGTATCATGTAAGTAATTCGTGTATCTCTCTGGCACAATTTTGATCAATTTTAGACTGTCGTCGTGGGATAGGGACATAATAAGCCTTTCCACATGCTTGATGGTTTTGTTCTTTATTTTGTTGCGCACATATAAATTTGTTTTACTATATGCTAAATAATATATTGTTCTTGGTGTTTTATCTGCAGTTTTGTTCGCAGTCGTCGCATGTGTTTGCAAATAACATTTCGAGTATGGGCACAGCAATTCATGTTGAACTTGGTGAATTGAATCTGCATTTGGCAGACGAGTACCAGGAATGCTTTAAAGGAAACCTTTTCGGTATAGAGCCGAACTCTGGTTCGTTGATGCATATAGCAAAGCTTAGCTTGGATTGGGGAAGAAGAGACAGGACATCTTCTGACGAGGTTGGTTGCAGAAGTAAATTGGTACTCTCAGTAGACGTGACTGGAATGGGTATTTACTTTTCTTTCAAGCGTGTTGAATCCCTCATAACAAATGCTATGTCCTTCAAAGCTCTCTTTAAGACATTATCTGTTTCCGGCAAAAAGACGAATCAAACTGGAGTGCAACCATCCAAAGCATCTGGGAAAGGAACTAGGCTTGTGACCCTGAATCTTGAACGCTGCTGTGTGAATTTCTGTGACGATACAGGATTGGATAATACAGTTATTGACGATCCCAAAACCGTCAATTATGGATCACAAGGTGGCCGAGTTACGTTTAGTTCATTGGCTGATGGCAGACGACGGACAGCGAGCATTCTGTCTACTGGTTCTGAAGAATGTAAAAGACTGAAGTACTCGGTTTCTCTTGAAATATCACAGTTTACCCTTTGTCTCAACAAGGATAAACACACGACACAAATGGAACTTGGAAGAGCAATATCCATCTACCAAGAGTATCTGGTGGAGGAGCATAATCCTTGTTCAAAGCTCATGTTATTTGATATGCACAACGCGAAGCTTGTACGTCGATCTGGTGGTCTCAATGAAATAGATGTTTGTTCTCTCTTCAGTGCTACTGATATTTCACTGGGTTGGGAACCTGACGTCCACCTTTCTTTCTATGAACTATTCTTGCGGTTGAAATCGCTGGTGTATGCACAAAAGCTTAAAGAACATGAAAGGGAAGGCATCTCGAGTGTGAAAGATGGTGGCTCGGGTGAAGAAAGAAATCTGTCTAGTTCTGTTGACAAGCAGAAGAAAAAGGAATCTATGTTTGCTATCGATGTGGAAACGTTGACGATATCAGCTGCGGTAGGAGATGGGGTAGATGTTAAATTGGAGGCACAATCAATATTTTCTGAGAATGCCTGTATAGGAGTGCTTCTTGAGGGACTTATGCTTGCTTTTAATGGATCTCGAGTGTTTAAAACTACAAGAATGCAAATCTCAAGAATCCCTGCTGCCTCTTCAAATTTGTCTGATGCAGTCCCTGTAATGACAGGTAGTCCTTGGGACTGGGTAGTACAAGGGCTTGATGTGCATATTTGTATGCCATACAAACTACAGTTGCGTGCCATAGATGATTCGATTGAAGACATGTTGCGAGCCTTGAGACTTATAACTGTAGCGAAAGGTAAAAACATGTTTCCAGGAAAGAAAGAAAGCTCGAAGCCTAAAAAAAAGAAATCTAGTCCAAAATTTGGCCGCATAAGATTTGTCATACGCAGGCTTACCGCAGATATTGAGGAAGAACCAATTCAGGGTTGGCTTGATGAACACTATCAGCTGGTGAAAAAGGAAGCCTGCGAGTTGGCTGTCAGATTAAAATTTCTTGAAGATTTTATTCACAAAGCTACTCAGTCTCCTAAAGGTGCAGAAACAAGTGATCCTTCAGACGATAAAAAGATGCTTTTTGATGGGGTTGAAATTGATATTGAGGATCCTTTAGCTATTACCAAAGTGAAGGAAGAGATTCACAAACGGTCATTTCAATCTTATTACGAGGCATGCAAAGGTTTAGCTTCCTCAGAAGGTTCAGGTGCCTGTAGGGAGGGATTCCAAGCAGGTTTTAAGCCAAGTGCTGCTAGAACCTCTCTTCTCTCTGTTTGTGCCACAGATTTTGATTTAAGCTTGACGGCAGTTCATGGTGGTGATGCTGGTTTGATGGAAGTCTTGAAGAAGCTTGATCCTATTTGTCAAGAAAACGACATACCCTTTTCTCGGTTATATGGAAGCAACGTAGACTTGAAAACTGGAAAGTTGGTAGTTCAGCTAAGAAATTACACACTTCCTCTTCTCTCTGGCACTTTTGGCAAATGTGAAGGTCGTATTGTGCTTGCTCAGCAGGTATGCTTGTTTTTTTTTGTTATCCTTTCACATGCCATTTGCATATTGTTACCTCTCTTTTATGGTTAATTTTTTTGTGTTAATTTTTGTCCTGTGACTCATCGTTTTCTGGTCATGACCTCAATTAACTGATTATTTTTGACTGCTTGTGATTGTTCTCTTAAATTAGGCAACGTGTTTTCAACCACAAATTTCCCAAGACGTATTTGTAGGCAGGTGGAGAAAAGTGCGAATGTTCCGGTCAGCAACTGGCACAACTCCGCCGATGAAGACCTACTCAGATCTGCGCATACACTTTGAACAAGGACAAGTTTCCTTTGGAGTTGGATATGAACCGGCTTTTGCAGATATTAGCTATGCTTTCACAGTTGCTCTTCGTAGAGCTAATCTGAGTCATAGGAGTCCAGGTGTTCTACCTGTCGTTAAAAAAGAACGAAGCTTACCTTGGTGGGATGATATGAGAAACTATGTTCACGGCAATATCACTTTATCTTTTTCTGAATCAAAGTGGGATGTTCTTGCTACAACAGATCCATATGAGAGTCTTGATAAACTCCAAATAGTGACGGGTCCTATTGAACTTCAGCAGTCAGATGGTCGTGTGTTTGTCAATGCTAAAGACTTCAAGATAAAACTGAGCAGTCTGGAGAGTTTGATTAGTCGACACTCTTTAAAAGTTCCAGTTGGCACCTCTGGAGCTGCATTTATTGAAGCCCCTGCGTTTAGTCTCGAAGTTACTATGGACTGGGAATGCGAGTCTGGGGATTCTTTGAATCATTACCTATATGCATTTCCAACTGAAGGAAAGCCTCGTGAGAAGGTCTTTGATCCGTTCAGATCGACATCACTCTCGCTTCGGTGGAACTTCTCCCTTAGACCAGAGAAATTTCACCAGTCTTCCTCAGGCACAGAGCATCCAACAGTCACCGGAACTGTTTACAGCTCGAAAGACAAGCCTGAGACACCCACAATGAATCTTGGAGCTCATGATTTAGCATGGATACTTAAGTTCTGGGGTCTGAATTACTATCCTCCTCACAAGTTACGTTCTTTCTCCAGATGGCCTAGGTTTGGTGTCGCAAGAGTTGCAAGATCAGGAAACTTATCTCTAGATAAGGTGATGACGGAGTTTATGCTCCGTGTCGATGCCACTCCTTCCCTAGTAAATTACATGCCTTGGGACTCTGATGATCCTGCCAAAGGATTGACTTTTAACATGGCAAAGCTAAAATACGAATTATGCTATAGTCGCGGGAAGCAGAAGTATACATTTGAATGCAAGCGGGATGTGCTTGACCTTGTATATCAAGGTCTTGATCTTCACGTGCCTAAGGCTTTTATTAACAAAGATGAGCATCCTTGCATTCCAGCAAGCGTTCAGGTTTTGAGGAAAAGCTCCCAGAATGCTTTGGTAGACGGAGTACCCTCTGGAAAGGACCGTAAAAGGGATGAGAAGCATCGCGATGAAGGGTTTCTATTGTCGTCTGATTATTTTACAATCAGAAGGCAGGCCCCAAAAGCTGATCCTGAAAGATTATTGGCATGGCAAGAGGCTGGAAGAAGAAATCTTGAGATGACGTATGTGCGGTCTGAGTTTGAGAATGGAAGCGAGAGTGACGAACACATACGATCAGATCCGAGTGATGATGATGGATACAATGTTGTCATTGCTGACAATTGTCAACGGGTCTTTGTTTATGGCCTCAAACTCCTCTGGACCATTGAGAACAGAAATGCTGTTTGGTCTTTTGTTGGTGGAATATCGAAAGCATTTGAGCCTCCTAAACCTTCTCCTTCTCGTCAGTATACACAGAGGAAGATTCTTGAAGAAAGCCAAAAAGAATCTTGTCCAGAAACGCATCAAGCGGAAATATTGAAATCTTCTGCAAGCCCTGGAAGAAACCCCTCTTCTCAGCCTATGGAGGTGGCAGAACCTCTTTCATCACCGTCACACTCAGTAAAAAATGAGAAATCATATGACAGAGGTGGTAGTTTCTTCCTCATTCTTGATTTAATGATTAACGTTCGTTTGTGATTTTTCGCTTCTTACCCAAAACTTTCTCAAATAAATGGAATTTCTCAGAGACCTTGCTGGTTTATTCTCGATACATTATTTACTTATTCACCGTTGACCTGGATCTAGGTAAAGTTGAGACCACTGAATCTGAGGAAGATGGAACTCGTCACTTTATGGTGAATGTCATTGAGCCACAGTTTAATCTTCACTCTGAAGATGCTAATGTAAGTAATTATTTCCGTGTAAGAATGCACATTTAACACCATTACATATTCTCAAGAAGTTGACGTTCAAACTTCTGAAGGTATATATGATTTGGACAAGCTTCATGATGAATGTAGTAACGTTATTGTTTTGTGTTAAAAAGGAGTTTTCTTACTGGTTGGTTAATGTCACTTTGATGGATACCAGGGACGCTTTCTGCTTGCTGCTGTTAGTGGCCGTGTTCTAGCACGATCGTTTAATTCCATTATGCGTGTTGGTGTGGAAGTGATTGAGCAGGCTCTTGGCACTGGAAGTGTCCAGATTCCAGAATGTAGTCCCGAAATGACATGGACACGGATGGAATTCTCTGTAATGTTAGAGCATGTGCAAGCCCATGTTGCTCCCACTGATGTTGATCCAGGTGCTGGGTTGCAGTGGCTCCCAAAAATTCGCAAAAACTCGCCAAAGGTGAAGCGTACTGGGGCTTTACTTGAGAGAGTCTTCATGCCTTGTGACATGTACTTTAGGTATACAAGACACAAAGGTGGAAATCCTGATTTAAAGGTAACTCTATTTTCTAATAGTATTTCTTTTTTTTTTTCGAGGGTCAAAGTTTCCTTATAGTGTTTGAAATTCCGTTTCAAAGTCTTTTCAGAACCTTATTCTTGTGCCCTTGCAGGTGAAACCACTAAAAGAGCTCACTTTCAATTCTCACAATATAACAGCTTCGATGACATCTCGTCAATTCCAAGTTATGCTGGATGTATTGACGAACCTTCTCTTTGCAAGGCTTCCAAAGTGAGTATTGAGACCTGAATAAAATTAAAGGGGAAACACACATAATTCATGCCAGTATCATGCCAAGGTTTTTGCAGTAACTAGTTTGAAACAAACATAAGTGCTTTTAAAATCCATACCACTTCATTTCAGTAATCTTTAGAGCTAAACTTCACATACATTTGTGTCTGTTTAATTTTCAAACGTTTTCTAGCATTAAGGAGATCCTTTTATGATATAGGCCTCGGAAAAGTAGTCTCCAATGTCCCACTGAAGATGAAGATGTTGAAGAGGAGGCTGATGAGGTGGTTCCATATGGAGTTGAGGAAGTAGAACTTGCAAAAATCAACCTTGAAGAGAAAGAGCGGGAGCGAAAGTTGCTTCTTGATGATATTAGAAAATTGTCTCATTGTTCTGAAAATATGGATGACACGCATGTGGAAAGTGAAGTTGAATTATGGATGATTAGTACCAGAAGATCCATACTGGTAAGACTTTACTGACGGAAGAATGTTTAGATGCTATCTTGTGCTGGCCTTTTTAAAAGGGAAACTGTAAAGGAACAATAGCCACTAATCTCTGAATTAGCCACTAATCTCTGTTTGCAATTTGGTGGTCTGTTTTAGGTGCATGGATTAAAGAAAGAGCTGTTATATGCACAAAAGTCCAGAAAGGCGGCTTCTGCATCTTTAAGAATTGCTCTTCAGAAGGCTGCACAGCTGCGACTGATGGAGAAAGAAAAAAATAAAAGTCCATCTTATGCTATGTGCATTTCCTTGCAAATCAATAAGGTTGTTTGGACGATGCTTGTAGACGGTAAATCCTTTGCTGAGGCAGAGATAAATGACATGGTAAATTTACACATATTCTGTCTATTCTTAGTCTAGCGCCTTTGAAGTGACCATCAACGAGTCTTGTTTTGCTAATAATTCACCATCACTCTTTAGAATGTGGAATGTGGAATGATGAGAATTACTTGTTTGTTGTATTAAAATTAAAGATCGGTACATATTTGATTTGATTTATTATATATGCAGATTTATGATTTTGATCGGGACTACAAAGACATTGGTGTTGCGCGATTCACCACCAAATCCTTTGTTGTGCGGAACTGTTTGCAGAATGCAAAGTCGAATATGCTTTTATCGGCATGGAATTCTCCAACCGAGTGGGGAAAGTAAGTCTTTTTATTTGTTTGCTTATCTATTGGTATTGTTTTCCCTATCAAATGCTTCGCAAGGCATTGTGATCCTAGATGATGGCTTAAGAGAGATGAAAGGAACCATACGGCTAGAACTACTCATCTTAAACTCAAACTTGAATAATTATTAATTTGACAGTGGTTCTCACCTTGGATGTGTGCGTCCTCTGTAATTTTATTTGCAGGAAAGTCATGCTACGTGTTGATGCAAAGCAGGGAGCGCCAAAAGATGGACACTATCCTCTTGAGCTTTTCCATGTAAGTATCTTCTGTTGCTCTCTTTCTGTTTCCATCGTTCAATGGATTTGCAAAAGTGACAACATAAACATTGTCTCCGTCTCTGTTTTACGTCTTTTAACTAAACTATCTTTTGCTATCTGTGTTTAAAAATATGTCTGATAATGCCTTCAAAACTTGTAGGTGGAGATTTACCCTCTTAGAATCCATTTGACAGAGACAATGTACAGAATGATGTGGGAATACTTCTTCCCAGAGGAAGAGCAGGATTCACAGAGGCGACAGGTGACAAATGCATCACAATTTGGTCTGTAAATGAAGATCTGATAAAGTTTCAAGTTTATATGACTGCTTTTTGGTTTAATTTCCTATCCTGCAGGAAGTTTGGAAAATTTCGACAACAGCTGGCTCAAAACGTGTAAAGAAAGGGTTAGCAGGTCATGAGTCTTCTACGACTAGTCACTCCAACGTTGAAGCATCTCGCGGGAGTTCTGCAGCGCTCTCTGCTTCTGCCTCAACGCAGTCACAAAGCAATGCGGACTGTGTTCAAGTAGGCTTTCACTTCAGAATGCACTTCGAAAGTATTGCAATGTATTTTCCATCCTTCTTTCTCTTATTTTAGTTGCTTTGTGTTTGCAGAAATCAACAAATATGCTAAGCCTTAGGTGTAGCAATGGTGGTTCAGGTCAGGAGTTGAGAAGAACATCATCCTTCGATAGGACCTGGGAAGAAAACGTGGCAGAATCCGTAGCTAATGAACTCGTCCTACAAGCTCACTCATGCACCGTGTCATCTTCTGTTGAACAACAGGAGGATTCCTCTAAACAGAAGCCCAAAGAGACGAAACCTGTTAAGCCTGGCCGCTCTTCACATGAAGAAAAGAAGGCTGGGAAATCACACGAGGAGAAGAAATCTAGGCCTAGAAAGATGATGGAGTTTCACAACATCAAAATAAGTCAGGTGTGTTGACTCATCTTTTCAACTACTTCGTAAATATATAAGGTCAGAGATTGGGTTGCTTTAATGGGTTTCATCATCAGGTGGAGCTTCTAGTGACCTATGAGGGGTCAAGATTTGTCGTAAATGACCTCAAATTGCTGATGGATACATTTCACCGTGTTGAGTTCACTGGGACGTGGAGAAGACTCTTTTCTCGCGTCAAGAAACACATCATTTGGGGAGTATTGAAGTCCGTTACAGGGATGCAGGTCTAACATATACATACCCCCACGTCTATGAATCCACTTTTAGGTTATGAGAAGAAGATAAAAGCTAATAATATTGTCTCTTTCTCAGGGGAAGAAATTCAAAGACAAATCACAGAACAACCGCGAGTCTACTGACAATGATCTTAACCTAAGTGACAATGATCAACCGGGGAAAGCTGATCAACATCAGGTCACATGGTTCAAGCGTCAAAGCGATGGAGCAGGAGATGGATTCGTTACTTCGATACGAGGACTCTTCAATACGCAAAGGCGCAAGGCCAAAGCGTTCGTCTTGAGAACTATGAGAGGTGAAGCAGAGAACGATTTCCACGGGGAGTGGAGTGACAGTGATGTTGAGTTCTCTCCTTTTGCTCGGCAATTAACCATAACCAAAGCTAAGAGGCTCATCAAACGCCACACTAAGAAATTCCGACCAAGATCTCAAAGAGGTGAGTCACATTAAACATTCTCGTTCTATCACTCGACATTTCTAAAAACTTTGTTTTCTCTCTCTTCTTAGGTTCGTCTTCGCAGCAAAGAGAATCACTTCCATCATCACCGAGAGAGGCCACTGCGTTTGAAAGTGGTTATTCAAGCGGATCTTCACCGTACGAAGATTTTCGTGATTAGAAGTTCATTCTGACAAGACACTAAATAGCATTCTCCTTGGCTGAGGGAGCAAAGTATAGACTTCTCAGCTTCCGAGGTATTGTCCTTGTAAATTTTTTTTTTTTTTTCCGGCTGCAATAGGAGAATGAGAAAAAAAGGCACAGGTCCACAATATTTGTACAGACGTTGGTATATTGGAAAAGGAAATTAAAAAAAAGCACAGGTCCACACTTCATCAGTCTTTTGCATTTCTTCAAGGTTCACGAAATATCGAAGTTGCTTTGTCAGCTAAACAGCATAAAACGTTTCACGCAATTGCAAATGGCTGATTGTGTCTTGTTGATGCTCGTATAATCAATCACTTAAGAAAGAAATAGACAACTAATTAAAAAAGGACATCTAATTTTCAAAAATAGACCAACTCTATCAATATAGACGAAATACAGCAATTCTGTGTTAAAATTTGGGGTTAAGAATTTTAAACTAATTTCAAAAGCAATTCTGTGTTAAAATTCAATATAGTTTCAAAAGTTTAGCAGGGTTTGGTTTAAACTAATTTGTTAATTTTAATATAAAATAAGGAAAATAACTATAATGTACTAAAATTATATTTTTTAGTACTAAACAGATTCTAATGTCCCGTGTTTTGCTTAGAACTCTCTCGGTGGTTTAGAGGCTTTGACTTTTAAATTGACTAAGGGCTTTTGGCTTATTCCATGGCATTTCACGGCGTCGTTGAGCTCTTTTAGGTTTATTTTGGGTTTTTTTCGGAAGTGAAGAATTAGGGTTCTTGATTCGCTGTCGGCAGTGCTTTCTCTGGTTTTGCTGTAGATCTGTGAAGGGGAGAAGTGTGGTCCGATTATTAATGGGTGAAAGTTTGCACAAGAAGATCTCAGGGCTTTCGTTAGATGAGGAGGACGAACCTTTTGTTATGCCGGATCTGCCGGAGTACTGCTGCAATGTTCGTAACAAGATGAGTTTGTTGGGTCGGCTTCTTAATCCTCAGGAACAAAAGATGTCCGATTTCATTATGGAGATGCCAAAGAAATGGCAGCTGTATGACAGGGTTCATGGAGTGGCTCTGTCGAAGGATAGGTTTCAATTTATTTTCAAGTACGAGCATGATTTGGAGGCCATTCTGGCTAGAGGTGTACACACCTATCATCAGTGGCCGATGATTACGGAACGCTGGGTGCCGAAACCGCCGGAGGATTACTTGCAATTCATGGAGATCTGGGTTCAAATTAGGAATATTCCGGTCAACTACAGAACAGGTCCTACGATTGCGGCTATGGGCGAATTTGTTGGGCAAGTGGTGGAAGTTGTTTTCGACCCTGAGAAGCCTTAGGCAAACATTTTTGAAAGAGCGAAGGTACGCTTCAATGTTGAAAATCCACTAAGGTTAGCTAAGAAAGTGAAGTTTCCGGGAGGGGAATCCGCTAATATCCTGTTCGATTATGAAAGAATTCAATGGAGATGCACAGGTTGTCAGAGATTAACGCATGATAAAAGCCATTGTCCTTATGCTAAGTCTAAAACGGTGGAGGAATCGTCTAAATTTAAAAGAGCGGATGTTAGTTCTGGTAGCAACGCTGA
The DNA here is from genome assembly GCA_010577795.1 of Isatis tinctoria. Classification (NCBI taxonomy): domain Eukaryota; kingdom Viridiplantae; phylum Streptophyta; class Magnoliopsida; order Brassicales; family Brassicaceae; genus Isatis; species Isatis tinctoria. The sequence continues at coordinate 30,424,192 of CM021250.1, forward strand.
GCTAATCATAAAGGAGGATGATCCTTTATTTGGTGTGGTCACTGAAGCTCAAGTTGGCTTAAATTCAGTTACTGGTCGTCCAAAAATAGTTCCTGAGGTTCTTGCTGATCTTCGTTTATATTTAGAGGTAGCTAATGGTCCGGAGAAGATGGCTAGGAAAGAGAGGGTTAAGAAAACGCTGCTGGATTTGGAATCCGATCCAATGGGTCAGAAAACAATGTTGCGACTTGAACCTCCTACGATCATAACGTCATTGGTGGATAAGGGGAAAGGGATTGTGTTCGATTTCAGTCTGCAAGAGGAATTGAGGAATCAAGGAAAGGATAAGAGTGGAGACAGAGCTTTTAAAGAGGCAGTTAAATCAGGTCAAGCAATGTCGTTAGTTCCTATGGAAGATGGTACGCGATCTGCGGGGACCTTCCAGCCTGGTTTCTTTGTTGATGATGCATACTCGGGTGGTTCAACGGGTTTTAGAATTGGTCTCTCTGAGACTAGTTCGTCCGGGACTAAACTGAGGAAAGCAAGAATCCGAAGAAGGCCAGGTACTTATCGTCGCAAGCCTAGAATTGAAACAGTTGGAGATAAGAATGTGGCTCAAGAGAAAGGCAAAGGAGTGGGTGAGACTGCCGGGGAAAAAAGGAAACTAAAGGAGGATGTGGAGACATCGACTTACTCAAGAAGGTTGAAGAAACCATTGGTGGTCCCAAATGAGGGACTGCCCAAGTGTTAATGTCTATGGTGAGTTGGAATTGCCAAGGCTTGGGCCGTGCACAGGACTTGGTGATTCCGCGTTTACGGGAAATGCGAAGAGAGCATTTTCCTGATTTCCTTTTTCTTATGGAGACTAAGCAAAGTAGAGATGTGTTGGTGGATCTTCAGGAATGGTTAGGTTATGATAGGATCATCACTGTGAATCCTATTGGGTACAGCGGCGGCCTAGCCCTTCTGTGGAAGAATTCGATGAAGGTGGAGGTCAAGTTTGTAGATAAGAATATCATTGATCTTCGTGTACAGTCTGGTAGTAGTAGCTTCTTTTTGTCTTGTGTGTATGGTGAACCGAGCAGCAACGGTAAAACTAAGGTGTGGGAAAGACTGTCAAGGATTGGTGTTCATAGAAAAGAGCCTTGGTGCATGATGGGTGATTTTAATGAAATCAAACACAATGGTGAAAAGTTAGGTGGTCCTAGAAGGAGTGAAGTTTCATTTATTCCTTTTCTGGATATGCTAAAAATTGGAGATTTTGTTGAGTTGCCTGCGCAAGGTAATGGATTTACTTGGGGAGGCATGAGAGGGAAACATTGGATACAAAGTAAATTGGATAGAAGCTTTGGGAATAAGAGATGGTTTCAACGGTTTCCGGTTTCCAACCAAACCTTTTTGGATAAAAGAGGATCTGATCATAGGCCAGTGCTTGTCAAATTGATCTCTTCGAGTGAGGTATACAGAGGCAGTTTCAGATTTGATTCTCGCTTTCTCAACAAACCCCAAGTGAAGGAGGAGATTAAAAAAGCCTGGTTAACAAATCATGTTTTCTTCAATGTTACGGTGTCTGACAGAGTTAAAAGCTGCAGAAAGGCTCTGAGTAAGTGGAAGAAAACTCAAAACCTAAATGCCAGGGATAATATTCAGCAGATTCAAGCTGCCCTGGAGAAAGAACAATCCACGTGTTTTCCCGGAACTACTAGAGTTATTTACCTGAAGAAAGAATTGGTCAAGGCTTATAGAGAGGAAGAAGTTTTCTGGAGTCAAAAAAGTAAAGAAAAATGGGCAGCAAAAGGCGACAAGAACTCTAAATTCTTTCATGCGTCGGTAAAAGACAATAGGGTAAGAAAAAGAATTGTCAAGCTGATGGATGAGTATGGGAATCTTCAATTCTCGGAAGCTGCAAAAGGGGAAGTAGCTTCTAATTACTTCACCAAATTATTCAAGACAGGTGCTTTTGATAATTTTGAGGATTTCTTTAAAGAGTTTACGCCAACAGTAACGGATGCAATGAATGAGCAATTGATTAGAGAGGTATCTAAGGAAGAAGTCAAAGAGGCGGTTTTCGCTATTAAATCTTCAAGTGCACCTGGAGCTGATGGAATGACAGGATTATTTTTCCAAAGATATTGGAGCATTGTGGGTCAACAAGTAACGTCAGAAGTTCAGAGTTTTTTCAGGACAGGTCGGTTTCCTTCTGACTGGAATTACACGCAGCTATGTCTTTTACCAAAGGTGGTTGATCCAGTGTTGATGTCTGATTTGAGACCTATCAGCTTGTGTTCTGTGCTGTATAAAACAATCAGTAAGATTTTGGTATGGAGACTGAAGCCTCTTCTACCTGAGCTCGTGGCACCGACGCAATCGGCTTTCGTGGAGGAAAGACTCATATCGGATAACATATTGATCGCTCACGAGGTACTTCATGCGCTCAGGACTAACGAAAAGTTCTCAAAGGATTTCATGGCCATCAAATCTGATATGTCCAAGGCGTATGATAGAGTTGAGTGGGATTATTTGAAAGCACTCTTGAAGGCTATGGGGTTTCATTCTTGGCTCATTGAGAGAGTGATGTTTTGTGTAACAACGGTCACATTCTCGGTACTCATCAACGACCAACCGTTTGGAAGAATATTGCCGGAAAGAGGATTAAGGCAAGGGGACCCCTTGTCTCCTTTTCTTTTTGTTCTGTGCACTGAAGGTTTGATTCATAAATTCAATGAAGCGGAAAAAGAAGGCAGAATTCATGGGTTACAGTTTTCTGAAGATGGGCCTATGATTCACCACATGTTATTTGCTGATGATAGTCTGCTTGTTTGCCGAGCCAATGAGGAGCAAACAAAGGAAGTTATGAAGATCCTGGATGAGTATGGTAAGGCTACTGGTCAACAAATTAATGTGGAAAAGTCAGCCATTTCTTTTGGAGATAAGGTGCCAGTGGAAATGAAGCAAAAGATTAGAACTATCTCTGGTATATCAAAGGAAGGTGGATCCGGAAATTACTTAGGACTGCCTGAGTGTTTCAGTGGGTCGAAAACCGATATGCTTGCCTTCATTTACGATCGTTTAAAATCAAGACTCTCTGGATATTTCTCAAGATTGTTATCACATGGAGGCAAAGAGGTGCTGCTCAAAGCGGTGGCTATGGCAATGCCAGTATATGCCATGTCTTGTTTCAAGCTCACAAAGAAATCATGTGAAACTTTGACAAGTGCAATGGCTGATTTCTGGTGGAATTCACTTGAACACAAAAGGAAGATTCATTGGCTAAGTTGGACTAAACTGTGTCTAGCAAAAGAGCTTGGAGGCCTCGGTTTCAAGGATATACAAGATTTCAATCAAGCGCTCCTTGCCAAGCAGGCATGGAGGATTATTGATCAGCCCAACTCTTTATTTGCCCGGTTCCTTAAAAGTAGGTATTTTGACCATTCTAACTTTCTCTCAGCAACATCAGGTCCGCGACCTTCTTATGGTTGGCGAAGTATACAGTTCGGAAAGGAACTGTTGATCCGTGGGTTAAGAAAGGAGATTGGGAGCGGCAGAACATTCTTGGTGTGGGTAGATAATTGGATTGCAGGAGAAGTTCCAAGAAGACCTTTGATGAAAAATATTCTTGTGAATATTGATATGCCAGTTCAAGCCTTGATGGATTTGCCCAACAATAGATGGAATAGGGAGGTGCTTGAGGAGTTGTTTTATCCCGCAGATGTTCAGAGTATATTGGCAATGAAACCGGTGATGTCAGAGGAGGACTTTTGGATTTGGAAGCATAATAAATCGGGTGCTTACTCTGTGAAATCTGGGTACTGGATGATCAACAGGTTAAACAATGTGGAGGCAATCTACCAAGCGGAAGCTAAACCTTCTCTCAACGATTTGAAAGTTCGCGTGTGGAAGGTACAGACCTCACCAAAGATAAAAGGCTTTATGTGGAGAGCTTTATCTAATGCTATGCCGGTTGGAGAACTGTTGGTTAAAAGAGGTATCAAAATGGATCCGGTTTGCCAAACGTGTGGCTGTGGAGATGATTCAACTAACCATCTGCTATTCAATTGTGCAGTGGCGAGGCAGGTGTGGGCTATGTCACATATTCCCTTGCCGCAGAATGGTTTTTGTGAAAGTTCATTATTCTCTAATTTTCATTTCTTAATTGAGATGGCAGGGAATGCCTCTATCCCTAAGGAGATAAGAAGGATTTATCCTTGGTTGCTCTGGTTTTTATGGAAGAATCGCAATGGAGTGATGTTTGAAGGTAAAGGTTTTATGGCAGATGAAATCATTAAAAAGATTAAGGATGAGGCTGACTTTTGGTTCCTTGCGCAAGAATTGGACAAGGAAGAGGAGTCGGCGGATAGAAAGCACCTACTTGGGTTTAATCAGGGGTGGCAAGGTCCATGTGCATCATGGCACAAATGCAATATCGGTGCACAGTGGGATGCGGTGACAAAAAAAGGAGGTGCATCATGGGTATTAAGAGATGAGACAGGTAAAGTTCTCCTGCATAGTAGACGTGCTTTTTGTAGTGTCTCTAGCAGGAAAGACTTAATCCAAATGGTGATGAAATGGGCAATTGATAGCGTGGTGGCTCACAGATTTAATCGTGTGGTGTTTGCGGTTGATGACACTTTCTCTGTTAATCTCATAAAGCATCCTAAGTTATGGCCTGCGTTCAAGTTGCAGATTGGAGAATTGTTGGTTTGTTTGGCAAAGATGGAGTGGTGGAGAGTAACCCATGAGAAGAGTGCAACTAATAGAGGGGCTTCTCTGATTGCTCAAAGTGTCACAAAATTTGGATTCTCCCAATCCTATGTGGCTACTGGTCCTCCTTCATGGCTTAAGGACCTCTTTGATTTTGAGAGAATTCTTCCCTCTTCCTAGTTTGTGCTTGCCTTGGTCTTGGTTTTTGAATGTGTTTAGGTACCCTCTGTAATTCTTGAGGAGGAAGGTATTGGTTTTAGGAAGTACTGGTTTTAGCTTTAATTTCCTTGGGTTTCCCCCGTGTTGTTGTACCAAACGCTGTCTTTCCTTAATATTATTCAGATGACAAAAAAAAAAACAGATTCTAATGTTTAAAATTTTTACTAGAATGCTTTGTTTTTTTTTTAATGTCTAAAGTATTCTTACGCCTGTGGAGAGCAAAATAATATGTGCCAGGAGAAGAGTTTTTATAGGTTTTGCCATAGATCATGTGGTTCATCTCGAAGTCAAAAAATAAGAAGGTTTTTAAGAATAGAGTGAATGCTAGAGGGCTAAACTTGAAGAGGAAGCATTAGGGAAGGCAAACATTCGTGATGACGTTGATTTAGATGGCGAAGGATCTCATGTTTCAGTCATCTCCCCTCTTTCGATATATCCTGTGTGTTGCATTGATGGATCTTGGCATACTGGAGAACCTGTAAGTGGACAAGGATAGGTTTTGATCCGCAGAGAGGAGATTCTTCGGTTAGGCCTGAAAGGTTCATATAGATGCTTCCGAGCTAGAGACCCTCCAATGTGTGATGAGATGCCTTTTCATGTTCCCAACTACTATGGCGAATTTTGCTACAGATTGTATGGATCTTAATTATTGCTAAGGTGGAAAAACTGATGGATTGGCCAACTTCTCCATCCGACCTAGAAGATTTTATACCTCTTAGGATGTCTTTTGTTAGTTTTAGGCTTTTAGCATTAAGCATATCAATAGAAAAGACAATATTCGTGCATCAAAAATGTTAGAGCATTAATCTCCACAAAAGACAACAGATTGATAACATCAAAAATGTTCTTATTGTCGTTGCCGACAAGCCATGTTTTAAGTTTTTAAATTTTTAATGAATTATGAAAAATCCTTTATATATTGCTTTGTCTTACCAAGTTCGAAGCCATAAAACAGGAGGAATCTTTAAGGCCATGTTTGAAGGAGTGAAGTTACCTTATGGCATTGGAAAGCTCATCCACTTAAGATACTAAGGTATCTCATCTTCCTTCTTCGCTAGGAAACCTAAAGTTGATGATATACCTGAAACTTAGGAGAGGCTAATTAAGGAGTTGCAGAAAAGAATAAGAGGGTAAGGTATCTCATCTTTGCTACAAAAAAAGTACTAGTTCTCGTGTTAAGAAGGTCCACACCATGTGTCTTGATTCTTGAAAAAAAAAAAAAAAGTAAATTCTTCCTCACGAGGAGCTAAAGAGTTAGTTTCACTCTCTCTCTCTCTTTCATAGGCGCCATCAAGAGTTTAGTCATTTTTCTCTTAATGCAACTGAATCTGTTTTCTTTCTTCTTCACAGAAAATTTCTCTGTTTACGGTGAAGATATATAGTAAAACCTTGTCCATATCCTTCAAATATTTTAGCAGTTTGATTAAATCTTATTAGTTAATCACACCATTATATTAACCTTGTCCATGGAACTTTATTGCTTCATTATTTGTTTTTAATTTCTCAATTAAACATATGTACATGTGAAATGCGTTAGCTAGTGTCTATCTTAGAACAACATATACGAAGATCGATGTGTGATAAAAAATTCTTCATCACTAATTTGACCCTTTGCGATTATAACATGTTCGTCAATAGTAGGTAGCGGGTGGCATTATGGCTGGGGAGCTTGTGACATTTGGAATACAAAAGCTTTGGGACCTACTGAGCCAAGAATACGACCAATTTAAGGGAGTTGAAGACCAAGTTACTGAACTAAAAACTGATCTTAACACGTTAAAGTCATTTGTGAAAGATGCAGACGCCAAAAAGCATACAAGTGCGAGGGTGAGAAACTGTGTGGAAGTGATCAAAGAAATCATTTTCGATGCAGAGGATATCATTGAAACATTTATTCTAAAGGAGGAGCTCGGAAAAATGGTGGCATCAAGAAGCGTATCAGAAGACTTGCTTGCATTATTCCAGAACGCAGGAAGATCGCATTAGAAATTGGAAACTTAAGTAAGAGGATCTCTAAGGTGATTCGTGACATGCAAAGTTTTGGAGTACAACAGATTATTGCCGATGTAAGGGATCCCAAACCTCTTGAAGGAAGACAAGAATTTGCTAAATTGTACGAAAGCAACCTTGTGGGGGTGGAAGCAAACGTTGAGAAATTGGTTGGATATTTGGTGAATGAGATGATGTCCAAGTGGTTTCCATGACCGGGATGGGTGGTCTTGGGAAAACAACCATTGCTAGACAAGCTTTCCATCACCACAAGGTTAAAGAGAAGTTTGATAGACACGCATGGGTGTGCGTTTCACAAATTTGTGACCGGAAGAATGTGTGGAAAACAATCTTGCAGAATTTCAGACCCAAAGCAGAGGAAAAAGAAATACTGGAGATGACAGAAGCTAGACTCCAGGAAGAACTCTCTTCATTGTTAGAAACATCAAAATCATTAATTGTCTTTGATGACATATGGAAAGAAGAAGATTGGGGCCTAATCAAGCCAATATTTCCGCAAAAATCAGGTGATAGCTGGAAACTTTTGTGGTACAGATCACATTCATTATGCTCTTCGTCATATTGTTAATACACGAATAAATATTTTACAGGTTGGAAGGTGCTACTTACTTCTCGAAATGATAGTATCGTAGGATGTGGAGAAACACATATCAACTTTAAACCAGAATGCTTATCTGATGAAGATAGCTGGACACTTTTCCAAAGAATAGCAATGCTTAAGGAAGATGCATCCGATAAGCATTAAATGAAGGTATGTTTTGGATGATCGCAAGATGCATATGATGTAATAATGATTTATTATTATTACGATTTGTGTCAGGTTATAAGAGATATTATTTATTTGTTTGATGATGTTGTGTAGAACTGAAGAATGTCAATATGGAAATGGAAGAAATGGGTAAGCAAATGCTTAAACATTGTAGGGGATTGCCTTTGGCTGTCAGAGTGTTAGGAGGCATGTTGGCATCAAAATACACACTTCGAGATTGGAATCGATTATCTGAAAATATTGGATCTCATCTCGTTGGAAGAACCAATGAAGAAAAAAACAGTTCATTTAATCGTGTATTGTCTCTGAGCTATGAAGAGTTGCCTGGTTATTTGAAGTTTTGCTTCCTCTACTTGGCCCATTTTCCCGAAGATTATGAGATAAATGTAGAGAATCTGTCCTATTTATGGGCTGCAGAAGGAATACTCAGGTATAACAATGGAGAGACCATTCGAGATGTCGGAGATAGCTACATAGAAGAGTTGGTGAGGAGAAATATGGTTATTTCCGAAAGAGACAATCTCACTTTGAGATTTGAAATATGTCGTTTGCATGACATGATGAGAGAAATTTGTATTTCTAAAGCCGAAGAGGAGAACTTTGTACAAATTATGGGTATCCAATCCACGACCGCACACACTCAGTCTCTTATTACATCAAGGAGATTTTCCTCACAGCATCCGACTACAGTAGATGTTGAGAGAGAGATAAGCAATTCAAAGGTTCGATCTCTCATGGTTGTCTACAAGTTAACTGGGTACTTTTGGAGGCTTTCAATTATAAGCTTTAAAAGGTTAGAGCTACTGAGAGTATTACATCTCCATCAAGCCAGATTCGGAGGGAAATTACCTTATAGCATTGGAAAGCTCATCCACTTAAGATATCTGAACCTAGAAGCTGCGTGGGTACTATCTCATATACCCTCTTCTCTACGAAATCTAAAGTTGCTGATCTATCTGAATTTAAATGTTATTGAGAGGTCTACATTTGTGCCCAATGTCTTGATGGGGATGAAAGAATTGAGATACCTTGCATTACCATTTGATATGGATAAGAAGACAAAGTTGGAATTGAGTGATCTAGTAAACTTGGAGAAGCTGGTTAATTTCTCAACAGAGAATTGCAATTTAGAGGATCTTCGTGGTATGGCGAGATTGAGGACTCTTGAAATCATTATAACAGGTGAGAACAGCTTAGAAGCTCTATCCGCATCGATAGCTGGATTGAGGCACCTGGAATATCTTGATATAAACTATATAGGGGCTAAGGCGACGAAAGAATGGAGAAGTCTACCGAAATTCAATAATCTCAAAGACCTGAGGTTGAGTATAGAGATTCCATTGTTATATGATGAACTACAGTTCCCATCTTGCCTGACAAACCTGTCTCTATTTAATAGTCTTTTGGAGGAGGATCCGATGCCAATTCTAGAGAAGTTGTGTCATTTGAAAAATGTTACTTTATGGCGAAATTCCTTTTGTGGGAGGCGAATGGTTTGCTCGCGCGGTGGGTTTCCTCAATTGGAGGAGCTAGTATTATGGGATCTAACGGAGTTGGAAGAGTGGGTAGTGGAAGAAGGCTCCATGCCTCTTCTTCATACTTTGGATATGAATTTTTGCAAGAAATTAAAGGAGCTTCCTGATGGTCTGCAATTCCTCACTTCTTTAAAGCATCTTAAAGTTTCTAATATGGGAGAAGGCTGGAAGAAGAGATTGTCCGAAGGAGGAGAAGACTATCACAAAGTCCAACACATTCCTTCTGTTATTATCTATTGAAACTACGTATCAGGTAATACGTTGTGTTTTCTCTCTAATCTAAAATATCATGTACACAGAATCATCTAGAGAGACAAGTACTTTTTTTTCTGAATTCGATTTACTTTTTTTTTGTTATGTTTTTGGTAGACGAGTCCGATCTGAAGCGAATCTTTTATCAACTTCGGCAGCAAATCAGCAAATCAACCAAGCAATAAGACCTATGCATTGTTGTGTGTTTTCTGATCCAGTATTATGACGAATAACAAAAATACTTTGGGGTTTGTATCAAAACTGGTTTTATTATTATATATGTTCAGTGATGATACATTTAATCTTCTTCCACCATTCCAATTAAATTTTGTATGAGAGCTGTAAATAGCTCAATGGCTTTTTTGCTTTTTTTTTCTTTTTCTTTCTGGTTCTATTTTAGCTTCTTTGTTCTCCTTGAAAACTTCTATTGTTTGTTTTGTCATATCGGGTTAAGCTGCATTTCAACTCGTTTCTTTCATTGAGCAGATTTTTGTTTTCTTAGATTTTACTTCCACTCCAACTGGATTCCAGCATCCAGGGGCCAAGCGAAAGTGCAGATATATCAAGAAGATCTATGCTAATCTCCTACAAAATCTAATTGACTTTAATTTACAACTAACATTTAAGTAGATATTAAGGTCAATTAAGATAGAATGTGAAGTCTCTACCGCATCATTCTCACACGAAGCAACTATGAAAATGTTAACTAATTCCAATTGGCAGCTCAGTTACGAGCGTTGGAGAGAACAAATGAGAGAGTAAAACACCTTGGAGTAAGGCTCCATCCCTGATTACAAATATTATAAACCAAACAATTAAAAATATCTCAATCCCTGATTTATCTCATTACAATCCCTGTAGTTTATCACATTATAATCCATGTACTTACTATTATTTTAATTATGTAATTACTCTTGTAAGCATCATCAGGGAATATGTGCTTTTCACAATGATGAAATATATCAATCATTCTTACAATCTATATTTAGTTTGTTTGGAACATCTCTAGCAATCTTCGATTCATTGTCCCTAACAAGAAACAAAAATCACCGTGTGATATCATGTAGTCATGTGAACATGATATTTAACATATACATTAGGAGATACCCTGTAGTTGCAATCTTTATTCAGTAAAATGAATGTTGGGGAAAACACGAAAACACGCGAATGCGCAGCGGAATAAAGTTTCCCCGCACTTGTATGAGCCTGTGAGGAAAAGACTTGAACTATGGCACAAATGATCTAAGCAAGAAACTAAATGACACACAATCTTTTTACGTGGAAAACCTCCTCGATGTGAGAAGGAAAAACCACGGGACCGTAGTCCACTCAAAATCCACTATATCAAATGTTTGAGTGTTACAACCACGTCCTCCCTGTTCCTACAGAACAGATTCAGAGACTAAGGCTCAAAGAGAGCAATCTCCAACACCAAGAGAACTCAACAAGAGAGCAATACAAGCTTACAAAACTAACAGATACAAACGACCTCAGCTCACTAGGATTCCAGCAACCAGAGAACAATCCCACCGTACAATCCAAGATGAACAAGTCAACAACACCTCTGCCAAATTTCAGCTCAATCAGAGAAGAACTCACCGTTGGATTTCCAAACACTCAAGACTGCAACTGCTGAAGAACTGTAGCGACCAGCTTCACTAAAACCCCGATTCACGAGAAACCAACCGTTGAAACGACAATCCCACCGTTGAATCTCAAACCCACTGAGTCACGAAGCTTCCCACAAAATATCAGCCAGATCAGACTACTTTCGAGCCCTCGAACACAGCCCTGAAGAAACCAGACGAAAACCCTTTCTTCTCTCTTCTTTCCTCTCTTCTTCTTTCTCTCTCTCTTTTCTTTTTGTGTGTTATGTGTGTGGCTCTCTCATAAAAAACAGGTCACAAGGCTTATATAGGTCTTAGGAAAAGAACCTAATAAACCCTTATAAAAACCTTCAACACAAGACTTGAGAATTCTTCACAAGACTTCAGTTTCTACACAAGACTTCAGAATCAACACAAGACTTCTGATTTTCACACAAGACTTCTGATTTGGTTTCATCTCAACCAAACCCATGGTTTCCTCACACTAGGAGGAACACCAACAAACTCCCCCTCCGACTAGTTGGAGGAAACAGCCATCCCGGCTATCTCACGGCAAACCTCAAGCTTTTCCCTCGGCAATGACTTCGTCATCATATCAGCTCCATTATCATTCGTATGAACTTTTTCAAGTCCCACTTCCTTAGAAGCAATCACATCACGTATCCAATGATACCTCCTATCAATGTGCTTCGAACGCGAATGAAATGTCGAGTTCTTTCCGAGACATATTGCGCTTTGACTGTCACAAAGCAACACATACTTATCCTGCTTGAAACCGATATCCTCGCAGAAGTTCTTTGTCCACAACAACTCCTTAAGAGCTTCAGTTGCAGCTATGAACTCAGCTTCAGTGGTAGAAAGTGCAACACACTTTTGCAACCTTGACTGCCATGAAACAGCTCCGCCCGCAAACGTTATCAAATAACCCGAAGTAGATTTCCTGGAGTCAACATCTCCAGACATGTCAGCATCAGTATAGCTAACAATCAATGGTCATTACCTCCAAAGGTAAGCTTCAAACCAGAAGTTCCTCGAAGATATCTCAAAATCCACTTCACAGCATTCCAATGTTCTCTTCCAGGATTGGAATTGAACCGGCTTACTACACCAACGGCGAAAGCTAAATCCGGTCTTGTACAGACCATGGCATACATCAAACTACCCACTGCAGAAGCATATGGAACTCTTGCCATATCTTCCTTCTCTGCATATGTCTTTGGACTCTGTTTACTGCTCAATCTAATGTGTGAAGCAAGAGGAGTGCTCACCACTTTAGATTTGTCCATGTGAAACCTTTTAAGTACTTTCTCAATGTACTTTTCCTGAGACAAGTGAATCAATCTCTCAGCTCTGTCTCTCTCAATTCTTATACCAAGAATCTGTTTCACTGGACCCAAGTCTTTCATGGCAAACGACTTGCTGAGCTGCTTCTTCAGCTCCTCAATTCTGCTCATGTCCTTGCCTACAATCAACATGTCATCAACATATAACAACAAGATGATAAAATCATCATCACCAAACACCTGAATAAATACACAATGGTCATCAGTAGTCCTTATAACCATGCTCCTCCATAACAGACTTAAACTTCATGTACCACTGCCTAGGTGCTTGCTTCAATCCATAAGGCTTTTCTTCAGGCGACAAACTAAATCCTCTTCACCTTTTTCACAAAGCCTTCGGTTGTACCATGTAAATCTCTTCCTCCAAATCTCCATGAAGGAAAGCAGTTTTTACATCCATTTGCTCAACCTCTAGATCAAGACTTGCTGCCAGTCCAAGTACAATCCGAATGGACTGCATCTTCACAACAGGAGAAAAGATTTCATCATAATCAATCCCCTTCTTTTGGCTGTATCCTTTCACAACCAATCTAGCCTTGTATCGGGGTTGCAAACTGGTATCTTCATGCTTAATTCTGAACACCCACTTATTAAGCAATGCCTTCTTCCCTTAGGCAACTTCACCAACTCAAATGTGGATTCTCTTCAAAAGAATCCATCTCATCACCAGCAGCACCAAGCCACTTATCTTTGTGTTCACATTCCATAGCTTCATCAAAGCTTTCAGGCTCTCCCCCATCAGTAAGTAACACATACTCACTAGGATCATACCTTGTCGACGGTTTTAGACCTCTCTCGGATCTTCTAACAATAGGAGGGTTCTCAGTAGTTGGTGTCTCACCATGATCGTCACCATGATCACCAATACCATCTTCATGTGCGGGAATCTGCACCGGGTGTATCTTCTTGAACCTCATCCTCGACCTGACCGTGGACAGATGTAGAAGGACTAGCCTCTAAATCGATCAAACTCTCATTACTCTGAGTTGGTTTTCCGGACTTGTCAATGTCCTTAATTGTTTGATCTTCCATGAACACAACATCTCTGCTCCTTACAAGCTTCTCTCAACGGGATCATAAAATCTGTATCCAAACTCATCCTGACCATAACCAATGAACACACACTGTCGCGACTTCATCTCAAGCTTCGATCTCTCATCCTTAGGTATATGAACAAATGCCTTACACCCAAAGACCCTCAAATGACCATAAGAAACATCCTTACCGGTCCAAACTCTCTCTGGAACATCACCCTCCAATGGAGCACTTGGTGACAAATTCAGCACATGAACAACTGTGCTCAAAGCCTCACCCCAGAAAGTCATCGATAAGCCTGATTGTGAAATCAAACATATCATCCTCTCGACAATAGTCCTGTTCATCCTCTCAGCCAACTCATTCAACTGTGGAGTCTTAGGTGGCGTGAACTGATGCCTAATACCATGCTCTTTGCAATAAGCATCAAATGGTCCAGAATACTCACCACCATTATCACTGCGGATACACTTCAACTTCTTTCCCGTTTGTCTCTCAACCAATGCCACAAAATGCTTGAAATATCCCAGAACCTGATCTTTAGTCTTCATAGTGAAAACCCATGACTTCCTAGAATGGTCATCAATGAATGTGACAAAATATGATGCACCACCAAGAGATTTTGTCTTCATTGGACCACACACATCTGAATGCACCAAATCAAGTACCTCAGATTTTCTAGAAGGTGCAGAAGACTTGAAAGAAACTCTGTGTTGTTTTCCATGCAAACAATGTGCACACTTCGGCAAGTGCAAACCGGAGATTCCCGGAATGACCTCCTTCTTTGACAACACAGACATACCCTTCTCACTCATGTGACCGAGTCTCTTATGCCATAGCTCCATGGCATCAACATTCTCCACTGCATTAACAGCATCTTTGGAGACCTTAGCCTGCATCAAATAGAAAGATGAAAGCTTCTCACCTCGAGCCACAACCAGAGAACCACGTGAAAGCTTCCATTTACCACCACCGTGTAAACTATAGAAACCCTCATCATCAAGTCTTCCTGTAGATATCAAATTCATCCTCAAGTCTGGAACATGCTTAACATCCTTAAGCATCAACCTAGTCCCAAGACTAGTCTCCAAGCAAATATCACCAATGCCAACAACCTGAGCCAAACCATCATTACCCATCTTTACAGAACCATACTTACCTAGAGTGTAGGTAGAGAACAAATCCCGCTGTGATGTAGCATGAGTAGTAGCTCCACTGTCAATCACCCAACTGGTGTCTTGGCATACATTAATGGCATTATCCTCAAGAAGAATGAGAAACTCATCTTGGGTGACTGTCACCCGATCTACTTCTTCTTGCTTTCCTTGCTGCTTGTCTTTCTTCAACTTCCAGCAATCTTTCTTCATGTGCCCTTTCTTATGACAGAAGTAGCACTCCATATTAGCATATTATTAGACTTGCTCCTGCTCCTGCCTTTGTCCTTCTTGGACTCTCTATGTGAACTTCTCCCCCTTGACTCAGTAACCAGAACATCTGAACGTGAGGAACTAGCATTTGACTGCCTTCTTGTCTCCTCATTCAACACACTGTTCTTCACTGAATCCATCGAAATGACACCTTCCGACGCGGAGTTACAAAGAGCATTATGAATACCTCCCAAGAATCTGGTAATGTACCAAGAAGCCACAAACCGTGAATCTCATCAAAAACCTGATGCCCATATCAGACAACTTGTTGAGCAATCCCTGAAACGCATTCAAGTGATCTGTCATCGGAGTTCCATCCTGATACCTCAGCTCAATCAACTTCTTGATCATAAGCATCTTGTTATTCCCGGTCTTTCGAGCATATAACTGCTCCAGCTTCAACCACAAAGAACGAGCATTAACCTCATTTTCAATATGATGCAACACATTATCATCTATCCACTGCCTTATCAAACCACACACTCGGCGATGCAGCAACTTCCATTCATCCTCAGTCTTATTATCAGGTTTCTCCTCCTGAAATACTGGTAGATGAAATTCTTTAACAAAGAGCAGATCCTCCATCTTGCCCTTCCATAGATGATAATTGTTGTTACCATTCAAGCTTATCATTCTGCCCATATTCTCCATCTTTTCCATCGCTCACACAAGCAAACCAATAACTCAAAGTTATCCAAATCCAAAGCTCACAAAACCTTAAGCTCTGATACCACTCTGTTGGGGAAAACACGAAAACACGCGAATGCGCAGCGGAATAAAGTTTCCCCGCACTTGTATGAGCCTGTGAGGAAAAGACTTGAACTATGGCACAAATGATCTAAGCAAGAAACTAAATGACACACAATCTTTTTACGTGGAAAACCTCCTCGATGTGAGAAGGAAAAACCACGGGACCGTAGTCCACTCAAAATCCACTATATCAAATGTTTGAGTGTTACAACCACGTCCTCCCTGTTCCTACAGAACAGATTCAGAGACTAAGGCTCAAAGAGAGCAATCTCCAACACCAAGAGAACTCAACAAGAGAGCAATACAAGCTTACAAAACTAACAGATACAAACGACCTCAGCTCACTAGGATTCCAGCAACCAGAGAACAATCCCACCGTACAAATCCAAGATGAACAAGTCAACAACACCTCTGCCAAATTTCAGCTCAATCAGAGAAGAACTCACCGTTGGATTTCCCAAACACTCAAGACTGCAACTGCTGAAGAACTGTAGCGACCAGCTTCACTAAAACCCCGATTCACGAGAAACCAACCGTTGAAACGACAATCCCACCGGTGAATCTCAAACCCACTGAGTCACGAAGCTTCCCACAAAATATCAGCCAGATCAGACTACTTTCGAGCCCTCGAACACAGCCCTGAAGAAACCAGACGAAAACCCTTTCTTCTCTCTTCTTTCCTCTCTTCTTCTTTCTCTCTCTCTTTTCTTTTTGTGTGTTATGTGTGTGGCTCTCTCATAAAAAACAGGTCACAAGGCTTATATAGGTCTTAGGAAAAGAACCTAATAAACCCTTATAAAAACCTTCAACACAAGACTTGAGAATTCTTCACAAGACTTCAGTTTCTATACAAGACTTCAGAATCAACACAAGACTTCTGATTTTCACACAAGACTTCTGATTTGGTTTCATCTCAACCAAACCCATGGTTTCCTCACACTAGGAGGAACACCAACAATGAAAACATGATGAGGTTGTGAATAAAGTAACACACACGAACCTATCATATTCACAAAGAAATCGGATTAAGAAAGCAAAAATTTTCCAAAATAACTTGAAAGAAGGAAAACAAATCAGTTCAGAGCTTTGCTCCATTTTCGCCTCTCCTCCTCCGTTTTATGAGCACAAGTTTCACTGAAAGCTATCCCAAAATCTTCGGTCTGTCTCCGTACATAGGATCTGTTTACTCCATAAGAGACTGTCCTCACTATCTTCCCAATATCTACCTTGCACTTGAAAATCTCTACCAACTCATCCAAACACCAGCTCAATTTGTTATTGATGTGAAAATGTATTGAACCATTTTCACAGGAATGTGCCAAAAAAATGTCACTTCAAATCGAAAGGGAACGAAAAGTAGCCAGTGGATATAAGACAATATGCAAAAGTGTAAAACTTTAGAGTTTGAGGAGAGTTCTCAAATGCAGTAGCAGAGGAACGGCGAGAACAAAGAGAAGCAAAACTGATAACTCACTTTCATCCGCCATAGCAGGAGACCGGAACTGCAAAAACGGAAGAACGGAGATGCCCATTATAACAAAAGCTCTTCTCTTAACGGAAGCAGTGTTGTCGTTTGCATCTTGGCGGCGTAGAGAAGACGATAGTGGTCAGCGACGCTTGAACTTGGCGACATTGCTGGAGCAAAGAACCACGAACTGCGACGTAGAAGAAGAAGAAGAAGAAGAAGAAGGAGACCGGAGGAAACGAGAAAAATGAAGAGGAGGAGACAGGGCGAAGATGCAGAGGGTTTATCGAACAAAATAGATTCGGGGTCTTTTTTCAAGAGATTGGGTATTTAAAATGGTATGCAGGTTGGGTTGGGTTATTAAATCGGTTTATTATCTAGGTTTATTGGTTCGATCTATGGTTTATATCATAAACCATTTAAATCGACATTAGGGTGTTTTGAGCTTTTCAACTTTCAATTCCGGGGGAGATAGAACTTTAACTTTCAGATTGGAAACATTAATTCAGTGGCATAAACCATAAATAATAGTATTTTTCAACCATCTATATTAATGTATTTTTCAATTAAAATATAGAAAATTGAGTTTAATAAAAACAAACAAATGGTTATTGTGAACTTTTTAAAAAAAATTAGTTTTAAAAAGCCTAGAACCCCCAAAACATCCCGAAAAATCATGTTAGTGTAGACGGGCTTTAGAATATATATCCAAAACAAATTTGAGAAGTACTGCACTAAAAAAATCTATGGGCTTTACGGATTTTGGGCCGGGCTGGACAACCCCAATTTATAGAACTTTAAACTTTCAAAGTTGTTAAGGATCAGACAACACAGATTTTATTCTGTTTTGTTTCTCATTCCGTCTTTTTTTTGTTCGTCACTCAACGTATTTGCTTTGATGACGATGTATCTTTTTTTTTGTATCTATTGGATTATATTAAAATTGAAGATCAAACTTTTACAAGGATATTTGAGATTTTCCAGACCTTACACACCGGTAAAAGAACCGTAGACCCAACATAAACGATAAACGATCTAAACATGGATCAATAAATAGGAAAAGAGTAGTCTAAAGCAGAAGGAAATGAAAGATGAAGATCTCATAACCTCATCGGAAGAGCCACAAGATCATAACCGCGATAACATCAAAACATGTCTTTGAACCAGAATAGTCCAAACCCGCGAACCATAGCAAAGCATTAGAACAGCACAAGAACTCAAAACCAAGAGGAAGAAAATGAACCAGCCACCAAAACTGCTGCAAAGAAACTCAGACCAACTGCAACTCAAGCCTGTAACTATGCTGCCCAAACTCCATAACGATGCAACAACACCACTTTGAAAAAAGCACAACCACTAAAATTCCAGAGACTAACATAGCTTAAGTTTTACCAACGAACCATTAAACCAACAACACCACAAGCTCCTTCCTCACATAAGGAATCGTAAGGAAAAGCAACAAAACTCACTTCGCACATATGGAATCATGCGAAGGAGAAACAAAGCTCGATAGTTTTACGGGAAACCAACGTCCTAAAATTTTAAGGGAAACTAAAGCCAGCAGGACCTAATCCTCCAAAACCAAGGGAAAGAGAGGAAAAACTTGGAAACAAAAGCAGAATCTCTAAACCGAAAGAAGTTCTAAAGCCGGCACACATGACTAATCACATACGATTCCGTAGCCCTAGAAACTACCCAGCCTAAACCAACTACAACAAAAACTAACAAACCCCATATCAACACGCTCGCAGAAACCAAACTAACCATTAAACCAAAACCCAGAGCCAAGACAAGCCAGAGGCTTACGATGGCTAATGATGAAACCACCAAAATTGACTCAAGATCCACCATAAACCACGAAACCTAACCTTCAACCGCAGCAAACGAGCGACCAAATCGAAAGAAAGCGACTAAAGAACAAAGCCTCCGCCAAGGATGATTTGAAGCAACGAACCGAAGCACAAGAAGAGGATCCGAGTAGTCAAGCTCCAAACTCGAGACGAGCCGCCGTGAACGCAACCGGAGCTAACTCCTTCACCTCCATAGCTGAACTCTTCTTCCCAACACTGAGCTTGATGAAAACGGAAGATCAGAGACCGGAAGGACGAAGAGACAGAGGGAATCCCTCTCACGGCGGCGGTGAGAAGCACCGCACACCGAAGAGGTAGATCGGATCAAAGCAAAGCTTGACGGAGAAGACAAAGGGGAAGAGAGAGAAACCGCGTTTTTTGATGTGACTCAACTCGATTTGCTTTGATGTATCTAACTATACTATTAAAACAGGAAACAATTCTAAAAGAAACTTTTTTTACCGTGTTATATTAAGATTTATGCCATTATAATTTAATGAAAGTTTAAGATTTCAATAAAGTTAATAGTGTCAAATAAGTTTCTAACTAATTAATTCAATATATTTTTCAATATCTCATTTATGTTAAATATTCAAATCAGTTTCGAACTAATTAATTCATAATATCTGTGAATATCTCTTTTATCTTAAATATAAATGGATGTTTCCTTTTAAATTATAACAAAGTCTCATATAAATCTTTTTAATCTATTTCAATCTTTTTAGTTATTAACAATTTTGTAATTATTATTATAAACTATTATAAATTAATTTTAATTAAGTTTTGATCTATAAAACAAAATAAATAAAAATCTTATGATATATATTAATTACTACATGTATAATATAGTCGGTCATATATAGTTAAATAAATTAATACACTAATTATCACATGTATCCATATAATCTAAAAATAATGGGTCATACTTTTAATTTTAAATTTTTAAATTTGATTTAAGTAAAATTATTTGACAAAAAAAAATAATTAAGTTTTTTACGGGTTTCTTCATCAAATTATCCAAAATTTAATTATTTGATCTAGATAGATTAATTGACGGGTTAGCCTACTTTAATTTTTATTAATGTAAAATTATATTCTTCAAACTAAAATGGTTCTTTATAAAAAAATTAATGGTATAACTGTAATATATAATCTTTTAAAATTGTAAATATGGATATATATAAATCGATAAGTATTCTCTAAAATCATACTATATATTTATTAACAAAATTACATAGTATTTTCATCTATTTCAAAATAAAATTATTAACATATCTCAGATTCTAAATTTTACAAATACACATTTCATACAAAACGAACTAAAAATATCATATGTTCTTATAACATCTTAAAACTATATATTATATTTATGCAAAAACTAAAACTGTGAATATACTTTAAACTTCTAAATTTATAAATATAATATTAAAAAGAAATCTGAATATCTTTTAAAAAATCCAGTCCTTAGGACGGCCGGATTCTAGTTACTCAATTATTGTAAACGAAAACCAAACAGTTTTATTAGATAATATAAACTGTTATTTATAGGTTTACATAACACATAATGACTAAGGTCTAAGGGACACATCTTTAAAAGACAACCCAACGTGGAGACACATACACACACGTGTAACTGATTTATAGTTACCAATTTTATTCCTATCTCTCTGGTGTGTGATACGAATAGTTTCAACATAAATCAATTACATAACTATATAATAGGGAAAATAGCATAAAAAAACCATCAAAGTGGCAATCACTTACGCTTTAAACCTTCAAAGTTTTTCACTAACAGTTTTAACCTTCAAACTATAAAAGTTATTATTAAAAACCTTGAATTTGGCATTTTAATTTGCGCCGCCATCTAAGTTAACGGAACTGTTAACTAAACAGTAACTTCCATTAAAATTTTTTTTTTAAATTAAAAAAAATCTTAAAAATTAGAAAAAACCTAAACATTCAAAAAAAATCATAAAAAATCATAAAAATTCAGAAAAATTAAAAAAAAACTAAATTCAAAAATAAAAAGTAAAAAATTTCAAAAATTAAGAAAAATTCAAAAAAATCAGAAAAATTCAAAAAAATCTAAAAATATAAAACTTTTTGAAAATAATAAAAAAAATTAAAGTTCAAAATAATTATTAAAATATTAAAAGTTACAATTAATACTTGAAATATTGTTTTCTTTAGAAAAACTAAAACAAATATCGAAAAAATCCAAACAAAACTTGGAAAAAATAATTTATTTATTTTTAAATATTTTATATAACTAAAAATGATTGTTAAGATTATTTAATATTTATATAAATTAGTGAATTCAAGATAAAATACACAAATAATTTTATATCATACTATATATTTTTGAAAATTTTCTTTCTCAAAACACTAAAAGAGAATGGGGTGATGCTAAACTATGGTACTAAACAAACATACAATATCGTACAAACATACTATATGTTTTTTTGAGAAAGAATGGGGTGATGCTAAACTATGATACCAAACAAACATACGATATCATACAAACATACTATATGTTTGAATTTTCAAATTTCTGGATATTTTTCTGAGTTTTTTGAATTTTTCTGAATTTGTTTGATTTTTTCTGAATTTTTCTGATTATTTTGAATTTTTTTAAGTTTTTAATTTTTTTAATTTTTTTAATTTTTTTAATTTTTTTAATTTTTTTTGTTTTTATGAATTTATTTTTATTTTTTTGAATTTTTTTTGATTTTGTTTTGAATTTTTATAAATTCTTATGATTTTTATGATTTTGTATGATTTTTTATATTTTTTATGATTTTTTATGAATTTTTTTTCGAATTGTATAGGTTTATTCTACTTTTTTAAAGATTTTTTGAAATATCTTTTTAAAAAAAAAATAATTTTTATAACGAAAGTTACTATTCACTTAACAGTTCCGTTAACTTAGATGGCAGCGCGAATTGAAATGCCAAATTCAAAGTTTTTAATGATAAAGTTTGTAGTTTGAAGGTTAAAACTGTCAGTGAAAAACTTTGAAGGTTTAAAGTGTCAATAGTTGTCACTTTGAAAATTTTTATGCTATTTTCCCCTATATAATGTACTACTCTAATAAAATAAGTAAATAAGATGAAGGCTTAATCACATCCAATGACATCCATACCAGAGCGTGGTCCAAAATCCCAATAACCAAAATCATTTCTAAGAGGGAGACGAGATACGGCTTTAAGAAGGTCCGAAAAGGTCCAATATTTCTCAAAAAAGATTCTGCAATAAGGATGAAAAGAGTAGACAAAAAAGTATGTGGTTTTCACGTTAAGAACACCAGGGAGTTGTTGGTGCCTTGGTGGAGAGTTGAAAAGTCTGTACAAACAAATAAAGTCTTCAAAACATAAAAGGTAATATTTCCTCAGGAAAGGCTAAACAGCAAAAATCTCTTTTCTTGATAGGACCCATCAAGAGGTTAGTAATTCTTCTTTTAATGTTATCGATCTGTTTTTCTTTTCCTTTTTTTCACAGCAAATTTGTCTTTATACGGTGAATGATAGGAAAACCTTGTCCATATCCTTGGAAATTTTTAGCAGTTACATTGGATCTTACTAGCTAATCACAACAGTATATTAACCTTGTCCATGGAGCATCATTATTTCATGTGTTTTTTTTAGTCAACGCTGTTTGGTTTTAATTTCATCATTAAACATATGTACAAATGAAATGCATTAGATAGTATCTGTGTTAGAACAACATATACGAAGATGGATGTGTAATAAAAAGTTCATCATCACTAATTTGGCTCTCTGCGATTGTTCGTCAATAGTAGCTGGAGGCACTATGGCTGGGGAGCTTGTGTCATTTGGAATACAAAAGCTTTGGGACCTACTAAGCCGTGAACAGGCGCAATTTGGGGGAGTTGAAAACCAAGTTACTGAACTAAAAACTGATCTAAGCACATTAAAGTCATTTGTGAAAGATGCAGATGC